>OX459066.1:6152055-6734160 GCA_949775005.1 Orthosia gothica
GGTGGTGATATCTATGTTGTGTAAGAATTGTTCTAGTTTTAATTTCAAGTGCATTTAATTCTGTTTTAGACCACTTTATAACGCCAAAAGAATAAGTTGGTATTATTTTTTACTAGAGAGGTACATTTTACATAATGAATGGATTCTTTTATAATATTCCTGTTTTAGTTTGTCTTTTATAGATTTGTGCTCTAATATTCGCGCTTGATTGTATCCTAAGTATTTATAAAATTCCTCATTTTTCATTGCTTCTATTACTTCTTCCGAATCTGTTGTGTAATTTCCGCCGACTATCTTACCCTTTTCTATGTTAAGCTTTCGGCATTTGTCTAGTCCAAAATCCATTCTAATGTCTTTTGAAAACGATGTTGTTATGTCTAATAAACCATGTAAATCTATATTTTTACTAGCGTATAGTTTTAAATCATCCATATAAAGTAAATGTGTTATTTGGTGTAATAGTGATCTATTGTTCTTTATGTCAAATCCTAATTTAGATTCGTTTAATGCGCGAGAGAGTGGATTTAGGGCTAAACAAAACCATAGAGGGCTTAGTGAGTCCCCTTGAAATATTCCCTTTTTAATTGCTATTTCATCTATAGTTAAGTTTGAGGTTTGTGTTTGTAGCTTAAGAGTAGTTTTCCAGGATTTCATGGTGTTTTTAAGAAAATTTGTTAGCGATGGGTTGATTTTATAGATATTTAGAACTTGAACTAACCATGAATGTGGTACGCTGTCAAATGCTTTTTTGTAATCTATGTACGCTATGTATAAGTTTTTTCTTGCTCTCTGGACATGTTTTAAAAGAGTGGAATCAATAATTAATTGTTCCTTGCAACCCATATGCCCTCGTCTGCAGCCTTTCTGTTCTTCAGTTAAAATATTATATTTTTCGGTGTGTTTAATAATTTTGTTAGTAATGCAAGACGTTATGATTTTGTACATAGTTGGGAGGCAAGTTATAGGTCTGTATTGTGAGGGATCCTGGGTTCTACTAGATTTTGGGATCATATATGTGATGCCTTTCGTGAGAAAATCTGGTAAATTCTCGTTACCTTTTAAAATATCATTTTAAAAGGTTTTAAATATCATTTGTTTAGCTAATGTACTATGTAGTGCTTGTAATCTTTTTATCCAAAAATTATGCAAACCATCTATTCCTGCTGCTTTCCAGTTATGTGTTTTAATAATAATCATATTTAATTCAACAGTATCTATATCTTCAAACGGCATTTCTTCTATTTTTTCTGATCTAACTATTTCTTCTTGTATCCATCTAGCTTCTTTATTATGTTCAGCGTTGTCTGACCAGATTCCTTGCCAGAATTCTTTTAAACTCTCTTCCGATTATTATTATAATATAGTAAACAAATAGTACGTACAACTATTTAATGCCCGATAGCTCTACTAAATGCCTAGACATACACAAAACGTGCAGGTGTGCCTACGTCAAAAGCGCGCCGACTAGTGATACAATCTAGTGTCACGAAAGGAAATGCAAATGTTGCCAAGCCAAATAAAATATGTACGCCATCTTAGTATGTGTGGTCGGTTTTCAAGAAAATGAGCCGTGTGAAAATGTGGCTTGATGTTTTAATTAGTATCTATGGAGATAAAAATTATCTTCACTTATAGTGTAAGAGGGAAAGATTTGATTATTTGTAAGTTTATTTGTAATAAAGTTTTCGATCAGAACTCAGAAAAGACTTAACTGATTTTGAAAATTCCGTCCTCCCATGGAGTTACTCTTTTGAAAAATGGTTTGGTTTTAGAATATTTCCATGTTACAGCATTAGTACATAAATATGGGGGGGGGGCGACATTAAGTCGTAAGAAACAAAAAAAAAAATGTATAAAAGAAAAAGAAAAAGTACAAGATAAAAAGTTAACAAATGTTAACATCTAGAAATCTAGAAGACCTATGTCACCAGTAGAAAGTTACATAGTTATTGCTGAGTGACATAGGATATTTATTATCTCCAAAACTGGGTCCTGTGGGGTGGGCCACGGGAACAAAGCCGCGCGGAAAAGCTAGTGTAAAATAGATAAGTAGAACTTTTCAGTTTTTGTGGTTAATTATTGAGACGGAAGAAAATGTTTGATTCTTGATGGGCAATCACAGGAAACCTGAAAAAAATATTAAGTTTTTTAATACACCATGGACTGGTCGTGCTGGACTCACGTGCTAAAGAGCTTGTATTACTATCGTTAACTAAAAATAAGTTTTAAGCTCTGTATTACAACCAAAAAAAGAACCAGAACCAAAGACCAGTGTCCCAGCAGTGGGAAAATTAAAAAAGCTGATGATGATGATGATGAGTTTCATATAAAAGCTCTGTTTTATTTCGAGAAATATAAAACATACATTACAGTAGAGATAGAAAATTTTTACTAAAAAAATCCAAACCGTAAACAATTTTTTAAATGAAAATAAATAAAAAAGCCACTTTTATAAAAAGTAAAAAAGCTCAAGAAAATCCGCGTCATGCACTGCAAAGATCGGCGCATAATTAAATTGCGATAAATGTCAGAGAGATAGCGCGGCAATTTATCGGCGTCCGGCGACTCCCGTGCAGCCCGCCAGCTCACCGACCAACCGACCGGCGATCGAACGTGACTCTAGGGTTGCCAGGCATGCGGATAAAGACAGACATATGACATGACCAAAGCCCGTAGACAAGTGACGTTTTAGATCAACGAAAGAATCGCCATAGCAAATGGAAAAATAAAAATTTATTTATTTATTTATTTATTCATTTACACATACATTTATTTTTACAGGTAAACCCCAAGATAATAAAAGTAGTCATACAATGGCACTGTTACATACAGTGACGACAAGTTACATAGAGGACAATACATTCACTGTCACCCTCTGGAATTCCGCCAAAGAGCAGGAAAAAATGTCCAATCGCTGAGAGATGTTATTAATAATCGTAATTGCCCGACACACGGGAGCAAACTTTAATATGTTTGTACGGGCTACCGGAGTTTCAAAGAGACTCTGCCGCGGCCCCAACCGCAGCCTACTGTTTGGAACGAGTAATCCCAACGATTCCAAGATTTGTGGATTGTTTAGCATCCCACGAAAAACCATAAAGACATATTTGACCAGAGCAAGATTGCGCCTTACTTCCAACTTATAGTACCCAACCATCCCTATTACAAAGAGAGTTGGGTACATAAGCGGGTAAAACGGATAGACACCAAATTGCCTCATATAAAGGTAACGTGTAAACTTGTTCTGCATCTTTTCTACCATCTGAGAATATTTAGTCTCATAAGGATTCCAGATGATAGCACTAGTTTCCAAGTTGCTTCGCACCAACGCATTATAAAGTGATTTCACTGCTGCCATGTTAGTGAAGTCACGGGTTTCTCGCATAACAAACCCAAGATTTTTAAAGGCCTTTTTACACACTTGCACGACATGAGCTCTAAATGATAGATCCTCCGAAAATATGACTCCAAGATCTCGCACCGACCCCACCCGCGCAATGACGTGACCGCCCATACTATATTCGTGACGTCGGGGTACCACGGCCCGCGTGAATGACATTATATGACACTTTGTCACATTGAAGGGCAATTTGTTTTCTACACTCCACGCTACCACCCGATCGATGTCACGCTGAAGCTTTTCACAGTGCGAATCGTTGCTTATCCGCATGAACAACTTCAGATCGTCAGCGAATAATAGGCAGCCAGCGTCTTCAATGACCTCCGGGAGATCATTGACCATGACAATGAATTCCAATGGTCCTAAATTCGTCCCCTGGCTTACTCCCGTAAGAGTGCAATACGGTTCTGAGGTGTAGCGCGTGTAGGTGAGCTGCGTATTCCACCATTTGCTTGCGGTTGCCCAAGTAGCTGGAAAAGAACTTTAGAAGGGCTGGGGTAAAACCAGCTCTCGCAAATTTACTTAAAAGGATATCATTGTCCACACTATCGAATGCCTTCCTGAAGTCAAAGTAAGCGACGTCCAGTTGGGCACCTACCTCAGAGTCCAGTACTGTGGCGGCCTGGTTTAAGAAACACATTAAATTCGAATTCGTGCTGCGGCCCGCGCGGAAACCATGCTGCGCGTCGTTGAGCTGTGATGCTACTTGCGATTGGATAGATGAGCACAACGCAGACTCAAAGACTTTAGCAAATGGTGACAGTACTGCTACTGGTCTATATCCACTAACGTCTGAGCTTGGAGCACCTTTCGGTACTGGAGTAACCCTAGTCACCTTCCAGCCGTCCGGATATGAACATTCTCGTAAAAAGCTATTGAACAGATGCATGAGCGGCCGCGCTAGTACATTCCTACAATCCCTAACAATGAAGGGGGGCACCCCGTCTGGCCCAACTGAACGCTTGGGCTTGAGGCGAGTGAGCGCAGCACCCACCTCGCCGAGAGACAGCTGCCCCACGTGAACGCGGGCGCCGCGCTCGGGCGCCGCCAGCCCAGCGGCAGCTGCATCCAACCGCGGCGCCACCACCCCATAAACCGAATGGAAGTATTCAGCGAACGCCTGGGCACACTCATGCTCTGGTATCGGCTCACCATTCGTAGCTATCTTTACTTTGCTACGTTTCGAACGCTTACTCCCAATAAAACCCCAAAAAGACCTCGGTTCTTTTGTAAATTGTTGTTCAAATTATCGAGCCATGTAAATGAAAGGCGGCGAAACTGAACTAAACAGCCCATTTCAATTCATCAGAAAACCAAACTTATTCTTAGTGTGGTGCTCAACTTTTCAAGCTCGCTGTCGAATGTAAAGTAGTTGGTTTTTGTTGTAAACCCACCGGTAAATAATTTAACATTCATAATACTTATTACTTAAGCAAAAGGAATCCGGAAGATAAGCTTACCCGTGGTTTGCACGCGGTTAGGTTTACTGCCTTTAATCCATTTTCTATATTATGAACTTTCTTGCGATCACCACACCACACATATTAAATTCACACCACTCTGATTTATCCAATTAGCAATTCTTTTCGCCAGGTTTATTTACACTTATTCATTTACACTATTTCATAACGTAACTTACATAATATTTTTTTTTTGACAGCCGACCATAGATTTCTATTTTCTTCCGTATTTTTAATAAACCACTCTTTGGTCCGCGCGCTCTGTCGTTTGTCTACGGTTTCGACAAATGATCTTTGAGCATCGCGTTTATATATATGTATTATACTTACACATACTTTGACCCACATTCAGTGTTTCATTCTATTTTGTTTGGTATTTATATATTCTTCTATTTTATTTTATTATATAAGTCCTGTTTCCGTTAGTGTGTCCGTGGCATCAACAGTAGGCCCTATCAGAATATCAGCGCAGCGTTATTACCTTTTTAGGATATCGCTGCACATGCTGAGATAGGAGCCTTTTTGGTCTCGCACAGGGTTTTTATTTTATTATTGTTTAAGTGTATGCTTATTTTCTCGTGTCTCCTGTGTGGGTCAAAAATAAATATTTTTCTTTCTTTCTATAATCTTGCGAAAATTCTTAGGTGAAATTTTCGAGCTCACTTCGTTTTAACTTCGCTCGAAGTTATCCAAAAAACGGTTTTATCTGATCTGATGGTTAAAACAATTTTTTCATTAAATAATATGCTGGAAACATTTACCTCCTTATAAGGCGTCATTTTAGAGGGCGCCAAGGGCGGCAAATATTGTCTATGCCCGGCAGTCTTAGATCGGGCCCTGTATATAGGTTGACACAAGACAATATATAGCCTATATAGCCTTTAGAAGTTAAGGTGACCGTTTACCCAATTTTACCAAAAAGTCCAGCTAAACTGACTTGTCTGTTCGGATTTCCGGTTTTTAAGACCTTTTTAATGCGTTCTTTTTTGGAACAATCCCACCGCACTATTCCCAAACCACTGCATCTCCTGAAAGCTAGAATAAACAGTGACGACTACCAGAAAAGCGCCGAGGCTATGAAGCTCGGCGAAGTCTCGGCGAATGAATTTAACCGTCTTGGATTCCACAACGAAAATTATCAGACAAGAATAATGGACGAGTAGAAAAAATAAAAATTTCCACTTCCCTCCATATCAAGCAGGAGATAGAACAAACAAGGCCAATAGACACAAAGGGTCGTTTACAACGGGGATAAGCCCAGTTGTAAACCACCACGGATAAAAATTATCATTAATATTAATGGGTCCTAACATTGTGAGCTGTTATATTTGATTCCAATAATAAGTATGGCAAAAACGCTTGAAATCAAGGAAATTAGTTCTAGTTATTATTGCGTTTGAAAATCCTCATGGATGTTCCCTGGGGCGGGCGGAGATGTCGAGTGCGTGCGCATTTCGCCACATCGCTGGAGCCCGGTATGGACCCGCATGAATCCACGAAACCCCACTGTCTGCGGACCTCTCAGGCCTATGTATGTTCACACGGTAGTCTTCTCAAGTCCCCTGCATACGGTCCAGTTTTAGGATCTGACAACCCTACTCTGTGCAGGCCGTACGACGATGGAGCGCGACCCACGTCCGCCGCGGTATTTACTTTGATGCGATATTTATGTACTGCCCGTACGAAAGTACCTTTTATTATAAAGCTCTTTGATTTTGTGCAGATTCGATGTTTCATTTATTTTGTTTGGTATCCGCCGCTGAGTGAATGGAACTCCCCAAACTAGTGCAATTTTCATCTGAATTTTACCGACTTCAAAAAAAAAGGAGGTAATATAAGTCCAGCAGCCGTAATGGTTTGACCGCTATCATTCATCTCGCATGTGATTGGTCGATTTGATAGCGGTCAAACCTTTCGCCTTGCCGAATTCACTTGCGCGATTCGGCTGCAGGTTTCCTCACGATGTTTTCCTTCATCGTTGCCTGTGATAGCCAAGATACACTTAGAAAGTATAATGTATGAATTTGAAAAAGTCACATTGGAACTTACCCGGATTTGAACCCACGACCTCAAGCATGGGAGCTGAGGTCGCAGCCAGTGGGCCACCACGACGATGCAAATTGAAGTTATGATACACCACAGATTACCTCCTTTGTTACAACTTACATCACTATTCTATAATATGTATTGTATCTCACGAAATGTCAATTAAAGCATTAATTACCCACCCATTTAAACACACACACCCAAACAGTCATACAGATAATGATCTCATTATAAGAATACGAGAAGGACATAATCATCCACCTAGTTGGAAGCAACAGAAATGATAAACATACACACTCGTTCCACTAGAATCCCCTATTTCAGTCCCCCAGGGGATTTTACAGCACTCAATGTGCCACTAGGATCCCCTATGCAGGGGATTCTATAAGTAGGTACTAATAAGTTCTATTCCTTTAAACTCCCTTCTTAATAGAAAAAGCAACCTATAAAATAACAATATGTAATACATAGAATTAAAAATCGGTCTACAGAGGGGATTACAATGATGTTAATTAATTTTTCTAATTAATGTAGAAAAAAGAAGTACCAAAAGCGTTGAAGAATTTCGCAAGTTCAACTAGTGCAGCGTCTCGGTGGCGTAGGGTTCGAGTCCCACCTAAGGCGTTCGGTTTTTTTCAATGTTTAACTTATTTAAGTACATTTATTTAGCGTTATGAACGCAAAATATAAAAAACCCTTTTCTACTTAAAAAACCGGCCTAGTACGAGACGGACTCGCGCACGAAGGGTCCCGTACCATTATCGCAAAAAATTGCAAAAAAATCACGTTCCTTGGGTGGTTACGTCAGAAGTGAGGATATCCGCAGGAGAACCAAAGTTACCGACATAGCCCGAAGAATTGCGAAATTTAAATGGCAGGGGGCACATTGCTCGCAGAACGGATGGCCGATGGGTCCGAAAAGTTCTGGAATGGCGACCGCGAACCGGAAGGCGATGACCTAGTTTTTTTACGTAGAAAAGGTTTTTTTCTTATATTTTGCGTTTATAACGTTAAATAAATCTACTTATATGAGTAATTAGAATAAATAATTAACATCATTGTAATCCCCTCTGTAGACCGATTTTTAATTCTATGTATTACATATTGTTATTTTATAGGTGTCTTTTTCTATTAAGAAGGGAGTTTAAAGGAATAGAACTTATTAGTACCTACTTAAGAATCCCCTACATAGGGGATCGTAGTGGAACATTGAGGGCTTTATAATCCCCTGGGAGACTGAAATAGGGGATTCTAGTGGAACGAGTGGTCATACATACATCCATATACATATACACACAACACACACCACTCCACGCACACTCACGCTTATATTGTGCTTTGTGGCATCTTGATATTTATTTTTCGTTGCTGAATCTGTCTCCTTAATTTAACAGATTGTTTTAGTTTATACGCTCCATCAAACGCTTGTATATTTTATTAAAATTTGTTATATTATACCTGTTGTTCATGAGGTGAGGACCTGGTGATCTGTAATACAGGTTAACACCTACAACAGACACCAGCTCCGCACACTCACTTGACTGCAAAATGTTCCCTTCTAAATGTAATTATAAGTTGTTCCATAAGGTCATGTTTTGTGAGGAGAAATAAAGATTATGATTATGACTATGAATTCATTTTGTGACAGCAGAATCGTAAAGATTAATTACTCCCAAAGAGAGTTCCCTGGCTCCTCACAGCCTCTCCGAGGAAGTGTCATGAACTCGTGACCGTATCCTCGCGAATTCGTGACCTAAAACAATTACTGACACGACCTAACACGAATGGGTAGGCACATTCCTGTATTTAGTGCTGGTACTCATCTTGTAAGCAACTATTACTGAAGATTACGGCCATTTTGACGATGGTTTACAAACTTCCTTATAATTTTCTGCTTTATTGACATGAACTTTTAGTCAATGCATTTCTTGCAGAGTTCAACAGTTACTTATAGATAAAAACAAAACGATTACGTTTTCCCCTTTTTGGAATCCTGTTCCTAATCCAAAGGTTACACTAGTCGATCATTCTTCCATACAAACGTAGTCTGACAATTACTCCACTGTTTGACGATATACGTTCAAAATAATAAAAAATATATCAATTTGTCTCATCATTATCTAACCCTGTATGGAAAAAAAAGTTTAATAAAAAAATATTTGAAAGTTAGGAGCGTCGAAAGTTCCATATTTCAACACAAATTTTAACGCATCTTTGGGCGGAAATAAAAATACCATAAGAAAAGGAAAATTGCAAAACGGCCAACATACAGGGATAGATTAGTAGTTTAACAATGCAAATAATTTTATTTTGAAAATATACACATTTAGTAATTGTTTCATGATATCTAGACCCCCAAAGATCTGTTTATAAAATTTCACGCGCTCATTTTCGTCCTAAATCATCATGCATTTCGCTACAAAGTTGCAAAAGTGCTAATTCGTACGCGAACTAGCTTCTTACTGCTCATCACAGCATCTATCTCTTTCGCACGTGTTGTCGGATGAGATAGCATGCATTTTAACCCCGCCCACCAAATAGTTCGTGCTGTCGACTAGGGCAACCTTAAATCTAAAGATGAGGAGATTTTAAACTGTAATAATTTTTAACCTGTGGTCAGTGTTTTAGGCTAACGGGTTGGTGTCTGGTGGCACCAATTACACTCCTGCTAATCATAGATTCAACAATAATAAACTATTTAGTTGTTAAAAGGAAACTAAAATCCTTTCACTAGTTTTTGTTTGAAAGTACATACGTAACAGTTGTAAAACGCCTCGGGCTAATTAAAATAGCACTTAAAGAAGCAGTTACACTTAAAAATATATTTATTTAATGGTTTCCCTGCCAGAGAGCTCATCCTTAATGAGTAGGAATAGGATATGCAGACGATTGAGTTCCAATCTCATAAACGCCGGACCACCACAGCAGCCAAACATTTCCCAAGCACAATAAAAGCTTAATAATGAAAACAAAACGTTTGTTTCTTCGATCAGTACGAGTAGGTGCGCAAGACCCCATGCCGGGTGCAATTTATTGCGCTGGCAATACCGCAGCGGTGTTGCCCGCAGCAGAGTAATTATATACCGTATTCGACTGGTGTTTTGTAATAAAATAGCTAAAGTTGAAGGGGTAATAACTTCGCTTCGAAGACGTTTAGCTAAATTGTCTTTTATGGTATTGCTAATAAAGATTCACAGTAATGGTCGGTAAATTGCGTTTTGTCTCTGGTCAATCGAATGGCTGGGATAATGAAGTAATTCTTGTGAAAGGGTGTCCAAATAGGAAGTTACTTAGCATTTAACTTCATCAAAGACATTCCTAGACACTCCCGGGATCAAGCATGGCCATATAACCGGTTTTGCGATGAACTTTGTTGATTGATGAATTGTGTGAGGAATAATATCGCGTGTATGTCCAGATTTGAAGATAGATGAGGGATGAAGCAGGAAAAGGAAATTAAAGATAGCTTGACGGTTGACAGGGGAGAGTTTTAAAAAGGAATAGTGTTGTGCCGAACCCATGTTACATTTAACCCGACTGCTTAAGACGACGACTAACGCCAACGACCTCGAGGGAACAAAACGCGCCCTCGTTTCACACCTGCGCGACCCAAAATTTAGTAGTTTTTTGTACTTTGCTTATTATTCTATGACTTTAAAAAAAAGCCTCTGATCAAAATGTAGATAATTAAATTGACTTTGAGATGGTGTCGATTTCATAAAATACGCCCAGCGGTTTTGGTGCGATTGTCGTGTTTTTGTCCGTTTTATGACTAACTTCACAAATTAATTACACTATGTTATACGAATAAAACTCAAAATTTGATTAGATGAAATAATTATGAAAATGGTCTAATATAACATATTTTTTTCCAATAAATTACGACTAGCCGTTTAGACGTGATTCTAATTATAAAATCAGCTACTCAAGGGAATCGGCGCCTTAAGAAGAAATGGTGTTGCGCCGAACCCAAGTAAGTAACATTTTAGCTTCGAGGGCAAAAGATGATGTTAAATAAAAAAAGTTAATTCAAAAAGTCAAAAATCCCGACTGCTTAAGAAGACAAGAAGAAAATCATGCTGTGCAGTCGGAGGGTACATATACATAATAACATATAAACAAGACAGCAGCTGAACAAAGAGCAGACGTCACGGTTAGCCGGTGAGATATTGTTTGCGAGAGTGCGTAGGCGCCGATTCCCTTGAGTAGCTGATTTTAAAATGAGAATCACGTCTAAACGGCTAGTCGTAATTTATTGGAAAAAATATATGTTATATTAGACCATTTTATTAATAATTTCATCTGAGCAAATTTTGAGTTTTATTCGTATAACATAGTGTTATTAATTTGTAAAGTTATGTCAAAAACGGACAAAAACACGACAATCACAACAAAACCGCTGGGCGTATTTTAATGAAATCGACACCATATCAAAGACAATTTAATTATCTACATTTTGATCTGAAGCTTTTTTTTTTTAAGTCATAGAATAATAAGAAAAGTACAAAAAACTACTAAATTTCGGGTCGCGCGGGTGAGAAACGAGGGCGCGTTTTGTTCCCTCAAGGTCGTTGGCGTTAGTCGTCGTCTTAATGTACGTACGTACGGTCAAGTGCGGCCCGTAGTAGCCAGGTTAGGGCTGCCGACTGCATAGAACCCAAAATAGTAGAAAAATAAACAATATTTGTATGTACCTATGCCCAGCAAGGCAGCATAGAGAAACATGATGCCCTGATTTATTTGAATTTGTGTCAACACAGGTAAATGTCTTGGTACAAGGACTGTTTTGGGTTCTCTCCAGGTTAGGTCTGCAGAGAACCCAAAACAATATAGAAATAAAAGCTAACTAACCTCACTGCTGCCGTTGGTCTTGTGGTCGCAAACGCTACTGATGAAGCTTAGGTCCTTAGGTTCGGAAAAAGTGGTATTGGGTTTTTCCATTAAAGTTCCCGTCACGAGAAGGTATAAATTTTGTAAATAAAGAACTTCTATTAAGTTACGTAGCGACAATTCAATCAACAACAAATACTCCCAAATTCAATCAACTCAAAGTAACATTCGTGTAATACGAAACTTACGAGCAATTTCACTTGGTCGGGTTATATTTTAGCGATATAAAGCGCTGTTGTTTATTGTTTTGTGGTACTGGAAAGTTGCAGTGATTTTGATTGAATTTGGGATTTTTATCGCTACGTAAGTTAGTAGAAGGTCTTTATTTACAAAATATATAGCTTCTCGTGACGGGGACTATGGGTATTTCTCAGTAGGAGACTCCGGCTCTGGTTTTTGGCCCGTTGATAGCAATAGGCTCCCTGCAGTAATAGGGCGAGATTTAAACTTGATTTGCAAAATGTACTTAAATTTGCAATAGTTCCCCCAGGACTATACTCAGTTATCGCCGTGTCCTCGTGGAGGCAATCGGGGGTGGCGACCTCTCACGTCCGGCCCTGGTTCAGACCATGGTACCTCCTTCTGCGGCGCAGTAATGCTCGCGAAGGAGGAGGCAGAACGCGTGCGTGAGACAAAACGGAGACGCCCTCACGCCCCAAGCCACCCAGGAGACGCCCTGGGCATCGGGAGTTGCAAGCCGATTGCGGACGGAGAGTAATGGGTAGCTCACAGTCCGATAAGGACGCGAGGCCTTAGTGCAAGTTTTTACTCACGCTCACTTGTGAAACGTAAACGTCAATTTGTATTGAAACTGGATAAGCGCCGTCTGGGGACGGTAAGGAGAAACCTCTTTTTTTTTAATACATTTTGACATAAGAGATCGTTTACGTTAACGCGATTGAGCGTGAATCAAAACTTGCACTAAGGCCTCAGGACGGAGTCGACACCGCGTAGTGTTCCACGCGCGCTTCAGAGTCGACAGCGAAAACTGACGGGGTTCGCTAGGACCGATGCCTGTCTGGGTCGGTGATAAATTCGAAAAAGAGTTACCGCGACCCTGGCTCAAGCAGCTAAAGGAATACGGGTAGGTTTTAGTCAGTAAAGTCTGACACGCCCTCCCGCTTCACCCAGAGCGGGAGAAGTCATTAGATGATTTCCCACCCAAACAAAAAAAGCAAACAAAAAAAGGACTATAGGCAGTTCCTTGCAAACTTTGAAAGTTATTGTTCCCATCTCTTTCTTATCCTTGGGGTATAACAGGAGGGATTTCATGTATCTATGTGTGTTTAAGATAATATTTAACAAGACAGCTAAACATTGAGCAGACATAACGGTGAGTCGGTGAGATATTGTTGGCGAGAGTGCGTAATTACTGTACTGTACGGTACGGTCAAGTGCGGCTCGCTGCGGATCATGAAGATCTTTGTAGTAGCTCGCTTAGGGCTGCAGAAAAACAAATCTGTAAAAAAATAAAAAAACCCGACTGCAAAGATATAAACAAGAAGTAAATCATGTTGTGCAGTCGGAGGATACATATTCGCGAGCTAGCTGACCAATACTATAATATCGTCCAACTGCACAGCATACTTTTCTTCTTTTTTATATCTTTGTAGTCGGGTTTTTTGATTTTATTAACTTTATATAATTACAAATATTTAGTTATACTTTTTTTTTCGAATTGCTTTTAAACATATAAGTGGTTTATATTTTTGTAATTACCTCTAAAAACCCTTCATTTTATTACCCCACAAGACGGGTTTCGAAGAAAAATAAATTGCAACCCCCACAATATGGCGCCCAAAATCCGCCAAGTTTCTTTTTTTTAACGGCACTTGTCTTAGAACACTTGCGCGGCCAAGATCTATCTAACGATGTCTAATTTATAAAAATCCGTCAAGTGGTTTGAAAGATATGAGGTAATAAAGAATATTACATACATACAAACAAGATACGCGCGAAAAACAAATCATAACCCTTTCCTTGCAGCCGGGTAAAAAACAAAGAAATGATTCTCATATGAGGGTCTTACTTAATCTTCGCTAGTCTTATATTACCTATTGATTTAGTTCGTTTTGTGGTACAGAGTTGCAGTGTTTGGTTATAGTGTGGCAAGCATGTAATGTGTTTTAATAACTTTAAGTAAACAGAAATGTTTTATGTACCTACTTAGAGCTTTTCACATATACTGAATTAGATAAACCTAGTCTCATTCAGTATAATAGTATTTTCGTACCACTTGCTCAAGAAAGGGACATTCTATGCCACAAAAAGCGAACATAACAATAGTCATTTTTAATCTGTTAAAAACAGGGAAAGAAAATTGTACTGAGGGGGGGAGGGGGGAGATTGTGATTTAAATTTGGAATACTTACCGAAATTTATACTGAACTAGTTACATCTGTGTTTACACCATTGGGTTTGTATATAATGCATTATACATCTTTTTGAAAAAGGCATACGCATTTATTATGCAGTTATTTATGATTATTAAATAAAATTACGAAAACCGACGAGGCCGTATGAGCCTTTGCTTTTCCGACAAAAAATATTAGTCTAGGAATTTGCCGCGTTTTTGTTTTCTTCAAATACATAAACGTAAAGTTTATATTGTCTTAATTTTTTCGCAAATGGTACGAAAAGTAGAGTATTTTCCTCGGTGATAAAGCTGTCTTAGTCTTGGGTGAAGTTAAATCCCTCGCTACACTCAGGACTCGTCTTAAATCCCTCGCTTCGCTCGTGAATTAAGTTTTTAACACACTCGCTACGCTCGGGAGTAAACCTCGATTCCTTCGTTACGCTCGCGTCGATTTAAATCGTCACCCGCGACAGAAGACACTGCTTTATCCCCTTGGTTAATAATCTACTATTATAAAGTCTTCCTTATTGGACTCTATAAGTAAACAGTCCCAATATAAGTTACTAGCTGACCCCCGTGGCTTAGCTCCCCTTAGCCCGTCAACTGGCTACCTACCTACCACCTACCCACCTACCTACCAACCTATTCACCTGCCCTACCTATCAACCTACCTACCCTATCCATCATATCTACCTACGCTAACCTAAATACCCTTCTTACCCCGTTACCCCACCTTACCTACCTACAAACATACCCTACCTACCTACCCACCTGCCCTACCTACCTACCTACCAATTTGTTAATTTGAATAAGAATTAATACCAACTAGTACTACAAACCAACTTTTGATTCACAGCGAACTAATTAGTTTTTAGAACACAAAAGTTAAATAAGACAGATATATTCTCTCTCAGACTTTTTTTAGGTAATAATGAGTACTTTAATCTTGTAGTACATAGTATATATGCATCATCAATACTTTTCTCAGCGCACGCAATTAACTTTACAGGCAATTTAAAAAAAAAAAATTATTGCCTTCGCTACTCCGAAATAATGTAGCTTTTCATAGATGAAAGATTTTTTATAAATCAGTTCATTAATTTCGAAGCCTATTCGGTACAAACAAACAAAACTAAATCTTTCCTCTTTATAATATTAGTGAGATTCAATTCAGTTAAAGGGTGTCCAAAATCACAATTTTTCTGTAATTTTGGCTTTTGCAGTCGCAAAAGAATGAAACCATTCAATACAATTACCATTTACCAAGGCCTGGCAGCCCTTCTCTCAACAGTTAGGATAATCATCCTAAATTATTGCCTAGTCTGTTGGACGGGAGTACTGTACGTGTAGCGAGGGCCTATGGGCTGTACTTTATCCATACTAATAATTCGAAAGTAAATATGTCTCTCTGTTACCTTTTCACGTTTAAGGCGCACGCAGATACCTACCCCTCAGTAGCTGATTTTAAAATGAAAATGACGTCTAAGGCCCTGCGCAGACGACAGACTATCCGTGACGCACTTTTTAGTCTGTGAAAATAGAACCTATGCAATTATATTTTTGTGCGCCGGACTTTTTGCGCGTCGTGTGCGTTACTGCATATAATTGCATAGGTTCTATTTTCACAGACTAAAAAGTGCGTCACGGATAGTCTGTCGTCTGCGCAGGGCCTAAACGTCTAGGTAGTCGTAATTTTTTGGAAAAATATAATTATGTTACCTACATGAGACCATTTTTTTCCACCCTCAAGGTCGTTGGTGATTATCGAATTTAACTGAAATTTGGATTGGGGTTCAGAGATAGTTGGAGACTCTAGGAACGATATAGGATAGTTTGTTTTATCCCGGTTGCGTGTGGGGTTGCCTGAGGAAGATAAAACAGTTTTTACGCAGGCTAGTGTTATATATTATCTGTGCCTATAGTGTATGTTGTAGCGCGCTAGGCTACGTGCCAGACAGCTGGTCGATAGCCCATAGCTCCATAGCGACCATCGGGGTCAACGCTACATCGCTGGGAACTTTCTGATAGCAAGCACTGGGATATACGTCATTACCAAATACCAAGTTATGTGGAGATGGGCTCCACTGTCAACAAACCCATAAAATCTTGACATAATTTGTTAACTTTAGAATATTGGTCATCTTCACTACATAGTATAAAATAAAGTCGCTTCCCGCTGTCTGTCTGTCCCTATGTATGCTTAGATCTGTAAAACTACGCAACGAATTTTGATGCAGTTTTTTTAATACGCGGGCGAAACCGTTCACAGAAGCTAATATATAATCTATATATTAGATCTTCAATATTAGTGATTGAACTGATAGTAGATTATTAACCAAGGGGATAAAGCAGTGTCTTCTGTCGCGGGTGACGATTTAAATCCCTCGCTACACTCAGGAATCGTCTTAAATCCCTCGCTCCGCTCGTGATTTAAGTTTTTAACACCCTCGCTACGCTAGGGAGTAAACCTCGAGTCCTTCGTTACGCTCGCGATTAAAATCGTCACCCGCGACAGAAGACACTGCTTTATCTCCTTGGTTTAATAATCTACTATTAGTTCAATCGCTAATATTGAAGATCCTGGTAAGGGTAATGGGACAAACTATTTAAGTTATTACATTGTCATAGCTCCTAAACCGACGTTTTGAAGGAAAATCACGTTCAAAGATTCCGTTACATAAATACATACATTCCAAGCTAATAAAAGCAGGTTAAAAAGATGGAATGAAGGTGGCTGGGGAAGGACAATAGATTCTGAGATGAAAGTTAAAATAAGAAAAAAACGTACTGCTGCGCTGACCTCAAATAAATTGTGATCAGAGCACTACAGTAGGTGGGAAAACCCTAGAAAATCCAAAATGTATTAAGCAAAACATACATTCGCTGAGGACAGGATTCGAACCTGCGCGGGCAGTGCCCATTGGATTTCGAGTCCAACTCCTTAACCACTCGGACACCTCAGCTGCGTGTAAGGTTGACTGAAAGTTGAAGTCATACAATAGCTAAACATATTATGTTGAATAATGTACAGGCTGCATCAGGAGTTGTTTACTATTCGGACCTTGTGGAAACTAGAACAAATTTCCGTGCGTTCAAGCGTTTTTGCCATACCTATTATTGGAACCAAATATAACAGCTCACAATGTTAGGACCCATTAATGCAATTTTTTTATTCGTTGTGCTAGGCAACTGGTCTTATGCCAGTTGTATATGACCCTTTGTGCCTATTGGCCTTGTTTGTTCTGTATCCTGCTTGATATGGAGGGAAGCGGAAATTTAAATTGTTCCTACTCCTCCGTTATTCTTTTCTGATAAATTTCGTTGCTGGATCCAAGACAGTTAAATTCATTCTCAGGGACTTCGTCGAGCTTCATATCCTCGGCGCTTTTGTGGTGGTCGCCACTGTTGATTCTGGCTTTCAGGAGTTGCAGTGGTTTGGGAATAGTGCGGTGGGATTGTCCCAAAAAAAATAATAGCTAAACAGATCACTAATGTACTTTATGAAATAGGGCAGCCAGCAGGTAAGTATTCACTAGAATCCGGTGATTTAGAAGGAAAAAAGAAAGTGTTTATTTTCCAACATTTATATTAGAAGCCTAAAAGCGCGGGCGGTTTTGGGACTGTCTTTTACAATTTTAAAAATTTAATAACCCCACATCACACACATTTTTATTTCATGTTAAATAATTTATCAAGTAGTAGACACGCTTCGATCGACAATCTATTGAACACGTAGTTATGTAAAACACCCTTAACTTATGAACGGCTGAACCGATTTTGATCAAATATAGCTAAGAACACTCTCGATAAAGTCACCTTTCATACCTACGAAATCAAAATCAAAATCGGTTCATCCGTTTAGGAGATATGATGCCACTGATAGATATAACATTCATAAAGATAGAAATACATAAATACAAAAAGACACAAATACTCACACAGGTACACACGTCAAAATTATCTACTTATCCTAATTTCAATAAGGTACCTAACTCACAGTTGGGCGAAGTGGTGGCTCAGTGGTATCGGTCGCGACTTACAAGTTGTGGGTTCGAATTCGAACCCAGGCAGGTGCTTTACTTTGTGTAAATTATTTCATCACCACTGGTCTCAAAACGCTGAAGGAAAATTCGAAGACATGTGACATCCACCAACCCGCGCTAGGCCCGCTTGGTGGATTACGGCCCATTCCCTCTCACAGAGATGAGGCCTGTGTCCCAGCAGTGGAAACATTAATAGGCTGATGACATATTTATATGAAGCCATATACATGGCTTATTACCATAGGTACCATTAGAAGTCGGACTTCCTTTTGCGAACTACGCATAATTTTTAACCCCCCCGGAAAAAGTGGGGTGTTATAAATTTCATGTGTGTTGCTGTGTATCTGTATATCGGTGAATCTGTGTATCTATGTGTCTGTCTGTGGCATCATAGCGCCTAAACGGATGAACCGTTAGTTTTTTTTTGTGTTTGTTTGAAAGGTGATTTTGTTGAAAGTGTTCTTAGCTATGTTTGAATAAAATCGGTTCAGCCGTTCAAAAGTTATGGGCGTTTTACTGTTTGAATCGGGGTGTTTTCGCAAGATAAATAGGTCGGGTTTTTTTTTTAATTTTTAAATTTTACTTGTACTTTAAATATTTTCGTTTTTTTTGTCATGGCTGGCGCAAATTAAATCCTTTCTTGCTTTCCTTCTATACGAAGGCAAACATGTAGGAATTAATGAACTGATTTAATGAACATTCATCCATACGTAAATCAAGCACAAATTCAAGACAACAAACTAATTCCGATAACACATCCCTTTATCTCCTTCCCAACACAATTCTCACAACTGTCATATCCAATTGACATAATATGTCAAACATAAAACACAACAATTGTTTGGGCGCATCTATTGGGCAGGCCGCCATTACTCTTCATTGCGTAATTATAGACCGGCAGACGTAAAGCCAGACGACAATTGACATTTGGCTCCAGGGTGATGGTGACCCGGATAGGATTACCAGCAGCTCAATTGGTGACAGAGGGCTTGAGAAGTTTGTGCGAAATTTGTGTGGGAGATTAGCAATAATAAGTCAGACAGAGAACTGTTGCTTTTCTGTAGAGCAGGAGGAACCATACAAAAATAAATAAATACATGTAAAATTGTAATCTACATAATTTATCCACTAGTAAACCCGCTTCAATTGAAAATCCATCGAAACTAGTAATTGCAACAAGATATCTTGCGAAATCACCCCGATTCAAACAGTAAAATGCGCATATCTTTTAAACGGCTGAACCGATTTGCAACAAACATAGCTAAAACACTCTATATAAAGTCACCTTTCAAACGAAAAAAACTAAATCAGAATCGGTTCATCCGTTTAGGAGCTATGATGCCACAGACAGACACACAAATACATACATACAGCAACACACGTCAAACTTATAACACAAAATGAAAAAGGAGCGCTTTTTCCATCAGGGGTTAAAAACTGTAACTAAAATGTAGAACGTATAAACTAATACACATCATCAGCCTTTTTAATGTTCCCACTGCTGGGACACAGGCCTCCTCTCATAGAGGGAGTGGGCTATAATCCACCACGCGGGCCCAGTGCGGATTGGTAGATATGTCACATGTCTTTGAATGTTTGGTTCTAGGACATGCCGGCTTCCTCACGATATTTTCCTTCACAGTTTTGAAAGCAGTGGTGATGAAATAAATTACACAAAGTAAAGCTCCTGCTCGGGTTCGAACCCACGACCTACAACTCGTAAGTCGGGACCGTAACCACTGGGCCACCAACGCTGTCAAATAAAAAAAAATAAAAAAAACTAATACATCACGCCTATATTCTCAGAAGGTTTGGGCAGAGGTGCAACTGTTGGTAGGCCCACATTTCGCCAGGTATGTTTAAGTTCCATGTTATAAAACACAACTGTTCAAAATATCCTTTATGAAAATAACCCATTTTGCTCCTGCGGCTTTTCCAAAGTAGTACTTAATTACAATCCGTTCGTTTGAGTTAAGGTAAAAACAAAGGAAGAAGAATCTTATTTTCACCCGACTGCCCAAGGAGGATAATGTGTTTATCAGTCTATATATGTATGTATGTTTGTGCCTATATGGCGTTCTGGAGACCAAACGAGTTGCCCGATTTTGATATAAATAGAAAAATGGCGGCTTTTGGGCGGCATAATGTGAGGACTCAATTTTTTTCCTGCCAAACCCATCGTGTGGAGTATCAAAATAAAGGATAATAAGAGGTGGTTTCAAAAATATATAACATATATATGTTTGAATAACCCGAACTTAAAAAACTCTTATAAAAAAATAAAATGTTAACTAAAAGTTATAAATTAAAAACAAAAAACCCGACTGCTTAAGAAGCGACTAAAAAGACGTAAACAAGAAGAAAATCATGCTATGTAGGCGGAGGATACATCTGGTTTTGGTCAGCCAGCTCGCGAACATGTATCCTCCGACTGCACAGCATGATTTTCTTCTTTTTTGCACGTCTTGCTAATTATTTTATGCGTTTTATTTTCTGGAACTCGATAAAAAATTACAACTCTATTCGGACCCCATTTGAAATTACTTACCGACCTCGCCCAAGATCCTCAAACCCTTACCTGGCAGTAATTAACTCTCCACGGTATTTTTTTTAACAAAATCTAGCTGTTATATTCGCAAACTCTCAACATTGCGTGTCCCAACAATAACATCATCAAAATAATCTTTTGTGTAGTTCCAAGAAGTTCCGACATCCTGCCCATCATACTGTAGTATTATATTATCTGTGCCATCATCGGGGCCTATCTAATTGGCGCAGTTACTCCCGACCGCTTTGATGTCTCATTTCCTGCCCAGCAAAGATAACTGTACCACCATCCCTTTCTTACTTGTCCCAGTAGATATCTCTGTCTCTCTCAGTTAAATATCCCGTGAAATAGAACTGCGGCCACACAAGATTGGGTGCAATGATTGGACGAATTCCATTTTAGTGTTGCAAAGGAAAAAAAAACCGGCCAAGTGCGAGTCGGACTCGCGCACGAAGGGTTCCGTACTTGGTAAATTGCGGTTTACGATTTATGACGTATTAAAAAAAAACTACTTACTAGATCTCGTTCAAACCAATTTTCGGTGGTAGTTTACATGGTAATGTACATCATATATTTTTTTTAGTTTTATCATTCTCTTATTTTAGAAGTTATGGGGGGGACACACACATTTTACCACTTTGGAAATGTCTCTCGCGCAAACTATTCAGTTAAAAAAAAAAAAATATTAGAAACCTCAATATCATTTTTGAAGACCTATCCATAGATACCCCACACGTATGGGTTTGATGGAAAAAAAATATTTTAGTTTCAGTTTCAAGTATGGGGACCCCCAAAATTTATTGTTTTTTTTCTATTTTAGAGTGAAAATCTTAATGCGGTTCACAGAATACATCTACTTACCAAGTTTCAACAGCATAGTTGTTATAGCTTCGGAAAAAAGTGGCTGTGACATACGGACGGACAGACAGACAGACAGACAGACAGACATGACGAATCTATAAGGGTTCCGTTTTTTGCCATTTGGCTACGGAACCCTAAAAATTGATGAGTCAATTTTTCGGTTTTTAACTGTAATAAAATTTCTGTACTGGAATTTAAGAATAGAATAGAACAGAATATTCCTACAAACGGGGTGAATAGGGATGCAGGGATGAAGGGGAACAAAACTTTGATACCACTTTATTGGCTTCAAACAAAGCATCGTTTTTTTTTTAATAATTAATTAATGTATTGGAGAACCTTATCTATTTTTATTTTATTTTTTATTAAAAAAAACGTTGCCCCAGTCCCCATACTAGGAATTTCTGCCTGTATCGTGGGTGCGTTTACAAACATATAAACTCACGTACACAACACCCAGAGCCGGAACAACTATCTATTCATACAAATATTTGTTCCGTGCGGGAATCGAACCACCGACACGCAGCACAGCAGTCAATCGCTCAACTATTGCGCCAACCGTGCGCTCTACCTACTTAAATACTGCAAACAAAATTTAAATAACGTGAAAATACCCGTCAAAGTAATGGGTCAAAGTTTTATTACTATTCACCCCGGCATTCCTATTCACCCCATTTGACGTAAAACATTTATTTGACATAGACACGACACAACATAATAGCAAGAATTACCAAGTAGGTACCTAACAGAGAAGAATAATAAAAAAAACTATAAAAAAAAAACTTAATTCAAAAAATCAAAAAACCCGACTGCTTCAAAAGCGAACTAAAAAGTCGTAAACAAGGAAAAAATCATGCTGTGCAGTCGGAGGATACATATTCGCGGGCTGGCTGACCAAAATCTGGTGTATCCTCCGCCTGCACAGCATGATTTTTTCCTTGTTTACGACTTTTTAGTTCGCTTTTGAAGCAGTCGGGTTTTTAGATTTTTTGAATTAAGTTTTTTTATTTATAACTTTTTAGTTAGTTTTTTTCGAATGAGATACTTTTAAACATATAAGTGTTATATATTTTTGAAATCACCTCTTAAAACCCTTTATTTTGATACCTCACACGATGGGTTTGGAAGAAAAAAAAGTTTGGGCCCCCACAATATGGCACCCAAAATCCGCCATTTTTCTATTATCCAATTTTAATGTAGCCTATGACACTCGCAGGGTTAAGACGTATGAATCATCAAAATCGGCCAACGCGTTTGGTCTCTGGAACGCCATATAGGAACAAACATACATACATACATACATACATACTTACATACATAGACTGATAAACACATTACCCTCCTTCGGCAGTCGGGTAATAAGGTTCAAGAATTGCACGCAACGCGTGCCCATACCGAAAGGGTTACCAACTCAGCATTTGCTGGACGTCAGACACCCAGCGCTGATTTTCAGTTGGCACCCTGCTAGTGACTCACGGGCGTGGGTAAATAATATATATTTAATATCAAATTAATATGAAATTTCCGTTCACTAATATAATTTCAATTTATTTTCTTATTATGAAGGAAAACAGGATCGTTACCAACGATTCTTTTCTGTGATTATGAGAAAAATAGCCTTTCTATGACACTTGCCCCCAGTTTCCCAGCTCAAAATTATCGAATAATTAATGTGACAATATGACAAGCACGCGTTATCTGCTGTGATTGGCTGTTGAGAATTCATTCAACCAATCACAGCAGATAACGCGTGCTTGACAATTTGTCACACTAATTCTCCGATAATTTTGTGCTGGGAAACTGGGGGTAAGGGGAGTATTACACAATATATCATATATCTTGGATCATACATAGGATCCTATCTGTTATCCTATATATATGACCAAAACCAGATGTATCCTCCGACTGCACAGCATGATTTTCTTCTTGTTTACATCTTTTTAGTTCGCTTCTGAAGCAGTCGGGTTTTTTGATTTTTTGAATAAAGTTTTTTTATTTACTTATTTTTAGTAATTTTTTTTTAATTACATATATGCATAAAATTGTTATATATTTTTGTAATAACCTCTTTTGATACCCCACTCGATGGGTCAGGAAAAAAATGGGTACCCAAAAGCCGCTATTTTTTATTTTCCAATTTTAATGTAGGTAGCCAGTGACACGAAAAAGTGAAGACGAATCGATTGACGTAAGAATCATCAAAATCGACCAACGCGTTTGGTTTCTAGAACGCCACATAGGAACAAACATACATACATACGTACATACATACATAGACTGATAAACACAATACTCTCCTTCGGAAGTCAGATAAAAATAAACTTTTTCGACCCCAACGGCTATCCGTTCTGCGAGCAATGTGCCCTGCCCACTGCCACTTAAGTTTGGCAATTCTTCGGGCTATGTCGGTAACCTTGGTTCTCCTGCGGATGTCTTCATTTCTGATCCGATCACGCAAGAAAACTCCGGGCATAGCCCTCTCCATTGCCCTAGCCTTCTGATGAGGCTTCTGGATTGTGAGCGACCACGTTTTGGTTCCGTTAACTTAAGTCTTAAGACTGCAGTAAGTTGGACGACATATATAATATCTAATAGTGCTGAAATTTTAAACATACAAAACTTCCCACCAGGAATTTGTATGAAACAATAACTTAGCGCAGCGCAACATATTGCTACATAGCTATATGGTGTGCGCCGGCGCGGTTCGTGGAACAATAATAATAATCTACGCAAGTACACTGAATGGGAAATAAATTACACACGACGCCAGTAGAGATGCGAGGCTGTCTTGCCAGCAATGCGACTGGTCGATAATTAACTAAAATTTAATATATGAGGCCATTAAGTATTACATGTTTAACACGCTTTTATTTGCTTGGTATGTATGTATCTATGTAACGGAATCTTTGAACGTAATTTTCAGCCTCTTCGGGTTTCTCGATTAATTTGAAACTTTGCACACTTATCAAGGACCAATGACAGTGCATTAATTTAAATAGTTTGTTCCAATATTCTTACCAGGATCTTCAGGATTTGGATTAGCGATTGAACTAAAAATTGAAAATAAATAATAGTTTAAAAAAACAAAACAACACGCTGTAATAGAAACCCAAACTAAAAAGTAGAAAACAATTTTGGAGATGTTCGATTTTGGGCCATCACTATGTACACTACATAGATAAATAGGAAAAAAATAGAGGAATTCCATAAAAATACTAACAAATTAATTTGAAGAAGGGTACAGGAGTAACCAAAATAATAATTTAAAGTTTTTTATAAGATAACCCTATTTTTAGGGCAGCCATGACAGTATTGTTTGACATGACGTCTGACGACTTTGACAGTTTTAACAAGTGACTTCTTTGAGTCTTTCTTTGCTTTGACTTTGAATTAGATATGTTTCGGAGTTTTTAGGGATTGTTTTACTACATTAATTACATTATACACACATATTACACCGGACATTAATTGATTGCTTCTCTATTGCAATTGAATTAGTGTTGTTTTATAATGACGCAGATATTCCGATGACACGTCAATCAAATGTCATTGTCAAAATGTCATTCTTCGCATACTGTCATTGTCAAAATGACATTTTTCGCCTTCTGCTGATCTGACCCGCCATGATTAATTGTAAATTGTGTTGCTCTACTTGACAAAGTTAATTTGAGTTTACATTGAAACGAAGTGAAATTAAAGAAAATTAACAATAAAAATCAGTTACTATAATATACAGCAATTTTTACTTAAAGTGTACATAGAGCTGGCCCAGGCTCCATACATTTCTGGAACATCTCCTTTAAATTAAGAATTGTGTGATTAACAAAAAAATATTTTATTGTAAAAAAGCGTCGGGTGCATGATGTCAATTGTATCTTATCGACATTTATTGGTAAAATTAAAGTAATTTTGAAAATAAGTATCTTACAAAGCACCCCATGCTTTTTTACAATAAAATAGTTCATTTGTTATTCACGCTATTCTTAATTTAAATTTATTGATTGTTATAATTTTCTACTTTTTAGTTTGGTTGACTATTAAAGCGTGTTTTTTAGTTTTTTTAACTGACCCTATTTCTAGAACATATTTACCTAGTAGATAAGACCAGAATCATTATCATCAGCCCAGTTTACAGCCGGACAATGGCCTCTTTTGTGTCCACCATTCATCTCGATTCTTGGCAACTCTCATCCAACGGCTAACAGCCACCCTGCGAAGGTCAAAACTCTAGGATGTCACCAATTTAACACTTAAGACGCTGCACGTCTTCGTAATAGGTGGAAAGAGTATAACAAAACTCTGCCTATATATACCACAAACGAACACCTGACAGCAAAGAAGTGCTAAGGTTGCTAAGTCACGTCACAGGTCACAGGTCTTACCTACACACAGTACAACTATTTTATTAATGTCCCTCGGCAATCATCGCATTTCCGAATACAAACGAATGTTTATTTCCATGTCCATCAATTATTACATAATTTATCGTGTATATAATTTGAATTCAGAACTAAGTACTTTATTGTTGTTTTATTTTGATTTCCGTGTGAAATATATAGAGTTGTAAAAATAGCAGCTTTTCTTCCATTTTTAAAATACATTACATTAAGTTAAAAGAGTATTAACAACTTTATTATACTTCCAAGTTGATTGAGAGCGTCCGGTCTGCTCCAAGTAAGTGCTAAGGGCAACTGAGAGAGAAAAGGGTATGTGGATATGTTCCTTGGATAGAAATCTGACAACTGACGAATCACGAAGTTTGCCGAGGGGCATTTAGAAAATAGTTGTACAATACTGACTTACTGAATGCTTGTGCTTGGATCAACGATTTATCAGTCAGTATGAACAGTAAACTGAAAAATCTGGATGGACGAAGCTTTTACTATCGGAATCCAAAACAAAGCCAAACATTCCCACAGCCAACTATCGACTACCCACCTTCCCATCACTACCACCGCCCGGAGCGGTGCGCGTACGCATCGAACATCGCAATTTGGCCGTGCGCGCGCCGCTCACTTATTAAATCCTTGCGCCCCTCCCTAATGCCCCCTATTACAGGTAATATAATAAAACGGGCAGAGCCGGCTCTTGTCATTATAGCGACATTAATGGATTTTATTTATTTTATTGTACACCTATGTCTGATGTGGGATGAATTATGCATCTTCGTGGAAGTGTAGGTGGGTAAGGAAATATGATGGGATATAACTTCAGCAGTCTAATTGCATAACAAATAAATGTATTGATTCGCTTGCGTGTTTGTTGTTTCTGTCGAGTACAATGATTTTTATCCGACTGCGGAAGGAGGGTAATGTGTTTATCAGTCTATGTATGTATGTTTGTTCCTATGTGGCGTTGCAGAGACCAAACGCGTTGGCCGATTTTGTTGATTCGTACGTCAATCGATTTGTCTTAATCTTACGAGTGTCACTGGCTACATTAAAATGATGTCGGCGAAGCTTTCCGAAGTCTAAATTGTCCAATTTCTTAATCCTTCACATTATTATTTTTCCGAATTCTTAATTTTTCATATTCATTTATGTATTTACACTCACATTATTACATGTTCCATTTTATTCCACATTCTGTATTTTCCACATTTAAGTACAATCACAATGAAAACTTTGTAACAGAATTTGTTCCACACACAATTCAACTTGTGCATGACCAAAATCTGCTTTGATTTTTGGAGTACCTACTACTAGTGAACGCGAACGAATTGCTCCAGAGACTAAAAAGCCGGAGATTTTTTCTTGGATGCGTGGGTATATCGCAATACCACTTCGGAAAGACGCGACGTCTTGCGAGAGAATCTTCTGACTATTTCATAGAGCCATCGTGTAAAATTCTAAATAGACTCCGCACTCAGGTAGGCCGTAAAGACAACCTTCACAGGGTTCTCGGATGGCTCTAATCTTCAGAACTTGTGCGGTATCGCAAACCATGGACCACCGTTCGGAATGCGCCGCATGCTGTCACACAACCTTATGACTGCGTCACTGAATGGTGTTAACGACGCTGTATTCTGGGCGAAACATCATATGTGCCATCGACACGCTAAGAAGGGAATGTTGGGCCTTTTCTTAATTGTCTCTCCCTCTGTATATTGCAAGAATTAGCTTTTACCTTACTGTTCCCGGCTGGTATAATGTACTACAGGCCTATGTTATGCTCCTCCACCAAATGTGTATCATCATTATCTTCCCGCCCTTGTCCCATGTTACTTGGAGTCGGCGGTGTTTTCTTCTTCCATACCATCCTGTCCCCCGTCACGCCATCACTGACCTCCTTCTCTTTCATATCACTGCTCACACAGTCCATCCATCTTTTCTTTGGCCGTCCCGTCCCTCTTCATCCATGCACATTTATATTCATAACTCTTTTAGTAACATGCGTTTCTTCCCTCCTTATCACATGACCATACCAGGACAAATTGTTTCCTTTCACACTGCAACACGTTCCGGGTGATGATGGGGCTGCCGCGTTTTTGAAGCGCGTCCGGCATGTTTGCTGACGCGGACGTTGATAGTTTTGCGCCCATCATGCGCAAGAGATGCCGATGCAGACGCCGTGTTCGCGCCAGCCCCAACACCATTCTTAGAGTGTTGGCTGATAGGTGCGGGACTCTCCGATCTTGGTGCGATGGATACGACTGCATGAGTCAAATAGACATTCCCCAGGATCGGCGTGCCTCACACAGCTTAGAATAAATGTTTTTTTTTGTTTTGGCTTCGCACGTTTTGTGCATTTAGCCAGTGTCAAGTTTAGAAGATCTAGTTTCTTTAGTTTTTAGTCCAATGTCCTAGTCATAGACTAATTTAAAATAGTTAGGCCCCAGTAAAATGGCGGTAACTTTATTGGAAGCCTCCACGGAGTTTTGTTGACAACATGAACAAACTCATGTTCTGCCGCTGTGTTTCTCTTTCCCACACTCGTCCACGTTCACTAATAATATTAGAACAAAACACCACCATTTTCACACTATTAATATTCAGTTAAACACAATTATAGGAAAATAAAACAGAGAAGCAACATAGACGCCATCACGTTCCCGCCAAAACTCTAGAATAAATGTTACTAACACTTTTATAAGTTTACATTGTTACTATATACTCTTTGCGCTGTAGCATCGTGCGGGTGACAGTTTCAATAACATTTTTTACGCTTAAACATATACGCATTTTTGTAGTTTAACGTCATACAGGCAATTATGGTATATGGTATAACTATGGTTTGACGTTAAACTACAAATAAGCGTACACGTATATACGTAAAAAATGTTATTGAAACTGTCATCCGCACCATGCTACAGCGCAAAGAGTGTAACAAAAGTATGGAAGTGATTCTTAAATAAATATTTATTTATTTAAATCAACTTCTATGTCACTGGCGCCCCTTTCAAACTTCCTTTACTGTACTCATTTCCGACTTTATCCATTCTCGTCACTCGGCAAATCCATCTCAACATTCTCATCTATCTAGGTAGTATTATGCATCTAGGAATTCTTTAATTGTGCAATAAAACAACCCACACTGCCAACTGCGCAGGCGGCGCTCATCAAGAGCTCTACGTTGATTACAGCATAATCCCATCCTAGCCATTAAATTGTACCTATAAAGCACTAAGAGAACATTAATAGCATTAATAATGATTATTACTTCTAAGCGTTAACATGAATAGCGGTACATAAGCACAGACAGGTCGAAGGGCTGACGGTCATTCGATTATCCGCTATTATTAAACTGCCTATTAGTTTAATGGATTCATTCACAATATAATACCAGTCTGTAACCACCCCACTCCGGGGAAAAGGCCTCTTCTCGTACAGAGAAGGTACACGCATTAATCACAAAGCTTGCTCAATGCAGATTGGCAATTCCAATCTCGCCAAACTTCTGGGCCTCCCCGAAGTTGGTTTTCCGGATGCGCGAGGCACGAAACGGTGCTGTTTTTGTATGAGATTTACTACTGCGCATGCAGCCACTGTAGCCAACTTCAGGGCGGCCAAGAAGTTTGGCGAGAACTATACTATACACGATGTTTTTTTCGTTGCTGACTCGTAGTCTCGTTTGTCACGCCACTGATTTTTCCACACCATTTATTCCTAACTAGTGCTGTCCTAGTTTCCTGAAGAATTTCCTTTTGAATGTCGAATAAAAAGAAGGGTCGACCATTTCCTTGAAACATTGCGATAAAAGCGAAATTTGAAGTTTTTTAAGTCACTCACGCCCCCCAAAAATCTACCCATATCTCGCCAATTGAAAAACCCTTTACATAGTTATTTAAGGTTTTTCAAATGGCGCTGGTATATTTTTGGGGGACGCGGGCGAATTAAATATCTTCAAATTACGTTTTTAACGCAATGTTTCAAGGAAATGGCAGCTTTAATTGGCAGAAAATGATGAAATTTACCTTTATCAGTTTGGTCGACCCTTCTTTTTTTCCGATTTCAATTTCCTTTTGATTGAATAATACTGACTGAGTATGGTTAGTTAAGGTTGCATTATCATATCCAATGGACATCCACAGCTAAACATAGGCTTTAGCTTGCACTACTACCACAAAATATGATTTAAAATTCCATTTGTATTAGTTTTATTTTGTTCATCTCTCATCAAAAGAAAACACTTTGTACCTTATTATGAATAAGCGGCAAACGCCGATCAGAAGATCCACTTTATTAGAATATATAGGTACTGCACTAGCAATTATCGTATACATGGTGTGGAAAAATCAGTGGTGTGACAAACGAGAAAAAAAAATCCTGTTTGTCACACTGGTGTGATAATCTGGTGTGACTACGAGTCAGCAACGGTTTTTTTTTCACCGCTGACAGCGTTCTCCATGATAGACTTAGAAAGAAGTGGATTCGTTACAGGTACGTTCGAGGAGAGTTCAAGTTTGAGAAGTTAATTTTGTAATATGGATTTTACTCAATTTAGGTATTTCAAGGAACTTACATAGAAGCATGTCAAATACAATCACTAGCTATTGGGTCATCACCATTATCATTTTAGCTGAAAGACTGTCCACTGCTGGACCTAGGCCTACTCCAAATGTCGTTTCATTGACCGGTTCTATGAACCTTAATCCAAGTCATCACTCCACCTAGAGGGAGGCCTTCCAACGCTGCGTTTTCCGGTACGCGGTCACCATTCCAGAACTTATTAGTTACGTACCGAAAATAATGAAAAATTTATTTCCCACAGACAAAGCCAATTTGAAACTGTGTAATTTCCCCATAAAGCTTATAGCACACCGATATTATTGGCCACGGTACGCCGATGTCTCTCAAGCCAGGGTCGGCGCAAGCGCATCGAATTTTATGTGGCTGCATGAAGACATCGTAGCGGAGTTAGGGCTGTGCTTACGACGCTTTTATGAGCGCGGCGCGCCTTTGTGGTTAGGGTGGTCGCTTGGTGCCGGGCGTGAGGTGTTTTGAAGTGTTATTGTGGCATAATGTCTATTATTTGATGAACAGATTGGCTCTGGGATCTGAAGATGGAATAAATACCGTTAAACTTCTTCCTTACTGAATCTTAATTTCCAATGTTCTATGTAGAATAATTCACATGCACAACAAGCAAATTAATGAAGGCAATGCATCGATCTGTCACGTCTATGATTGGCATTTGGGTCACCTAGTCTGGTTTAATCCCTGTCCCTTTAATGACCATCATTCAACGGTAGACCCAAAAGACATCACAGAGTCAGATCAGATCAAGATCAAGACAAATCCCATTATACACTATTGATGGCTACCAGTGAATGCCGAGAAACAAGCTATCCAGGTCTTCGACTAGGCTCCAAGTGTGCTCTGACATCCAGTCTTCGCGAGAATAGAACGACGGAGCTGGTTTCTGTATAGGCCACTTTGATGCGTTTCCTCTCCTCGTCCAATGAGTCTGAACCGGTATCAAGTCCCGAAAAACGATTACGTAACTCGAGTTGAAACGTTAAACGGATGCCCGGGTCACGCAGTTTGCTCACGTCGAACCTTCTTCTGATTTATCCTCCGGCCGCACGGGCTACTGCAATCTTAAGTCAGACTTCAACAACTACCAGATGGTGGTCGCTATCTTTATCGGCGCCCCTGCGGTTTTGGACATCACGCATTAAGGAACGCCATTTGGCGTTAATGGCAAGGTGATCAATCTGGTTCTTGGTGACTCCATCGAGTGAATGCCACGTGTGCTTGTGTTGTGGTGGTCGCCATGTATAAATTATAGGTCGTGGTTTTGGCAAAACTCGACAAATCGGTCTCCGTTCTCATTACAAACTCCAAGTCTCTGTGTATCCATGTGACGTTCGCGTCAGATAGTATCTAGTCGTTTACTGTAAATATGAAGGTATCTTGAGCCACACTTTATTGGACTGATCCAGGAGTATTATAACGCCAACGACCTTGAGGGCACAAAACGCGCCCTCGTTTCTCACCCGCGCGACCCGAAATTTAGTAGTTTTTTGTACTTTTCTTATTATTCTATGACTTTAAAAAAAAGCTTCAGATCAAAATGTAAATAATTAAATTGTCTTTGATATGGTGTCGATTTCATTAAAATACACCCAGTGGTTTTGTTGTGATTGGCGTTTTTGTCCGTTTTAGACATAACTTTACAAATTAATTACACTATGTTATACGAATAAAACTCAAAATTTGCTCAGATGACATTATTAAGAAAATGGTCTAATATAACATATATTTTTTCCAATAAATTACGACTAGCCGTTTAGACGTGATTCTCATTTTAAATCAGCTACTCAAGGGAACGACAAAAAATAAATATACTTAAACTGAATCTTCCCGCTCCGCTCATCACCGTATCCCCGCCTCTGTGCCGCAAGCGTATCACAAAGATGAGATATTGCAATTCCGGACACGCGCGCGATTCAACCTCCACTATTCACCGCGGACAGTTTATAATCGTCTTTCATGTATTTTATTTGCAATTTTAACTAAAGGTTCTGTATAGAACATTGTTGGTAATAAATGGCTGTTGACTTTTTCTGCGTCGTTGAAACGTGTGCATAAAAATTCATTGGTTTATGAGGCAGAGGTCATCATGATTCATGCGATCTTGACGCGTGTTGATTAAGTTTTCTCATTGTCTTTCTTGGGAAGTTGGAAGGCCTTAGATGGACCAATGACCTTGGTTAAGGTTGCAGGCATTCTCTGGATTTGAGACGCACAGGACCGATAAATGTGGCGACACTTGTGGGATGCCTATGTCCAGCAGTGGATTTCTTTCAGCTGAAATGATAATGACGATGATTGATGATCTTCTTTGTTTTTAACCCCCGCCGGAAAAAGAAGGGGTGTTATAAGTTTCACGTGTGTTGCTGTGTATCTGTGTGTCTGTCTGTGGCATCATAGCGCCTAAACGGATGAACCGATTTCGATTTAGTTTTCGAGGTAATTTTGTCGAGAGTGTTCTTAGCTACGTTTGAATAAAATCGGTTCAGCCGTTCAAAAGTTATGGGCATTTTACTGTTTGAATCGGGGTGTTTTCGCAAGATAAATGCGTCGGGGGTTTTTTAAATTGTGAAATTTTACTTGTGTCTTGATTATAGTAATTTGCTTTTCTCGCTTCTCTTTGTTCCAGGAATCCAGTATGAGCTGTCGAAGAGAATATTGTCAAAATCACAGGCTACTAGCAGATCGATTGATGCAACTTTATAGTTGTGAGTTGCTACCCACTGAATTCGCCAAACCACAGATAATATGTATTATATTATCTGTGGTTTGGCGAATTTTGTAGCTAAACCAATTTGAGTATGTGTGGTGAGGGCAACGCGGGGTGCCGCTCCCGACCGGGTAGGCGGGGGTGAGATCGTATTCACTCGAGGTGCACAGTTGTGTTGATCGTGTAGTACCTACTGTTAATTTTGGGTAATATAGCCTCAACGTGAACTTGTTGAATCTTATTTAATAAATCATTATTCTATTTCATTTTTTCACACCAAACAGCATTGAAAATGAAACTTAAAAGCGCTACCTATCAGCAGATTTCTTTAAGTTCACGATCGAGGTTAACGCTGCCGGCTAGTACCGACACGCGCCACACCGGAGAATAATAAAAAATCGAATTGAGCGAAATAGGAATAACGATTTTGAACAGATTACAGTAAAAAAAATAAGTTAAAAAGATGAGAAAATTAGAGAAAACCCAAGATGAAAAATGTACCTAGTTACTTACTGAATCCATGGTATTTTTTTTTGTGTGAGAAAGTGTTTCCAAATTATAAGAATGCTCACGGAACTCCAAATCCACTACGTTGTTTGCGGCAAGTACATTGATGTTAGTTACTCGTGTGATACTCATACATCCAACATCCTCTGTCTGAGCGGCAAATACATAAACTACGCAGACTATCAGTGTCATTAACTAGACACGAGCATAATGGAGACGTAAAATATTCATAATTATGTAGGGGTTTATGATGTCAGTTGGCGGATTGCTAGTAGAAAGTAATTATTTGAATATTTGGCACTTCCAAACAATAGGGATGTTTGCTGGGTAGAAAATGATAATTCTATTTAGCTCGTCAGTGAGATTACGAGTATCAAATATGGACAAGGTTTTTTTGCTTTACCAAATCAATACAAAGGACATGGCTAAATAATGTATGGACGACTGCACTAGCAATGTATAAACATTTTGACTAGTAATATGTAATGCTGAATAGCTGAATATCAGTATTTCATATGAAAAAAGTTATAGGATCTTTTTATATCGTCACAATCCTGAAAATAAAATCGTAGAAACGCCTACATTAATAGGTATAAAAACTTGTAAAAGAATAAGATTTTGCTATTATATTTTAGTAAGGCGTTTAGAGGAGCTTGTGCCTAAGTAATAACAGCCGCACAGGTATATCTTCAAGGTTAAGCAACGCTTGTCGAGGTCATTCCGTGGATCCATCGTGTACCATCTTTACATAGCGGTTTTTCTTCGTGCCTTGGCAATCTAGACAAGCCGTTCGTCCTGGCTGCCATTTGAAGATCTGTCATTTGTGGCTACACCACAGTTTATGCATCTCATGATGAATCGATACGTAATTGAAACATAAGAACATACTAGTTGGCTCTGTATTAATACATAATACCCGGCGAAAGGAACTTCGTTCAAAGCGACTTCCCACGACACCCCCAACATGTGTTTTTAATTTGATTCTAATCGAATCAAGTCTAATTGGGAAGAATATATTGTTGTCTTTTCGGATTTATAGAAATCATCAATAACTTCTATTTTTTTTTCTAATTTCTTTTTTTCAGTTAAATGCAATTAAAGAAATCAACGTGTTGAGATTTATAGCGATTGGTACAAAAATAAATAATAATGAATACTGTTCGTTTCGGCTTACGAAAATGTCTTTAAAAGTAGGTTTATTGATTACAATTTTTCGTTGAACGGAATCTTATGTTCGTTTTGTCAAACAAAACCATGAAAAAGAATTTAATTATTTGATTAATTCACGAAGGTTCTAGAAGAATAATTAAACTGTAGTAATTCATTAATGAATATTTTAATGTTACGAGCTAATGAGAAATTTCTATACATGTTAAGGGCATAGTTGTTTAGCCATGTCCTTTACAAACTTAAAGCGCATCAAAGTTCCTGGATTGGGGCTTGTGACGTCACTAAGGCAGTGTAAAGTGTACTAGCGGCGGCGTGACGTTTCACGATATTTCAAAGCATTTTAATCACTCTATGGTCACTTTATGTTTCCGTGTCAAAATAAAAAATACGTGTCCAGTAATTTTTAACCCCCCGCCGGAAAAAGAGGGGTGTTATAAGTTTCACGTGTGTTGCTGTGTATCTGTGTGTCTGTCTGTGGCATCATAGCGCCTAAACGGATGAACCGATTTTGATTTAGTTTTTTTTGTTTGAAAGGTGATTATGTCGAGTGTTCTTAGCTATGTTTGAATAAAAGCGGTTCAGCCGTTCAAAAGTTATGGGCGTTTTACTGTTTGAATCGGGGAGTTTTCGCAAGATAAATGTGCCGGGGGTTTTTTAAATTTTGGAATTTTACTTCTTATTACTTAATCTACCTGACGGACAAAATACAGTAAACTACCTTATTGGTTAGCGTCATTTCCGCTTTCTCATCTGATGTTAAATTATGCTGCGGTCGATGGTCCACGCTTGCTTGCCTTACCCCGAGTTTCCCAGCTTAAAATTATCGGTGAATTAATGTGTCAAATTGTCAAAGACGCGTTATCTGCTGTGATTGGTTGAATGAATTTTCAACAGCCAATCACAGCAGATAACGCGTGCTTGACAATTTGTCACATTAATTCTCCGATAATTTTGAGCTGGGAAACTGAGGGTTAGAGTTGCTGGAAACTTATTCACATGAAAAGTTGAGTTCTAAGTACTCCTTAGCGGGTAGCGGGGTAGAATATTCTGTAAAAGTTTGGTCCGCATTTCTGTTTTAGAAGGCTAGATTTTTAACCGACTTACCAAAAAGGAGGTTCTATGTTCGACTTTATATATGTTTTTTTTTTATTTATGTTCACCGATATCTCTCCGTCAATTGTGGACCGACTTTAAAAAAAAAAATTTGTTTGAAAGAGTATATTCCGAAATTGGTCCCATTTTAATTTGGCGAAGATTTGAAGTCCACCTTGATACACTCTCAATTCACCGGTTATGCTCAAGTTTCATGATATTCGGGTAATCTATTCTGGCATTATAAGTACCTTACTTGACTTGCCTATATTAGTACAACTAAAAAGTGAAATTAAAAAAACTTTTTACACAAAAATACTACAGACTTCGAAATAAAAAAAACTACAAAGTGAAAAATAACTTTCTTTTTGGAAGTCAGTGTCCATAACGCAAAAAATGGTATCTACGAAAGACACAGACTTCCTAAAAGAATGTTAGTTTTCACTTAGTAGTTTTTTTTTAACGTTTTTTTGTAAATTTCAGCTTCTCGGTTACTATGGTTGGCTACTGCACAGCGACTCACCTAGTGTTCCGAGCCGCCATTAAGTTCATCTACCTAGGTAGAATTCTGATTCGGTTTCCTGATGGGTCTCGATCTTTGGCACTAAACGCCAGACTTATGATCATGATTCATGCCACAGATAATATATGACTTGCGTAGCCATGTGAAACAAGGACGATCCCTTCCCTCAAACTATTCTCATCTCACGACTTGTTATTTTCTAAGACATTTTGTAACATCACCGATCTAACGTAGAATGGCGAAACATCACGCTCGTGTTCTCTGACGGTGTAGGTAGAGGTCTATATTTGTCTCAAGTTACAAGTGGCCATACCTACTTACCAAATTCCAAGTTCATCAGCCTTTAAACGTTCACACTGCTGGGACACAGGCCTCCTCTCTGAGAGGGAATGGGCCTTAATCCACCGTCAGGCCCAGTGCCAGTAGGTGATATACATGCTATAGTAAAAATCCCAAAATAATTATCAAACAGACCAATTTGGTAACCGAATTACTTAGGATCTCACAGGACTGGCCTTGTGCCAGCCACATCTATCTACTTCTCGCGTCCAGCGGATCAAAGTAACAGCCAGGCCAGAAGAATTGCTATACTTAAGGCGCCGATTCCCTTGAGTAGCTTATTTTAAAATGAGAATCACGTCTAAACGGCTAGTCGTAATTTATTGGAAAAAATATATGTTATATTAGACCATTTTCTTAATAATTTCATCTGAACAAATTTTGAGTTTTATTCGTATAACATAGTGTAATTAATTTGTAAAGTTATGTCTAAAACGGACAAAAACACGACAATCACAACAAAACCGCTGGGCGTATTTTAATGAAATCGACACCATATCAAAGACAATTTAATTATCTACAATTTGATCTGAAGCTTTTTAAAATCATAGAATAATAAGAAAAGTACAAAAAACTACTAAATTTCGGGTCGCGCGGGTGAGAAACGAGGGCGCGTTTTGTTCCCTCAAGGTCGTTGGCGTTAGTCGTCGTCTTAAGTGGCAGTGAGCGAGATAGCAATGTGGCCCAGTGGTAACGGCCCCGATATACGTGTCGTAGGTCGTGGGTTCGAACCCAGCCAGGCGCATTACTTTGTGTAAATTATTTCATCACTACTACTCTCAAAACGGTGAAAGAAAACATCATGAGTAAACCGGCTTGTCCTAGAACCAAAAAATCAAAGACATGTGACAACCACCAACCCGCATTGAACCCGCGTCGTGGATTATGGCCCATTCCCTCTCTCACAGAGAGGAGACCTGTGTCCCAGCAGTGGGAACGTTAACAGGCTGATGATGTTTTTTTTTTTTGCAGGCTTATGCTTGACCACTATCTTACCTGATGGTAAGCGATGATGTGGTCGACGGTGAAGCACGCTTGCCTATAAAAAACCTATTCACTCTTGTCTTAAAGACCCCTAGATTGTGTTTGTGTTGTTTGTTTGTAGATGATGAAGTCGGTGCGGTGCACATTGCTCGCAGAACGGATTGTGAATGGAGCTGAAATATACTGGAGTGACCTCCCACACCTAGTGAACGTCGCAAGAAAACCAGCCAATCAGAAGAAAATTAAGAGCGGACTCTAGTCAACAGGAATTTGAAAAATAGGTATTTGAAGAAACTATTGCCGTCGCGTCACCTCCAACCTCACCCCGTAAAGTGCGAAAGGGACAACTGCAGCTCAGGCTGATTTTACCTACAAAAACTTTGACTAAAAGACGTTTGTTATTCTGCTGTTTTCTTCATGAAAACTCTTATATCAAAATTTAGAGGAAAAGTATATCTATGCTCCTATCATTTCCTTTTTTGTTAAAAACTTATAAATTTTGTCTGAAAGTCTTCTGAACATGGCGGTAAAAACGGGCATTTCTTTCTGATTTTTGGATTGTCATATTTCTTTTTGTGATTATGTTTTGGAAAAAAGGAAATGATACAGGCACGTATTAATTAGACCTAGATTTTATGGAAAAAAATCATTGCTCTAGAGGCATTATCCACGAAGAAAACAGCAGAATGTGTTTGTATGGAGAAAGTCTCACTAGAGACCCCTCTTAAGGTTAGAAATAAAACCAAAGTCTTAATAAATACAATTTTCTTCATTCAGAATATAAATAACAAACCATTATTTAGTACAGTATTATACACAATATTATACATTAGTTACACTAATCACATTTTTGTATCACGTTGTATTCGTTTATTCATTTGTTTATACATATTGTATATCAATAACGGGTCGAATTAATTAGCGAAACTCTATACACATGACAGTTATCGATATCTTCATTAAATATAAGTATTATGAAATGCGCGTACTGCACGGTACACGTGGTAGAAGTGAAACTTCTTAAAAAATAAGAATTAAGAGAGCTTCGGGACCAAAGACATAAATCTAACTAGATAACCCTCAAAGTGTCAATTTCCAGACACAATAGAAATTACCATTGTTTTAATCCGATTCGGCAATATGGACAGTTGAGCTGATAACGCAAGTCCCTCCATCTGTATGAAAACCAACCGTGCCACTTATTCACACAATTTAAGAACAAATTAACTTACCAATGAAAAATAGTTATTTATGCTACAAGTGCGGAAGGCAGGGGATGCCCGATGAGTGGCATTTTATTTGAATAAATCGACACGAGTCGGGAATCATCTTTAGTACGTGTATGATACAACATTTAACTATCCATTGTGCGAGGAAATAAATAAATATATCTGAACCAAGCAAGAAATTAATTAAATGGCGGGCTTATACAAGCGCGCTCAGCATAACCACAATTAACTAATAATTCCTCGGGCATATTTACTGCGCATGTGCAAATAGCTGTCACGTCGTAACGCAAAAAGGCACGAGCAAAATATACGTTCTTCCAAACATATTTAATGGATATTTAAAATTAATTGATTGATAAAATCTAAATCTAGAGTAATTAAAATCGCCTATAATTAAGTATTAGTTTTATTTTACCTTTTATATGAATGATAATCTGTACTTAACTAATTTGTAAAACTTTTCTCAAATAATAAAAACTCTATGCTGACTACAGAGTTAAAATTTAAAAAAATACAGAAAAGTAAAAAAGCACTAGAGAAAAAAGTGACACTTTCCGCACAGTTTGGCTGCTTGAAAAACGCTCTGTTTGAGGACATGCATTGTATAAATATTTGCATTGCCTCGGCCAACTTATTTCTGTACAGTTTTTATAGCTCAATAAGGCATTTTTCTAGATTTCGGTGGATGTCCGGTGCCGATAATGCTAAATGAAACAGCTTAAAGTACGATCATCGATTGTATTTTCATTCCGTTTTTTGAAACACGAAGTACATACAAATGCGGCATCTAGTTAGATTTATATCTGTGTTCGGGACCAACGGGCTTTGCGAGGCACGAAGAAATAGAAAACATTTATTCCACGTAGACATAGTACAACAAGGTACAACAGCAACAATAGCAGAGTAAAACAGAATAATAATTAAAAGAATAATAAAAATTCACAACACAGTATTTGCGGAGGATTGGCGCTATGTTATGGATGGTCCAATCCATACTCGACAAACGTTATAATATTGAAGATCGAACGATCGAAAACGACAAACTATTAATATGTGATTGCTGTCGGCGACGGGGTTAACGTCCGCTAGTAGTGTAGTTACTTGCACCGAAGTTTTAAATGACACTAATATTATATAATGCCCAAAGGGAAGCCAGAATAGATTAATGACATGAAACCTAAACAAAACCGGTGGAGTAAGAGTATACCAAGGTGAACTGTTTACACCTGCATACCCCTTTAGAGCGTACTAGTGTAATGTTATGTTATGAATGCTATCCCGAGTGATTTGCGGTCATTTATTGAAGAGTACTGATGTATATCTCCGAAGTTCTTCATCAGATCTTTATGTAAATTAAATGGGACCACATGACAAGAACCAGATTTCACATAAAAAAAAATAATCATCAAAATCGGTTCATCCAGTAACAAGTTCTGAGGTAACACATATAAAAATAAAATACAGTCTAATTGATAACCTCCTCCTTTTTGGGGAGTCGGTTAAAATATGAATGTGAGTGCGTCTGTATATTTGTTACTTTTTCACGCTCAAACATCAGGACGAATCAGGATGAAATTTGGCACAGACACGGGGTCTCATTGCTAAGAAACAAAATTTGGTTCAAATAAATCTTACTAGATAGCGCGACATGTACACTCAATTCAATAGAATGTGTGTAAAATTAACATTTTCTGGAATTGAACACAAAAATTGTATGTTCTTGTTTAATCAACTCTCCTCAGTACAAAATTATGGAATATTGGACTCTTAATTCACATTTCAAAGGTTATTTGAACGGATCATTTAAAATTGATGCCAATAGATGGCGCATTTTTAAATTTCTGAGGCATTCCACTCGATTGTTAAAATTTGCATTGTAACACATTTTGGTGCAAAAAAAAAACTGCAAGGACGTGCAAAAAATACTATAAAACAACCCTTCACTGTGTTTAAAGAAAACAATATTCACAAACCTAGTAAAAACTTTAACTTGCAAGTTGTTGCTAACACCATCTATTGTCGTGAAACGGGATCGAACGCGATTGATGTACTTACAAAAATAACAAGATTAATCAGATGAAAAACGCTAGTTACGTCGGCACGGTTTCTTTGTATGGGATGAGGCATCTGTATGCTAATATTATATTATCTGTGGCACAGAGATAGATTATAGTCTGGAACAGCACATAGGATACTTTTCATCCCACGAATTTATTCGGGATAATTTTCGACATTTACGCGGGCGATGCCGCTGGCAGAAGCTAGTTTCGAAATATATCGATCGATACGACATCTACAGAGTTTCGCTAATTAATTTAATTTGGCTCTAAAAAATTTCAAATTTTTAAAACAATCTAGAAATCCATAGCGAATATGTGCAACATATTATTTAATAATTATGTAATAAATAAGTACGAATTACTTAAAAAATTACGATTACAAGGAGGGATATCTCACTATACTTTTTTAAATTTCCCTTGTTTTGCTTATGAGGAATACTTTAATATATTTTTCATAAGACATAAAGGCACGATTCCACTGCGGCAAAGGATTTGTCGGCGATTTACATACGCCACACTCGCAACTTACGTTCTAAAGCTTCACTTTCGAGCAGAGGCCTTAGTGCGAGTTTTCACTCACGCTCAATCACTTCGTAAACATCAATTTGTATTGAAACTGGATAAGTGCCGTCTGGTGACGGTAAGAAGAAATCCCTTTTTTATATACATTTTGACATAAGAGATCGTTTACGTTATCACGAGTTAGCGTGAGTAAAAACTCGCATTAAGGCCTCAAAGCGGCCCTGCGACACTGGAAATTCGCGGGACGAATGCGTTCGAGTGAAATCACTTCGCCACAGCTTCGGCCGCTGCACTATGACTGTTTTGACAAATCGACGTTTACGTTTACGCGAATGAGCGTGAGTAAAAACTCATACTAAGCCCATAGAACTCATAATCGACTTACGCGTCACTTACTGGATCTTACGAGTTCTAGTCAACGCGTATTACACGGCGCTTAGAACCTTAATTTTTTGCGAATTTCTAGTGTCACCGCGTCAGTGTTGCAGAACCGTTCTGCTCGGATGTGAGCGTTTAGAATCGCCTTGCGTGGCGTATTTGTGTGCTGCTTTACTCTTCATCACTCAAAGGACTGCACAGTACAATATGATGAAGAGTTTCCTCTAACCGTTATCGGTGGGTGAGCGATACAGCAAGCCAATAATTAATCTGTAATCCGCATCAATGGAACAACGCCTTTAGGTGTCCGAATTGTTATTAAACATTGCTTCTATTAATGATTATGAATTGACTATGATAATAAAGCTATATTTTCATATTGCAGTATTTTAATTATATTTTATTGGATACCTCTCATGAACAAAATTATCAAGTTAATATTACTGTTAAATGGTACATTTCCTACATTTATTCATAATCCTTTTGCATGTAACAATCAGAAACCGAGGATAAGGCAATTTGTCATAAGCACTATGTAAATAACAATATTTATGCTCAGTTTCTGGAACGAAACTTCTGTAGAATGACTCGAATCAATTCTGCGAAAATTTTCGTTCCAGAACCTGGCTTATATTGGGACCATTTAAAATGGCGGACTGTAAAACACAACCGGTATTCAAATTTTTGTAAGTATTTTTTATTTTAATTGTAATTTATAATAGTTTTTTTTTACCGTATTTATACATTTTCGCTGCGCCTTTTGGTCATGGAACTGGTCAATATTTCAGATATTCCTTCCTTAACTTTTTCTACGGATTAAAACAAAGCTAATCGTGTCTATGACATAATAATAATTAACACAGTGCTGATGGGGTCGTTTTGACGTGAGAGTTATTGTGGATTATTTCGCTGTTTACCGTTCTGCTAACTGTGATCTTGGCGCATCAAATATGCGCGTGATTCCGCAGGGCAAGCACGGGGTGTCGGGGCATTTCTTTGTACATATTTCAACCTGTGTTGATAGAGTAAATTAAAGCATTATACATATTTTAATACAGTCAACTGTTTTATTATAATGTCCCAAGTGAGCCCATTCAGTGGTCCTTCGAGCCGGGTAAAAAAAATTGTTTAAGGCATGAGTCAGGCATTGAAGAAACGACTAACGCTTTAGTGACTTCTTAATACTGACAACAGTGATGCCAGCTACCGATTGTTGTAAAAAAATATCATTATAGTCTCCGCCAGATAACATAAAAAATAAAAGTCATTGATCCGTTTTTTACCGTATAATTACGTAACTTGGAAACATGTTTTTTTGTTTATTGAGATATTTTAATAATCTTGGCGGTAAAAGGTATTGGCGTAGAACCATTTTATCCGTTTAAATCATGTAAATCGGTCTCGTCGAGAGATATTAACTCATTCCTAAATGCCAAATGAAAGGGTCAAGGACGCACCTACCGCGGTAGAAAGAAAAAGAAAGAAAGAAAACTAGTTTATTTGCAACACACAGATACATACATATTTTATGTAGGTACAAATAAAAGGGAACGATACGTTTGTTTTGATCGTTTTAGCCACACTAACTTTACATTTTTTTCGTATAGTTTTGAAATATTGGAATACATCGGTTGTCTTTTTTTTTGGTATCTGGCGGTGACTTTAGTAGCCTATTTAAAAGCATGATAAGAAGTGTAAACTTTTGCCAAGTTTCAGCCAAAGTTATTCCCAAGGCCCAAAGAAATACGACCTTACGTTATTTGTTTTTTTATTTATTATATACTTTATTGAATGTATATGAATTCTTTTAAGTTTTCGCTGCGCAGTACTGAACCCTTCGCCCCTCAGTCACAGCCGCTGCGCAGCAAATTGCGAAGTATTCAGAGCTGCCATTAGATTTGATTGTACCTGCATGTGATATTCTAACAATACCGTCTCTAAAAGTGTCATACAAAAGCGCCTCCATGCCCGGGGTTTTTAAACCAAAAACTAGCGTACTAAAACCTCTAAATACGGATGGCGATCTGACACCGATTTATTGAAGATTCGATTTTTTTATTCATATCAAGTACTAAATCGATATTTCATCCTAGAAAATCGAGATCCAATTTCTGTTTTAATATGAACCAAAATATTATTTAGACCTCGATTTTTTGCGGATAAATTTTTCAGATTTCGATTCGAATCGATTTAACAATCGATTTAACTCGAAGGGAATCGTCCATCCCCACCTCTAAGCAAACAGTAAAATAATCCACAACCTCCCACCTCACTATACAGGCAGTTCCCTCCCCTACAGGATGCTACTAAGACGGCATCATACCCTGACTGCGCTTCCACTGCGCACCAGAGCGTCGGTTGTGATTGCCTCGCGCTGATTTGTGCTTCTCTTTCTTGTCTCTGTTGTGGAGGACGTCTTTCTCTTGACCTTGACCTTTGGGCTTGCCTGTGACGTCTATGTTCCTGGAAAAAGGTAAGGTAATGTTAATTTATAAAAAAACTAGCTGACCCGGCAAACTTTGTTTTGCCATAAAAACACCAAACATTTATCTACCCTACCTACCCTACCTTACACTACCTACCCTACCCGACCCTACACTACCCTACCCTACAAAACAAAAAATAAATAAAAAAAAAATACCGTAAAAACCATCTTTGAACTTCAACGAACATTTAAAAAAAACATATTGGCCAAATTGGTCCATGCGTTGTTGAGTTATGCGCTTACCAACACATTTTGCGATTCATTTTATATTATAGAAGATATATATAGAAAGGGAATCAAATTTGGATACAATTTTAGGCATTTCAACGGGTCTCCTTAAAGCCACATTCAGGGGAGTTTGCTGACCACAGTCAACAAACACATTGGCGGTCTAATACCGGTCTGAAACACACTAGATAAATTACGTATCATGAAATTAAAATGTATCGGGATTTTTTTATATTTTTTAGTTTCACTTGTTGTCTCAATGTTAATGGTGAAGATAACATTGTATTACTCGCTTACGTTTGTCGAATCGTCCTATCTCGCTTACTCTATGCAGTATACTCGATGACAAACTGTTTCTTGCGCAATGGTTAGCAGAGCCTAACTCGAGACGCAAAGATCCGCTGCGACTACTGTACTTGCTTGAAATCAAGAGTTTGTGTTTTTATTTTACGTTCGTTTTGTGAACTAGCTTACCTAGGCTGTGGCGCGGGTCTGTTTTGTCCTCCTCTGCCCCTCCTGGCTTGATAACTAGCTTCCCTTCTGGCCCGTATCTCTTCAGGATTCACGCAGAAGTCCATCTTAGTTCTACTGCTGCTCGGCTGGGCTTGTTCTTGCTCCGGTTCGTCTTCTGATTCCTCCTGGAAGAAGAACAATTCAAAAGAATATTAGCATTTGTTGAAGGGTATACTTATTGAATTAGAATTGATGAAAAAAGGAACCAATCCTTTAAGACACGGCCATACTGATCGTTGGTACGTGTCATTGAGCGTGGCGGTCTATTCGCGCCAGATTGAACACCTCCAGATAAGTTGTTCCAACGCTGTTGAACATCCAGCGAGGGATAAATTTGGACCATGATTTAGTCTTAAATTTGGTACGTTTGGTAAGTTTTTAGTCGAATGGATTTTTTTTGTACATTCATGTAAAATACTGAATTTACATTTTCGACATTTAGCACCAGTCTTGGTTTGATATGTTGTGAACACGGGGTCCCAGCGCTAAGAAAGAAAATTTGGTTCAAATAAATGTCAGTAAATGGCGCGATATGCATCGATTTGTTATTGAATTGTGTGAAAATTAACATTTTCTAGAATTGATCATAAAAAATTGTATGTTCTTGTTTAATCAACTCTCCTAAGCACAATATTATGGAATATTGGGCTCTTTATTCACATTTCAAAAATTATTTAAAGTGATAATAGATGTCTGAGGCATGCCACTCGATTTTTAAATTTGAAACTGTAAAAACGTTCAAAAAAACACAATAAAAGAATCGTCACTGTACTTAAAGAAAAAATAGTCACGAACCGAGAAAACTTTAAGTTGTAAGCTGCTGCTAACACTATCTATAGCCATGGAACGGAACCGAACGCGATCGATGTACTTACAAAAATAATCAGTATAATGAGACGAAAAACGCTAGTTATGTCGGCACGGTTTTTTTTTGTATGGTATGAGGCATCTGTATGTTAGTATTATATTATTTGTGGTTGTGATAAATCTATGCTGAGCAATGGCAGTTTTACACGGATTTATCCAAGTTTTTCTTGTGTTTTATTAATACTAGCTGACCCCCGCGGCTTCGCTCCGTTCAACTGGCTACCTACCTACCTACCATAACTACCCTACCCTACCTACCCTACGTTTTTAAAATGTATTCTGCTATTCGGGGCGGAGACAAATTCAACGAATCAAAAACCATGAAAATTGCTCCAGCAGATCTCGAGTTATAAGTGTTGTAACAAACCCGTCTTTGTTTTATTTATATAGATTCAGAATATCAGCGCAGCGTTATTTTCTTTTTTGGATATCGCTGCACATGCTGAGATAGGAGTTTTTTGGTATCGCACGGGGTTTTAATTTTTTATTATTGTTAATTTTTATGCATATTTCTCGTGTCTCCTGTGGGGGTCACAATAGTACATTGTTCACCGAGAGGAGAAAGTGACCGATTACCGTCGAGGGTGTCGTTTGAAAACACGGGTGTTGCTTTAAAACACCCGAGATCGGGAATCGCACTTTCTCTCGAGTGATGGGATCCTGCCGTTTTGCCGAAAAGATTTTGACAAAATTTCATTACCCAAACAAATTTCAGCAATCTTTTTTTATACCATTGCAATATTTCGAATGATTTTAGTACGCATATTTTTATTTGGTCAAATTTTTACATGGCAAAATTTTACCAAGTATAATGTCATTATGGCATTTGGTCTTTAATCAAATGATTTATTACAGCAAACAATCTTCAGACAATAAACGTTTGGTGAAATGATTTGTTAAGACAAAAAGTATTAAGGCAAACATAAGATTTTTTGAATTATATAATAAAAAATACAATTTTATTTTTTGATTAATTCTTTCAATTTGTCTGAAACAAGTCAAATTTATGGTTACTTGATTTAATTTATTTATGGAAGTAGTTAGAGTAGGTTAATTATTAAAAAAATGGTTAGGTTAGGTTAGGTTAAAACTGTGACCTCCTACGCACGAGCCGAGCGAGCGAAGCGAGCGGTGCCGCGGCAGCGGCCGGCGAGTGCCAGAAACGACTTGCATTAATAGAAAAAAGAGATTGTTTTTAGTAGGTTACCCGGAACTGAACTATTAAGATTAGGATAATTAGTTATTTAAAAAAAAATGGTTAGGTTAGGTTAAAACTGTGACCTGCATTAAATTTAAAAAAAATATATATAAAAAAAGAGAAATAAAAAACTATAAATATTTGGCTTATTTGATTTTGCGTAAAAACTGTTATTCCAAGTGAAATATTTGAATAAATAAAAAATGTTAAAAGTACTAGTTGGTTAACAAGTTATAGTTTAAACGTTCATTTCCCAAACATTATGTTTGCGTTAAAAATTTTCGTGAATAGATTTTTTGCTAAGTAATAATTTGGGAAATGAAATTATGCGAAAATTTTTTTGGTAAGTGAAAATTTGTCAAATTCGTTTCGGTCAAACAAGGGAGACCCCTCGAGTGATACATAGTGCTTTATACTACACCTACGAGGAAAATAAAAAACTAAATCTTTATTAATTGAAATTTATATTGAAATTGTTGCAGTTAGTGAAGCTGTGTTAATGTTACACTTTTTCACATGTTCTTTTTAGGGTTCCGTACCCAAAGGGTAAAAACGGAACCCTATTACTAAGACTCCGCGGTCCGTCTGTCTGTCTGTCTGTCTGTCTGTCTGTCTGTCTGTCTGTCTGTCTGTCACCAGGCTGTATCTCGTGAACCGTGATAGCTAGACAGTTGAAATTTTCACAGATGATGTATTTCTGTTGCCGCTATAACAACAAATACTGAAAACCGAATAAAATAAATATTTAAGGGGGTTCGCATACAAAAAACGTGTTTTTTTTGCCGTTTTTTGCGATAATGGTACGGAACCCTTCGTGCGCGAGTCCGACTCGCACTTGGCCGGTTTTTTCAAATTGTTTGACACCATCCAACACACAGCTAGTGGCCAGTGTCATTTTGCGAACTTGGAGATAAAAACTCACTGTAAAAACTTTTTGGCTTTTGATATTTAGGTTACCAGCGCATAGTCTTACCCAAAATTAAAAAAGAAAAACCACGTAAGAAATGGATTTTCATACACTTTTCTCTCCCGCTCAGATGCGTTTTCTCGCCGCATATTTGTTCGATATGCAATGACGTACTTTCTACCGTAAATTTGATAAAGTATCAAGGTACTTTCCGAGCAGGTGTAGTATAAATAAATATTTTTACTTTCTTTATTTTATATATAGTTAGTCGTACCTCAGCCTCCCCCTTGTCATGCCCCCGCAGCGCCCGCGGCGTGACGAAGGGCCGGCGCGCGTCCTCCGTGACGTCAGCGGTGGGCGTGACGCCGTCAGAGTCGTACGTGTCGTCGTACTCGTCCGAGTACATGTCTACTTCGTCGCATACCAAACTGAAAAGTAAGAAAACAATTATATTGTTGCTAAAATCTTCTTGCAGTTTGCAACTTGTACGGTTTAATCTGTCTCCAAATATATTAAGCACACATAATCCTATCACAAATGCCAAATTGTAAATAAACTAGCTGACCACCGCGGCTTCGCTCCCGATCTACCTACCCTAAAAACAAACAAACTCTTCAGCTTTATAATATCAGCATAGATGTTGGAAAACTCCTTCGGAAATGAACAAATTTGATTACCATAAAAAAAGGTTATAGTGAGTCAATCTTAAAAGATAGACATAATAGGCTGTCGCAGACTTTAAAACTTATAAAGACGAACAATTCTATCAAACATGATATTTGCGTAACTAAAACCGTTTACGCAGCGCACGCAACGGAAACTCTCAAAGGGGTTTTTTTTTCGTTTTGCAACATTTTTCATTTATGCTCCGCTCCTACTGGTCGTAACTTGATGTTATATAGCTTATAACCTTCCTCGATATATGGACTATCCAACACAAAAAGATTTTTCAATTCTAACCAGTAGTTCTTGAGATTAGCGCGTTCAAACAAACAAACTCTTCAGCTTTATAATATTATTTAGTATAGATTATATGGGGGAGGATTTTGGGGGAGGCCTATGTCCAGCAGTGGACGTCTTTCGGCTGAAATGATGATGATGATGATGATAGATTATATAAGTGGATAGAATAAAAGAAGCTTTTCTTTTTATTCTACTGATATTCGATTGCAAAATGAAGCCCTGAAATCTCAACAGGCTGCAGAGCCTACTAATATTATTATTCTATTCCCAAAATGCCGAATTAAGAATTTGAAGTTGAATATTTAAGCCCTGTATAAAATCAAACTGTGGCATTCAAGTAGGGTATGATATTTTCTTATGTCCAAATAATCAAATCGGAATCCGGCCCTTACAATTTGAATTATTTAAGATCTTATATTCGCAATAATCCTTTACTCTATTAATTTTTTTTACAACCCCTTATTACAGTCCGTTCAACCGATTTTGAGTTCTATCCCGTAAATATAAGGATGGCATAAAAAGCATAAACCTGTTACCAAAACTAACTGTTTAATACAGCTGCCTTTTGTCATATCACCAACGCAATATATTTAAATTCATATCCCCATAGAATTCAAAATCGGTTGAACGGGCTGTAGACTGGGATTATTTAAAAGTCTAATGGAGTATATAAAATATCAAGGCAGTCATCTCCTTCTATAGGTACTAGTGATGTAACGAATGTAATTTTTTGAACATTCGCGGATGCGAATGCGAATGCAAATATCTACCACTGACATTCGCGGATGCAAATGCGAATACGGATGTTCAGTTTTTGTTCAAATTTGGCGCCAATTGTCTATGGTTTGGTGGCAGTCTTGAGGTTTGTTCTGTTTGTATTTTGTTCCGAGATTTGCCGAGTTGATACGATCTCATCCGAAGTGTCATACCGCTAGTACCGGTCTTTCCATAAACAAAACAAGTGAATTTTGAGGTTAGAGTGTGAATAGTTATTTATTAACCTGAGTAAGTCAACTTCAAGTGAAATATGGACTTATTTTACACTTTGCGATGGTGAACGATCTAAATGCAAGCTGTGTAACAATGAATATTCAAGAAAAGGAAGAACTGACTGAATGTCTTTCATTATGCGTACAGCTAAGGAGTGGAATTCCCTGCCGGAGTCTGTGTTTCCCGATAGCTACAATCTAGGGGTCTTTAAGTCAAGAGTGAATAGGTTACTTCTAGGCAAGCGTGTTTCACTGTCGACACGTCATCGCTTACCATCAGGTGAGATAGTGGTCAAGCGCAAGCCTAAAGACGATAAAAAAAAGTGTGCTTACGAGGTTAAGTTACTTTCCCTTGCATTAAAAAACCTAAAAAATAAATGGATTTTGATTTTATTAACCTACTATTATCTTCAAATTGTTTATTTTTTCTGATATGCATATTCGCAAAACATTCGCAGAAATATTGCGAATGTGAATACGCAAAAATATGCGAATATCCGCGAATACAAATGCGAATGCGAATTATCGTTACATCACTCATAGGTACCTATCAAAAATCTTATTAAAAAAAACTTGCACTCACTTGTATTTACTATAAATATCCACCCTCTGCTTAACCTCAGTCTTATCATCGAGCATATCCTTGAGATCCTTGTACTTGGACCGCCTCTTACCGACGTGGATCTTACTGACGTCCACGTCATCTCGCGTCATGATATCGAACTGGTCTCCATCGAACACGTTGAGACGAGCTATGCCGGTTTCCAAGAACTTGGTGTCGAGAAGATCCTCGGGGATTATTGGAAGGGATTGGTCTAGTGCTAAAAAAAATGTTTAAATTGGGGTTAAATGCAAATCTGAAATGATTTGGTGGAGTACTGGCCGGACATGACAAAATCATTTTAGCATAAAGATGTCCACTGCTGAAGATGCGCACGGTTGGCGCAGTGGTTGAGCGATTGACTGCTGCGCTGCGTGTCGCGGGTTCGATTCCCGCACGGAACAAATATTTGTATGACCTACAGATAGTTGTGCCGGCTCTGGGTGTTGTGTATGTGAGTTTATATATTTGTAAACGCACCCACGATACAGGGAGAAATGCCTAGTATGGGGCAAAGTTTAAAAAAAAAGATAGGCCATGCGTGATGTAAATAACTGGACATATAAATACATTCAAAAAGGGACTTGACTTTATTTGTCGTTCTAGACCACAAAATCACTCTCCATACATAAACTCACGCCTTATTCTCCCAGGGGTAGGCAGACAACGTAATTATCGCTTACAACGACTTTTCATTCATAAGGGAGAAAACAATTCTTGGGAAGCATTCAGGGGCGTAGCTATCGGAGGGCTAGACGGTGTCGTGCACCGGGGCTAGCCAGCAAAACTCAAATTGAACTAGCGAAAAATTCTCCCATTTTCGGAATTTTAATAGGTTGCAACACGAATATAATCATAGCCACTCATTTGTAAGAATACAGGGTTATTCTCAACAAGTTTCGAACTTCTGTTTGAAGATTGTAGTAAATGATGCCTTTATAACTTGTGTGGAATTACAGTTATTTTTCTCAAAGTGGCAATATTTGTATATATTTTTTTCTGAAATGGCATATAACGTTGGATTCTGCTGACAAAATTCACTGCCAATCGGACAGCATTCCGGTCATATTCATAAAGTTAGTCTGGGGCTTTCATAGCTCTAATAAACACACCAGGGCCTTTTGTTGTCTAGCTACGCCTCTGGAAGCATTCAAGGTCGTTTTTAAAGAACATTAATTTCTTGAAAGTAAGTAAGTCCTCGTTCATGCGACAAGTACAATTTCAAAAAGCCTAAACATGCCAAACGAAGGGAAGGGATTATGTAAGGATCGCATCAGGCGGGTTCCGTAATTTATGCCTACCAATCAATCTGCCTAGCCTTTTCCCAACTATGTTGGGGTCAGCTTCCAGTCTAACCGGATTCAGCTGAGTACCAGTGTTTTACATGGAGCGCCTGCCTATCTGACCTCCACAACCCAGTAACTGCGTAACACGATACCCCATGGCTAGACTGGTGTCAGATCTCAAGCTTCTGACTATCCGTAACGACTGTCAAAGATCTTCAAATGACAGCCGGGACCAACGGCTTAACGTGCTTTCCGAGGCACGGAGGAAACTCGGTATGTTGAAAATGGTCACCCATCCACGGACCGACCTCGTCAAGCGTTGCTTAACCTTGATGATCGACCCGTGCGGCTGTTATTATATAGCCACGAGCTCCTCCATGATAAATGAATGATGAATTTATGCCTACCCCCTATGATAAAAATACGTGAGTTTATATGTTTCCAAATATAAATTCAAACTTACATCTCAAAGATTTATCCAAATTGTCTTCCAAAATACTATTAATAACTCTCTCTGCATTAAATCCATAATGTTTCAAACATTTCAATATGAATCCATCCCCTAAATGAGGTAGTATGTCCTTTACTTCAGTTATCAACGATTCTTCCCGAACGTTGTCGGGTATTTCCGCGTCTGTCGGAGTGGGGGTCTGCTCTGCATGCCCATTCGTTACAACTTCTGGTGGGGGGATGTAGGAGGAGCCAAGCTCTGGGATTGGTTCGTCTAAATTAGAGTATATTGCTTGAAGTATGAAGTCAGTCTTTACTGTGTCTCTGAGGTTACGTTCAGGTTATTTTTGATTAGAGAAAATTGCGTTAATGACTACTATACTAAGGTCCATTTTCACGAAAAACTTACCTCAGAGTTAGTTGCTAACACGCGGTTCACATTTTGTCGTACAATGTTGTCAATTTAACCTGGTATTAGTAACTAACTCTTGAGTTCAGTTTTTTGTGCAAGTGGGCCTAAATAATCAGCTTTTTAAGATCCACTGTAAGCATAAGTTCTTTTTTGCGGTCCCCCATTTCAGTCCTTAGAGCGGTTACGCACTGTATCCGATCCGAATCCGAGAAATTTTGATCCAAAGTAGCTGAAGTATTTCTTGTAGGGGAGAATACGCACTGTATCCGCACTCCGTCCGTCTGAAATCAGAGTTCGAATGGAACTCTGATCTCAGATTCGGATCGTATGCAGTGCGTAAACACCCATATTCTTTTAGTTGTAGAATTGGCAAAGTTTTGGGGTAACCAACTTCGTAGTCGGCTGCTTTTCGCCCTTGTGGCCTTAACAATAAGGTTGAAAATCGTTCGGCCAAGTTTTCACACACACTATAATACCTAGGAAATAATAAGATAGTGTTCAAGCGCGAGCCTATCAATAATCAATCAATCTGCCTAGCCTTTTCCCAATTATGTTGGGGTCGGCTTCCAGACATACCGGATTCAGCTGAGTACCAGTGTTTTACATGGAGCGACTGCCTATCTGACCTACACAACCCAGTATAGCCCTCGCCAAACTTAAAGGCCGCCCTGAAGTTGGTTTACCGGATGCGCAAGGCACGAAAAGGTGCTGTTTTTGTATGAGATTTCCTAGACCTCCTTCCTAACTTCAGGGCGGCCAAGAAGTTTGGCGAGAACTATAACAGGGTATCACGGTACCCCTTGGCAAGACTGGTGTCAGATCTCAAGCTTCTGACTACCCGTAACGACTGTCAAAGATCTTCAAATGACAGCCGGGACCAACGGATTAACGTGCTTGCCGAGGCACGGAGGAAACTCGGTATGTTGAAATGGTCACCCATCCACGGACCTTCCTCGTCAAGCGTTGCTTAACCTTAAAGATCAGCCCATGCGACTGTTATTATTTAGCCAAAGCTCCTCACGAGCCTATAAACAATAAAAAATAAAAGTTTTTGCTACATATGTACCAAAAAATTTGCAATTATTACTACTTATATAAAACTCTAATAAAGGTTTTTTTTTGCAGAGAGCGAATCGATTTTGCTACTAATGCTACATACATCTTTCAATTTGGGCAGTTTTCATTTGAAGAAGATCATGAGATAAAAAGGATACATGTCAGGGTAGGCTTGCCGCAGCATCTCCAGATCATCATGGACCGGATAGCACGAGTGGTAGTCTTTGATGAGCAGCTTCTCCGAGAGGCCGTCCATCATTACTGCTAAGTAGTCCTCCACGTGGTTTGCTATACTGCCTCTGAAATAACATGCAGCGAATGTTATGAGGGTTTTATTTTATTAGGGTATATAATGTATTTTGACTACACGGTTGGCGTAGTGGTTGAGCGATCGGCTGCTGCGCTGCGTGTCGCGGGTTCAATTCCCGCACGGAATAAATATTTGTATGGCCTACAGATAGTTGTTCTGGACCTGGGTGTCTTGTGTATATGAGTTTAAATGTTTGTAAACGCACCCACGATACATACATAAATTCCTATTGTGGGGCAAAGTTAAAAAAAAATAATACTTTAGACAATGTTGTACACATTATTGGGATTGTATTTTTTAAAGTCAGGCTTTTTATAAAATACTAAAACAATTTTCAGGAATTGCTATAAATAGAAATTTACTACTATTATCTGAAGAGTTCAAAACTTTTAATTTAATTTTGTAATGAACGAACATCATTAAAAAAATTAAAATAGTGACAGACAGATAGAAAAATATCTTTTAATATGAACATTTTTTTTAGTTTCGGTAATTTTTTTTTTCATTGTTTTTTAGTTTAAATAAGAAAATTTGAGGCAAACTAAAAACATCCTTTGCCAAAACTTTCATATTAAAACAAATCAAAAGTAAAACATACTCACTCCCCACTAAAGATAGCACTCTTATAAGCGGCCAGTATTTCTCTAAATATATCGATAAGCTCAGCTCTAGCGGTGTCGATGTACCCCTCTATTTCCGTATACGTCACACTGGTCTGATTCCCCGTCTCCTCCAGCTTCTCATATAACAAAGGGATACCGTACTCGTAGAGTTGAACTATACTGAAACAAAAGTTTTAGGTGAGATTTTAAATGTTAAAGAATCTCAGATACAGGCAGAATAAAGGAGATTGCCCATACACAGGCCCCTTATGAGATATCATGTCTGCGATTCCAATATTATCCGAAAATAGGATTTATATTTTGTGTTTTTTTCCATCCGTGTCCTTTACTTTATATGTACAGAAAACAACAGATCAGGTTCCTTTACTTGGACATTTGTATGCACCTTATTGCATTGTAATAAGGGTTCATTTCAAGAACAGAAACATCGTTATATCTCGTGAACCCCACAAAATAAATGAAATATATTTTCTAATTATGAATATAACGTGTTTTTTCTACAATATACAACCAAATTCATCAAGATACAACCATTTTTTCAAAGGGGCCAAAGTTCCCTTACAAAATGGGCATTCTCCTTTGTGTATCGAAGAAAATGGAGCCCATTTCGATCAGCTAATTAGTTAGTTTACCAATTTTTTGTAAATAATTAATATAATTTAAGATTTCATGGTTTTATTTCATTTATTTTATAGTTTGTTAGAGAGATTTCATCCTTATAATTGACCCTAACAATCGATGCAATAAAAGTACAGGGTGTAATTTTTAAACATTTTAGTCGGTTCGATTCGCGGGTGTGGCAAGCGAATTTTCGAAAATCTTTGAATGCCGTTTTCTTTCTTTAAAAAAATAAAGGAATGTTTTCTTTGTTAAAACTTTCTATCTACAGTATTAAGAGTACTTTCCCTTCAGGTGGCATTACAAAATGCCCCCCTGTAAAAAAAAAACAATGCCACTTTTCATTGTAATTTTATAACTCGAGAACGGGCTCACCTATCCAAACCAAATGTTTAGGCTTTGTTAGGACTATTTAGTAGATGGTATAATTTTTTTTTTCTGTTGGTAGGGTAGGTAGTTTAGGGAAGTTATGGTAGGTAGGTAGCCAGTTGAGGTGAGCGAAGCCGTGGGGTTCAGCTAGTATATTTATAATGATATAATCGAAATAACAAATAATGCTCAAGTAAATATTATCTAATTAAATTCCAGCCTCTTTCAAAGTACTAATTAGAACAACAACAAACAAACAAGTACTATCAGAAAACTATACATCTGATCACCGTAAAGACTACTTCTGCTTGCAGGGCTCGCACGCTATAGTAACGCAGAATTATACTCAATCAACCAATAGCATCGCAGCATCGGATGACTGTTTCTCTGGTACCGGTCAGACCCTTGTTTTTGTAATAAAAAAAGACGGCAAAAAAACAATCGGGTCATTTTTTTACCTAGTCTACATGTGCGACTAATGCATGTCCTTTCGCGTCTATTATCCCATCTCTGGACCATTAAACTCCATAGATTTTCAATGGGGTTTAGGTCCGAAGAACGAGAGGGGAACTGAACCCGAGGGCGAGAATTAGTTGAAACAAAATGTAAAGCATGAAAACTTTCTCTTCTTTGGTCTTGTTTTTGTTCTATTACAGATCAGGTCAGGTCAGCCAAAAAATCTTTCATTTTTGTCCCGAATCCTTTTTTGTTTAACACTGCTATGCATATTGGCATAATTATGGCTATTGGTCGACGCAAAAAGGGCGGATGCAGATGTGGTCGTCTTGTGCACGGGATTTTGTTTTCAAAATGATCAGATGTATAGTTTGCTGATAGTACAATAAAGTAGTAATAAGTAGCTAGTAAAGTACCTATTATGATTCTACAGTTAAATTACTCTTATATTATAAAACAATAGCTTAGTACTTTAGAACGCGACTGTACCCATGCGCAGACACATCCCCTCCACTGTCACTCAGCGTTCTTTTTACGTGACGGGACCTATAATACGAGTTTTGTAGCTATTGAATAATGCACTTTATCTTGAAAGACCGAGAGTGTAAAGTTGTACAGTAGTCAAAGCGGATCTTTACGTCTCTGAAGTTTGCTGCAAGACCTTGCGCAGTTGAAGTAGGAGATAACATTGTATAACTGCCTCTTTCACACGCTTGCGTTTTTTGCTTAGATAAAGTACCTATAGATTTAGCCATAAAATGCGCTTGATTGATAGAGCGAGATCGCTAATTGGCAGCCCCATGTCAATAATAAGGACAAAAGATTACTTTTTGTCTTTCTCACCATGGCCGGCTTTTGTTGTTTGTCAAACGCTAATATCATGGCAGGTTTGACAAACTAACTCGGTCGTGTTTGATTTTTTTTGTGATTTCCGCGTGATTAAGTGTTTATTGAGACAAGGAATTGGGTTATTTTAATAAGTGTCAGTGCGATGGTGGGTTGAAGTGTTCTAGGCTGTAAAAGCCAAAGTGTTATTGTTGTTTCATGTGAGGCCACGCCATCGCTCCATCTATAGGTACTTTATCTAAGGTTTTTTTCATCGTCCTCTCTCGCTTAATCTATGCAGTATACTCAATCTCAAACTTTTTCTTGAGCAATGGATCGCAGAGCCTAACTTCAGAGACATAATGATGCGCTGTGACTACTGTATATGAATATAGTCACAGACATCAATTGGCACTTTGCGTCCTTAAAAGCGCTTCTGCAGTCTAATTTGTGATGCTAAGGTTTGTTATTCAATGTCATTAAAGTCCTTTAATCTACCTGCACCTGATAAACCAAATTTTCTGCCTATTTTCTACCAGTACAACTAACGAGATATGCTGTATGAAGCAGTTCTAAAATAAGTGAAATTCTTCATAGAATCTGTTCTGAATCAGTTACTTATACGAACTTTAAATATAACTGCCAACAAACGCAACACCACAGATAATATAATACTAGCATACAGATGCCTCATCCCATACAATGAAAACCGCACCGACCTAACTAGCGTTTTTCATCTGATTAAACCGATTATTTTTTGTACATCGTTCGCGTTCGGTTACGTTCCATGGCGATAGATAGATGGGGTTAGCAGCGTCTTGCAAGTAAAAGGGTTTACTCGGTCCATGAATATTTTTTTCTTTAAATACAGTGGAGATTTATTTTATAGTATTTTTTGCACGTTTTTACAGTTTCATAGCACCAAAATGTGTTACAATACAAATTTAAACAATCGAGTGGAATGCCTCAGACATTTAAAACCACGCCATCTATTGGCATCAATTTTAAATGATCCTGTGAAATGTGAATGCCCAATATTCCATAATTTTGTGCTTTGGAGAATTGATTCAACAAGAACATACAATTTTATGTTCAATTCCAGAAAATTATAATTTTACACACAATTCAATAACCACTTGGTGCATGTAGCGCCATCTAGTGAGATTTATTTGAACCAAATTTTCTTTCTTAGCGCTGGGACCCCGTGGCAACACCAAATACAACAAATTCTCTATGCTAAAAGATGTCAACAAAAGATATATATTCCCACTCACCTAATAACAAAATTCGTTTTCCTAAATATAGTCACACTTTTGGGATACACTTCTATAAATACCCTCATGGTCATACTGGTGTCCAGCAGGTGTATGACCAGGTCTCTTAGCATGTCGAAGGTCAGTTTGTCGGGAACCTTCGAGTTGGGCGGACGTCTGATCTCGCTGAATCCCTTGAAGGTCTCGGGGAGGTTTGGGGGTTCGTCACTGTCGTAGTCTTTGTTTACTTGTAAAATTATGTATTTGAAGGCCTGTGGACAATGAAAGAGGGAATTAGGAAAAATGTCATTAGTCTAAAATGTCAAGAAAATAACATATCAGAATTTGAAAACAGAGATGCGCACGATTCGCTGATACTATATTTACTACCTATGCTCATATTTTTTGCAGATTGCAAATGGAAGAAAAAAGGTCATGACGCAGAATGTAACTTTGGCAAAATTTGGTCACTTTCGCATAATGTCACTTTCGCAAAACGTCATTTTCTCGAAAACAAGCGTCTCCTGAGAAAAATATGGCTTGTAATCTGCGAAAATGACAGTGTGCGAACGTGACATTATGCGAAAGTGACTAAATTTGTCACGATGACTTTTTGCGAAAGTGACGTTCTTTGCCAAGACATTTTTAAAGCTTTCATAGAATTTTCCTCTTCTTAATAAACTAGCTGTCCCACGCAGCTTCGCTCCCTTCAACTGGCTACCTACCTTCTATCTACCCTACATAAATTATTGTTGCGTAACTTAAACCATTTACGCAGCGCACGCAACGGAAGCTCTCAAAAAGGAATAATTTTTACAACATTTTTCATTTATGTTCCGCTCCTATTTGTCGTAGCGTGATGTTATATAGCCTATCCTTTACCTTACTATCCGGTACCTTCCTCGATAAAAGGACTATCCAACACAAAAATAGTTTTTCAATTCCAACCAGTAGTTCCTGAGATTAGCGCGTTCAAACAAAGAAAGAAAGAAAGAAAACCAGTTACAAACAAACTCTTCACCTTTACTATAAATATAATATTAAGGCGGTACCCCGAGCAAAACGCCGCGCAAGCCGTTTTTTGTGCTGTTTTTAGGAGCTATCTACTCGTTATTTAAAAAGAAATATCAATTAATAAAAATACATTAAATTTCTACATAATATTGATTCTAAAATGGTAGATTTAGTTTTTTTTTAAATGTTGTATATATTTCACTAATCTACTTCCAAAAAAACATAAAAATGAGAAATAATTATTGATATTATGCATCTCCTCGTAAAGTGTTCATTGATTATTTTTTGTACTAACACTAATGGATAGACAATTTAATAACGAACATTTTTGTAGAATTAGTTTTTTCAAAAGACCAAAATTCGATTTTATAAAGATTTTATTCTAAAATCTGGGCGTATTCACTACTGTAATTCATGCGCCACCAGTGCCGCTAGACCAATAGGAACGCTCATATCTCATGCCGATTTTTTGGTCAGGGTACCGTCTTAAGTAAAGATTAAGCGCTTTAGAGTTACAAAGCGCAAGCAGAATGATCATGTACTCCTCCGCACAAGCGAATGAGTCTCCTAGGGGTTGGATATCAAAAACCAGTAAACTATAGGCTCATATAAAAAGTCATGAAAAAAGTTTTCAACGAGATTGGGGAGGATTGTTGATCTAGGGGACCACAATAGATCCCAATGGGTCGAAGTGTCCGAGTTATTTCTCGGCCCCTCCACAAGATAAGATAAGATGGGCATCAGAATGTTAATAGTTATTTATGCAACTGTTGTATAATAAGGGGTATTAAAACACGAATGTGGTTTTATCACACGAGGCGAAGCCGAGTGTGATAATAGTATCACATGAGTGTTTTAATACCTAATTATAACAGTTGCATACAAGACTTTATCTACACCCATGATATGAATCCTCTATAAAGGTTTTGAAACCATAGGGTATTAATACTTAGCGTACTTTTCAGCATTGAATAGAATGTCCATAGGGATAAAGATTTGAATTTTTCTGATAATTCTTGAAAATATACTAATAGCAAATCTTCAGAAAATTATGTACTACTCTTTGATATTTTCCAATTCATGAAATTTTGGTACGTCTTTTCATAATGTTTTCTCGATTATTCTGGTTAATAATTGGTTAGAAATGTCCTTTGCTGCATTAGAAATATCTGGTGGTGTGTTATCAAAGCTTGAATCACTCATATTTGTGAACAAAAAAAAATGTTTTTTTCAATACTATTATTGAACAAAAATGGCGGGATACGACATCAATTCAGAAATTCGAATAAGTTTTTTTAAAATTACGGTGCTGTGGTAGTGAAACGCGCGTGCATGACAATGTTCTTTTTTTGAAATTCATTATGATGCCTGGAGAATGTGGCTGTTCGATGAGTAAAAAAGGAGTTGCATTATGAAATTTAGTACAACGTAGTAGTAGTAGATGATATTATGGTTACTATGACACTGGCTGTTTTAATGTTGGCAATAAGCTAACTGTTTCAAAAACTTTTATAGAGGATTTATAGCATGGGTGTAGATAAAAACATTAACAACATACCTCTTTAACGAACGCTACAGCAGCCACAGCGTCGCCCTCATACCGAGGCTGCAGCCCGAACACGCACTGCAGCACCCTGCCCACGTGCCTCCCGTTATCCACGCCATACGTCAGGCACAGGTCCCATATGATCGGTATCGTGAATATGAACTTGTTGTACAGTAGGTCTGCCATATATTCTTTGCTCATCCATTGTGTCTGGAACAGAATAAAAATTATCAGTTATGGAATCAGACAATCGGTCTGGACATCATATGAGGATACCCCAAGTAGGGCGAAACACAAGTTTAGTACAGGCACAGATAATATAATACTAGTATAAAAAAGTTAAATCAAAAGGAGGAGGATACATCTGGTTTTGGTCAGCCATCTCGCGCGTATGTATCCTCCGACTGCACAGCATGATTTTTTCCTTGTTTACGACTTTTTAGTTCGCTTTTGAAGCAGTCGGGTTTTTTGATTTTTTGATTTACCTTTTTTTATTTATAACTTTTTAGTTAAGTTTTTTTCGAATTAGATACATTTAAACATATAACTGTTATTTTGTTTTTGAAATCACATCGTAAAACCCTTTATTTTTATACCCCACACGATGGGTTTGGAAGAAAAAAAAATTTGGGCCCCACAATATGGCGCCCAAAATCCGCCATTTTTTTATTGTCCAATTTTAATGTAGCCTATGACACTCGCGGGATTAAGACGAATCGATTGACGTATGAATCATCAAAATCGGCCAACGCGTTTGGTCTCTGGAACGCCATATAGGAACAAACATACATACATAGACTGATAAACACATTACCCTCATTCGGCAGTCGGGTAAAAAGCCTCATTCCATACGAAGAAACCGTGCCGACGTAACTAGCGTTTTTCATCTGATTATTTTTATAAGTACTTCACCCCCTTTGGTTCCTTTCCACGGCTATAGATGGTGTTAGCAGCGACTTACAAGTAAAAGGGTTTTCTCGGTCCGTGACAATTTGTTTCTTTAAATACATTGAAGATTTGATTTATAGTATTTTTTGCAAGTTTTTACAGTTATTTTGTACCAATATGTGTTACAATACAAATTTAAAAAATCGAGTGGCATGCCTCAGAAATTTAAAACTACGCCATCTATTGGAATCAATTTTAAACGATCCGTTCAAATAATCTTTCAAGTGTGAATTAAGAGCCCAATATTACATAATTTTGTGCTTAGGAGAGTTGATTAAAAAAAAGAACATAAATTTTTTATTATCATCAATTCTAGAAAATGTTAATTTTACACACAATTCAATAACGAATCGATGCATATCGCGCCATCTAGTGACATTTTTAACCCCCGCCGGAAAAAGAGGGGTGTTATAAGTTTCACGTGTGTTGCTGTGTATCTGTGTGTCTGTCTGTGGCATCATAGCGCCGAAACGGATGAATCGATTTCGGTTTAGTTTTTTTTGTTTGAAAGGTAATTTTGTCGAGAGTGTTCTTAGCTATGTTTGAATAAAATCGGTTTAGACGTTAAAAAGTTATGCGCGTTTTACTGTTTGAATCGGGGTGTTTTCGCAAGATAAATGTGTCGGGGGTTTTAAATTTTGTAATTTTACTTGTTTGTACAAGAGGCACCTGCATGCACTTGAACCGTTTTTTGTCCAAATTGTTAAATTAAAATGAGCTAACTTTGATGAAGTACTCGTAGCTTAGATTATAGGGAAGAAATCATTTTTCTTTTTATTTATCTGTGGAAGCTTGTTATTAGCAATTTATTTATATATTATTGTTATTATAATGTTATTAGTCTGTAAGCTTTCCTAAAATGTAAAAATAAATAGCACTGGGACCCCATGGTATAGGTTTGGGTTGCATTTTGCTTTATATTTTCGAGCAGGAGGTCGGAACCGCGTGTATAACGCATGAATTCAAGCATGGTCTAGTTTTTGAAGGATTTAAAACTATAAATTGTAAGTAATTGCAAAGCATTTTTTTTGCAATAAATAAATAATGATAATTTTAAATGTTATCTGTTTACAATGAGCCAGTGTTTTTTGAAGCATTGAGGACAGTTTTTCGTGCAGTACATTGTAATTGTTGGAATGAATAAAGTTACGTATTCCAAATGGTGAACTGATAGTTACAATCTATTTACACAACAATTTGCAGATGTTGCTCATTCAATAATAATTACTTAATTTAAATAAGCCTAATGCTAAATTGTATTGTCGGCCACAAAAATAGGAAACAGTCAGCGAAACCTAGAAATCTCCAAAGCACCTTACCTTACTCTCTTTATTAGTAACCAATCTACTGAATACGACGAGCACAGCTCTCCGTATGTCTTCGTACAGCTTCTGAACGTCCCTGCTCTCGTGAGGACGGATGTAGGGGGGCGTAGCCTCTTGTAGGAACGATACCAAGGAGTCCATGCACAGAGGGTGGTACAGGATTGTGCTCCAAAACCTGGAAGACAAATGAAAGAAACCCGTTAAATCATCATACAAGACGTAAGGTGAAGCGCCATCGGTACACGGTGGACATCCCACACATACGCTCTAAAGATTAAGGAATAGTTTTGTTGTGCACACAGCTAAGGAGTGGAATTCCCTGCCGGCCGAAATCTGTATTTATAACAATGAAAGCACCGAAAATTGTTCTAACGAAGGGACAAAATTAACTTTGCCGTTCGAAAACTGTTGTCCCCATACATCAATATTCAAAATGTTTAAGTCGTGCCATGGATGGGTGACCATTTCAACATATTACATACCGAGTTTTTTTCGTGCTTCGGCAAGCACGTTAAGCCGTTGGTCCCGGCTGTCATTTTAAGATCTTTGACAGTCGTTACGGCTAGTCAGAAGCTTGAGATCTGATACCAGTCTTGCCAAGGGGCACCGTGTTACCTAGTTATTGGGTTGTGGAGGTCAGATATTCAGTCGCTCCATGTAAAACACTGGTACTCAGCTGAATCCGGTTAGACTGGAAGCCGACCCCAATATACACACATCAACACGGTCTAGGGATATTTTAAAAAAAGCGAATTACTATCAATGTGTTAATTATTTATATGACATGTATATATTTAAAAGATACGTTATTTAATATTCTACCATTTTTTAATAATGGTTAAGGTACTTCGATTAAAATTTCAGGATTTTATGGAAAAAAATGAAGCATAGACCGTATATGAATTAACTTTTAATGTATGAGTAAAAACTGAAAAAAATCATTTAATTTGTGTTTATAAACTTGAAGTTAGTAGTCTGAGAAAGCGCCCATGATGTTCATAACACATCGGCAACGATTCGGCATGCTCAGAACAAGGTTGTCAATGTCTTGCTGCGGAATAATGTCCCATGTCCTTCTGAGGTGCGCAAAAAGTTGATCTTCCGTAGCCAGATTTTCAGGAACTTCCTTCTGAGCTCTTCTTTGCAGCATATCCCACGCATGCTCAATGGGATTTAGATCTGGCGATTGAGCAGGCCAGTCTAAGGCCCTAACATTGTGTGTATGTAACCAAGCTGCTACCGTTCTCGCCGTGTGTGCCCGGGCATTGTCGTGCATGAGCAGGAAATCTTGCCCCATTTGTGTTCTGTGGGGCAAGATTACGGGCCCCAGCACCTGTGGGACGTATCGTTCTGCCGTCATATTGCCCCGCACCCAAACGAGATCCGTCCGTCCTCCAAGACGAATTCCTGCCCAAACCATAATTGTTCCTCCTTGGTATGGGTGAACTTCCTGAGGGTTCTGAAGACGGCTCCATCGTCCAGGAACTCGCCAAACACGCGTCCTTCGTGAATCTGGATGGAAGCCGAACCTGGATTCATCCGTGAACAGCACATTGGACCATTGCTCACGGCCCCAGTCCACGTGGTTCCGAACCCATTCTAATCGTCGTCCACGATTGCCTCTCCGTAAAGGTGGGACCCGGAGTGGTCTACGAGAGCGTAGATTGCTTTCATGCAGTCGCCTTCTTACAGTTTGGTCACTCACAAGCACTTGGCGTTCCACTCGCAGTCATTGGACCAATTGAGTCGCCGTTGCATTTGGTTGAGCTCGCGCAGTAATTTGCAAAAATCGGTCTTGTCTGGGGGTAGTAATGCGACTTGGCCCCCGGTGCCTCTCCGCTACTTCACCTGTGGTACGATAGCGTGTTCACAATCTTGAAATTACATTTTGGTGGGTCCCTATGGCCTCAGCAACATTACGCTGAACAGACCCAGCTTCCAGCATTCCCACAGCTCGTAACATCTCCGCCCTCGTCAAATGTTGGCGTTGCATGGCTACAATACCTCAATTTTAACTTTATCTTTCGTTTAAAAATGAAAAAAAACTGTAACTAAACGTAATTCGTATTGTTTTCTAAATTTCGCACAAATGAAAATTCCCTCTCCTACACATCAAGACATTTTTATGCCACCGAAACAAAAGAATTTTCAAAAATTTGAATTTGGAATTAGTCTGAGATAAATTACAAACAAATCGGTGTATAAAAGATTCCAATGCGGCCAGTACTTTTCGAGTTATTTAATTGAGTATGAAATATCCCTAGACCGTGTTGATATGTTTAGTTGGGAAATGGCTAGGCAGATTGATTGATACTACTGCAGTGAATTTTTAGGGAGGGGGGGGGGTACACTCGACTGTAACAAAATTTTGCCATTTAAAGCTTAATTTTATCCGCCGGATCCCTAAATCGAAAAAATATTTTCACAAACCCGTAATATATTTGAATGGCCTATCCAACGATACCCCTCAACATAGTCACCATGGGATAGACAGGAGGTACCCTAAAAATACTTAACCACTTTGACGGCGTGATTAATATGTATATCCATGCCAAATTATAGCTTTCTAGTACTAATAGTCTCTGAGCTAAGCTGCGGACAGTCGGACAGACATGGCGAAACTATAATGAGTCCTTATTGACTACGGAACCCTAAAAAATGCTTCCAAACTCATTGATTTAGGTTGTGCATTGAATGATTTAGAATTAATTTCAAATATTATATGTTGAAGCAGAAATCTTCTACCTAGTTGTAGTTTTACATGAATACAATCAAAAGATTAGGTATGTATGGTTATGTGAAACACAAAACATACGCACTACAAAGCTTATCATGTGGCCAAACACTGATAACCCTGAACTAACCACCATAATATTATAAAAGTTAGGTAAAAGAACTTATTTTGTTTCACTAGTTAGATAGCTAAGAATGTATTGTTGTAAATGTATTTTTGGACAAGTTTGGATTCTACCAAGTTGAAATATATAAGTACTTTATTTTCGGCCCGGTTGCCGAAGATTTTTCTTTTTTGTACTTGGCGTCTTCAGTAAAATCCTACGATTTACTGCAGCTTAACCGGTATTAGATTACACCATGGAGCGGCTGGTCGTACAAGGAAAAGTGTAGGGAACCAGATCGCGCGGCAGGTCACCTATGCGCTGGACTGACCAAGTGAAATCCGCAGTAGGAGGCCGCATATCTGACTGCGCCAAACAGTCCGCCAACAGGGAGAGATGGCGGGAGAGCTGTGTCTGCATCTACCACCGACGTGGACGTCTCGACGTGACCACGACCGCTCTGCCAAGAGCGAAACGATGGCGAAGAACCGATATTCCCTGTGGAGACTAAACTATAGCCTCCAGCTAGGCTCAAAAAACTTAACCTAAGCGACCACGCTGAGGGCCTACCCCCTATGGAGTCGGACCGCAGCTCAGGGCGTCGCTGGGGAGACAACAAAGGCTGAATCGTGATTAAGTGAGTCTACCATCCGTTCGGCAAATACCTACGTGGAGAATACCGGACAAGAAACTCTTTTTATAGCTAATATCTTATATATAGCACAGCATTTCGCTGGCTGGTTTGATATTAATGACAGGGACAACGCGACGGGCCTCGGCGGCGAGGACGAAACGGATGCGGTCGTTTTTTTGTGCTAATTGTATTGGGATCGAGAGGGTTCGTGCTGATTATGAAATGCTAGCGTCTCAACTTGGAAGTGTTCTTTACCTTTTAAATACTACATCCTACTCCCTACTAATATTAAAAATGCGAAAGTATGGATGGATGCTTGAGAACGGCTAAACGGATCTTGATGAAATTCGGCACAGAGATTATAGTCTGGACACAGATAATATAATACTAGCATACAGATGATTCATACCATACAAAGAAACCGTGCCGACATAACTAGCGTTTTTCATCTAATTACACCGATTAGTTTTAGTAAATCGATCGCGTTCTGTTCCGTTAGAGATAGATAGATCACCATATATATACGTGGAACGGAACCGAACGCGATCGATGTACAAAAAATAATCAGTATAATCAGTACAGTACGTCGGCACGGTTTCTTTGTATGGGATGAGACACCACTGGTCTGGATTAGGACATAGGCTACTTTTTATCCCAAGAATATGTTCCTTCGGGATAATTTTCGATATTCGCACGGGCGAAGCCGCTAGCAGAAGCCAGTTTACAACATTAGTTGGATGTGTACTTACCTATAATGTTCTAAACTTAGCAGCCACTTGACGTCCTCCAGGTAGCCATCCATCTTGGCCTTCCATGTGTCGACAGCCCCCAGGACAATGGTGCTGCCGGAAGGAGGTCGCTCGTATATCGTCAGCTCTCGCTTCTCCACCCAATATGGGTCCTGGAACAAATGTTGACAGACTAATATTACAAAGAGGTTATTTATGCTACAAGTGCGGAAGGTAGGTGATTTCCGATGAGTGGCATTTTTATTCACGAGCGAGCGAAGCGAGTGAGTGGATAAATCGACACAAGTCGGAAATCATCTTACGTACGTGTATCATACAACATTTTACTATGCATTGTGCGAGAAAATAAATAAATTAATAAAATGAAATTAATAAAATGGCGGGCTTATTCAAGCGCGTTCAGCATATCCACAGATTAACTAATAGTTCCTCGGGCATATCTACTGCGCATGTGCGAATAGCTGTCACATCGTAACACAATAAGGCACGAGCAAAATATACGTTCTGCCAAACATATTTAATGAATATTTAAAATTAATTCATTGATCAAAATCTAAATCTAGAGTAATTAAAAACGCCTAAAATGTCGTATTAGTTTTATTTTACCTTTTATATGAATGATAATCTGTACATAACTAATTTTTAAAACTTTTCACAAATAATAAAAACTCTATGCGTCGGGCTGACGTTGGATTTAAAAATTAAAAAAGTACAGAAAAGTAAAAAGCACTAGTGAAAAAAAGTGACACTTTCCGCACAGTTTGGCTGCTTGGAAAACCGCTCTTTTCGAGGACATGCATTGTCAAATTATTTGTTTGTATTTATGTAGGAGGTAAGAACTGATCTGATCTCTATAATTCTTTCACTGGATAGGATAGGATCAGGGGTCACCAGTTAGTCTCATTTGGAGTCCGTTTCTTAAATATAATATGCTCACCGCGGTCCGTGAGGCCAACTACCTCTACCCCACGGTCTTATTAAATACTAGCTGTCCCACGCAACTTCACTCCCGTCAAATGGCTACCTACCTACCATCTACTCTACCTACCTTAAACCGTTTACGCAGCGCACGCAACGGAAGCCCTCAAAAAGGAATATTTTTACCGTTTTTCATTTATGCTGCGCTCCTATTGGTCGTAGCGTGATTTTATTTAGCCTATAGGCTTGGATAACTACTGTTTTTGCGAGCCTATAGGCTATAGGATAACTTCTGGTTGGATAGTCCATTTATCGAGGAAGAGATTAGCGCGTTCAAACAAACAAACTCTTCAGCTTTATAATATTACTAGCTGACCCGGCAAACTTTGTTTTGCCATAAAAAGACCAAACATTTATCTACCCTGCCCTACCCTACACTACCATACCCTACCCTACCCTACCTATAAACCTCACGGAGCCCGACCCTTTCCAACGAATGCAAAACCATGGAAATCGGTTCGTCCGTTCTCGAGTTTTAGCGTCAGGGGGGAAAACCCGACTTATTTTTATATATTAGATTAAAGATTTTATTGAAATGTACTCAATAAAAGTACCAAGATTTTTTTCATATACTAGCTGACCCGGCAAACTTTGTTTTGCCATAAAAACACCAAACATTTATCTACCATACCTACCCTACCTTACACTACGCTACCCTACACTACCTTCCCTTCCCTACGCTACACTACCCTATCCTACACTACCCTACACTACCCTACCCTACCCATCCCTACACTACCCTACACTACCCTACCCTACCCTACTTTACACTACCCTACCCTACCCTACGCTACACTACCCTACACTACTTTACCCTACAAAAAAAAAACGTTAAAACCATCTTTTAACTTCAACGAACATTTAAAAAAAAGAATTGGCCAAATTGGTCCAGGCGTTGTTGAGTTATGCGCTTACCAACACATTTTGCGATTCATTTTTATATTATAAGATTAACGTGCAGAATGTTTTGCCTTGAACGATCCGTCCGAAGTTCAGACTAAGGTTGGCGGCAGCTACTTTCATTATGTCTTGGAGATGTTCATTGGAAAGTTCATCTTGGCATCCATCTGGATGTGAGATGTACGGAACTGGTCAATGTGGCGACACTCGGAGGAGGCCTATGTTTAACAGTGGACGTTTCTCGGGTGAAACGATGATATTGGAATCTATCTTGGATAGGTCCGCAAAAAATAGGTCGGCGGTCCGCCATATGGTGACCTCTGATAGATGGACGACCTGCAACTTTTAAGTCACGGCTGTTACCACTGGACCACCACTGCTCTGTTGCAGAAGGCGATATGCAACTTTTTACTCAGAAAATATACAGGGTTCCTACGGGTTACGCCACGGAAGTTGCGTGAGCTGGTGAATAATATAAGGTGTTGTTAAACAGCCTTCATTATCGTGTTTTTATTCTGTATATACAAACAAGGGTATAATAGTCACAACGGATCTTTGTCTCTGAAGTTGGCTCTGCCAATTATTGCGCAAGAAACAGTTTGTCATCGAGTATACTGCATAGAGTAAGCGAGATAGGACGATGCGACAAACGTAAGCGACTGAAAGAGACAGTTATACAATGCTGTCTTCACCTTTAACATTGACACAAAAATTGCTACTGCGCAGGGTCTTGCAGCCAATTCAGAGACACAAAGATCCGTTGTGAGTATTATAAAAACCTGTTTTCTTTTCACCCGACTGCCGAAGGAGAGTAATGTGTATGTTTGTTAATATATCGCGTTCCAGAGACCAAACGCGTTGGCCGATTTTGATGATTCTTACGTCAATCGATTCGTCTTAACCCTGCGAGTGTCATGTGCGAATGACATTAAAACACAACAACACAACGGATCTTTGTCTCTGAAGTTGGCTCTGCCAATTATTGCGCATGAAACAGTTTGTCATCGAGTATACTGCATAGAGTAAGCGAGATAGGACGATGCGACAAACGTAAGCGAATGAAAGAGACAGTTATACAATGCTATCTTCACCTTTAACATGGACACAAAAATAGCTACTGCGCCAATTCAGAGACACAAAGATCCGTTGTGAGCATTGATGTATTAAAAAGAGGTAGATACGGGACTGCTCACAGCGCTTGGTCCTACTAATCTAAGTGAATGCCCGCAGCGGGCACTCAGTCGCGCACGGCACATGGTTGATCCCACAGCTCAATAATTTCAGTGTTTTTATATATTTTTTGCAATAAATACGCATCAAAATGACTTCTTGTGTAGCTAAACAGTGTTTAAATAATACCAGAAAGAAAAATAAGTCACACGGGATCACTTACCACTCGTAAATACAGGCAAAAATGTTAATTTGTTGAAAATTACAATAATATTTAATGTTTGTTTCGCCATATTTGTGAGAGCGAGATAGATATTACAAAAATGCGTGAGAGACACGATACGCACATATTGCAATGTCATTTCATTCATTTAGCATTCGGACAACATTCGGCGGCTAACGCGATTTCGCTTGCACTACAGCGCCGTCTCCTATCTCTGTCCTTGTCTATCGGTAACTGTAGGTTTGGGACTGGTGATACAACTAAACACAGATGTGTGCGTTTCGATCAGTGAACGGAAATAAACATGGAAGCATTACTTCAAAGGAATTAAACGCGGATCTTGACACAAAATCCTAAACAAACGCACACATCGAAACTCAGCCACTGATTCGCCAAACTAGCCAAGGCACACAAACAATAAATATTACAACTCATGATGCACAATTAAAAATAGACCTTATAAACTGTTAGTTTGGGTTTAAATTACCATCTAACGTATAGGCCGCTAACGACATTTCTACGACTGCGTCATGCATCACTGCGTCCACCATTCGCGTCGCCCGGGATGTTTTATGCAATATGGTGCAACGCAATTATTAATTATGATAGTGATGGTATTGAAATAATCTGATAGAAAATATAGAAGCATAAAAAATCGTTTGTGGTCAGGGGACCTTAGTCAGGAAAGAAGTTCCTTCTCACATATGATTTAAACAAAAACATTTATTTTTATTTTATGCCGTCTTGGATTATTTTAACCTCACAATGGACTTTAGCAACCTCGAAAACTAAACCCATAATGTAAAATGAAAGTTTTCGCAGCCATCATCTTGTATTTATATTTTGTCCAAAAATGAAAGAAAAAAATCGCATAGAAGTATGAACGCTTTTTCGCGTGATATGATTTCTACTAGTCAACTCCTACCGCAATTCGTGTTAAAGAACCATCTTTTATAGTGTTAAAAAAAAAATTGGAACGACCAAAAATACCAGGCCCCTCAGAAAGTATTGCGAAAAAAAGTTTTTATATATGGGAGACTGGCCAGTTATAATGTTTTTCGAAAATATGATTATTTATAAGTAAAAATAAGTAAGTTCCAATTTCAAAATTTCCCTCCACATTTTTTGCGAGTTAATTCAAAGTATTGTGTCTCACTGAAATATGGATCTGCGCCGGGAACATTTTAGAGCTATGATTTTATACGATTTCAAGTGTCGCCTGAAAACGGATGAATCGTACGATAGACTTCAAATGGCATTCATGGATGAAGGCCCTTCCAAGGCAACCGTGTATCGTTGGTATAACGAATTCAAGCGCGGTCGACCAACTTTGGGGGATGACGAAAGAAGCGGTCGCCCTTTGACGGCTGTTACCGAAGAAAACGTGCTAGCAGTGAAAAATTTAATCCAAGACAATAGGCGAATTACATATCAGGAGATTCAACACATATTGAAGATTGGATCGGGAAGCGTTCACGAGATTCTACACAGCCATCTTCGCGTGAGGAGGATAGTATCACGCTGGGTGCCGCACAACCTCACCGATGCTCAGAAGCAGGCCCGGGTGGAATGGTGCCGTGATATGCTTAACAAATTTGAAGCAGGCTCGTCTCGGCGTGTTTACGACATCGTTACAGGTGATGAGTCCTGGATTTATCAATACGACCCAGAAACCAAGCGCCAGTCGACTGTTTGGGTGTTTCAAAATGAGCCAACGCCTACCAAAGTGAAGCGATCTAGAAGCGGGGGTAAGATTTTGATCGCTAGCTTTTTTAATTTGACTGGCCACTTGGTATCAATTCCCTTACGGGATCAAAGAAGGATTAATGCCGAATGGTATACTACCAAATGTTTGCCAGAAGTTTTCTCTGTTATAAGCAACAAGCGACCAAACACAGGGCTCCGCGGGCTACTGCTCCACCACGACAATGCACCTGCGCACACCGCACTCAAAACGAGGGACTTCCTGGACAGCACGCCAGTCAAACTCCTGGGTCACCCTCCTTACAGCCCTGATCTAGCACCGTGTGACTTCTTTTTATTCCCAAAAATAAAAAATCAGCTCAAAGGGATACAATTTTCGTCGCCGGAAGATGCGCTGGCTGCGTTCGAGCAGGCTGTAAACGAGGTGTCTGCGGCGGACTGGAAAAAGTGTTTTGAAAACTGGTTTAGGCTCATGAATCTTTGTATAGAGGCTGGTGGAAAGTACTTTGAAAAGATTTAATAAAAATATATGTACGTATAGAACAATTTTTTTTAGTTTCGCAAAACTTTCTGAGTGTCCCACGTATATTAGAAAAGATAAAGACACAGCAACGATATCTATTTTCTCCGTGCTATTAAGGATCCTTTATGTACCTACAATAACTTAGTATATTTTGCATAGTGCCGCCCCATAGAAAAAAAACGGCGTGAATTTTCGATTACAATCTAAGATAAATAATCTATTATAATATATATCTTAGATTGTAATCGAAATTATATTTGTCATTATTGTCAGGTAGAAAAGTAAATTGTTTGGTTGGCATAACATCATCCCCATAGATTTCGTGGTGTACTACATTTTTAATAGAAATATAATGAATAGCGATGTATTTACACGGGAAAAATATTTCCAACATTCTTGTTATGCAAATGTGATTTATTTATGCAACACTTCACTGCACAAGAAGCCATTTTTAAATATTTAACAAGCGAAAAACGGTAAATATTAGTCGACCGCCGCTGTTGCCTACTGGGGACGAACTAAAAGCGTGAGTGGCACGATCGGTAAGCCCCGCCCACCGGGGCACAATGTGCGTTGGGTCATTTTTTAAAGCAAGGAATGCTTCCATGTTTATTTCCGTTCACTGGTTTCGATGCATGTAGTCGTGAACCGAGCCCGGGTTTTCTGATCACGAAGTTAGCGCGTAACATATCTTCCTCTTTTTAATACATCAATGGTTGTGAGTATTATAAAAACCTGTTTTCTTTTTTCATCTACCATTACATTTGGTTAAGGTTCCTATAAAATTTTGACATAGGTACTCTCTCCTCTCCTTTTGGTATTATTTGAATGCAGGTAATAAGGACAAAAAAGTATTTTTACAACAAACTATTTGACGTTTACCATACCCTTTTCTAAGATCAAATAAAAAGTCAAGATGGAACATTGCATACAACAAGGTGACGGACGCCCCGGTTAAAACTACGCCTTGCCGTTTACATACACCATTTACACGCACACATGTACAACGAAACTACGCCTTAGGTTGTCTCTCTCAGATCATAAAAAAGCTCGACTGACAAGCTAAGGCATAATTTCGTTGTACCTGAGACCTATTTTGTGGAAATATGTGAGTGAGGCAGTTTATATAATAAACAAATAATGTTTTATCAAAATATATAGTACAGTATCTACATGCAATTTAATCATGCATCCTATGCAGTCATTAGCCCCAAAAGTTATCACAACAGATCATCATACAGATAAGAATAACATAAAGCATTTGATTACAATGAGCATAATCAGATGTTATCTATACATTTGAATATTTGAAGGGCACAGGCAAAAAACAGGGAATGTCCTAATTAATAGATTTTATACTACACCTGCTCGGAAAGGACCTTGATACTTTATCAAATTTACGGTAGAAAGTACGTCATTGCATATCGAACAAATATGCGGCGAGAAAACGCATCTGAGCGGGAGAGAAAAGTGTATGAAAATCCATTTCTTACGTGGTTTTTCTTTTTTAATTTTGGGTAAGACTATGCGCTGGTAACCTAAATATCAAAAGCCAAAAAGTTTTTACAGTGAGTTTTTATCTCCAAGTTCGCAAAATGACACTGGCCACTAGCTGTGTGTTGGATGGTGTCAAACAATTTGAAAAAAGAACATGTGAAAATTGCAGACGCCATTGGCGCCATTTTCAATTTCAATATAAATTTCAATTAGTAAAGATTTAGTTTTTTATTTTCCTCGTAGGTGTAGTATAAAGCACTATGTATCACTCGAGAGAAAGTGCGATTCCCGATCTCGGGTGTTTTAAAGCAACACCCGTGTTTTCAAACGACACCCTCGACGGTAATCGGTCACTTTCTCCTCTCGGTGAACAATGTACTATTGAGAAAAAACGCAGTTAAAAGTTTTGAGTACAGTCTTTAGGTATGTAGGTAAAGTTTAGGTACCTAAACCGAGATGCATTGTTAAACACTGTATAAAAGTATACAAGCAAGTGCATACTGATTAGTTGTCGAACAGGGAGTTCCCCTAAAAAGAAAATGATTGTTACCAGGTACAGTCTCAAATTAGTCACAATAAACAATGTAGATTTAAAACAATAGTTAAAAGCACACTTTGTAAACAAGCATATTAAAAAATAGATGATTATATTCAAGATAAGAATGCTTGGAAACATGCTGGTCCTGCTCCATAGGGCAATCTTAATGTGGACAAAATCAAACTGGTTAATTTGTAAAATATTCACAACTATATAATGCTTTATTTTAATTTTTTTCTTCTTTTTGTTTAACAAACAGACTCGCACACTGTTCCGTTGTTGCTGAATTAGGTAATTTACCTATGTTTGCAATATTTGTAAGTATGTGAGTACCATGTTCCTATTTATCAAGTGAAGAAATTTACCTGTTAGTGCTTGAAATATTCTATACCTATATGTAGCATAGTAGTGCTGGATGCATCGTCCTCACGCATATGTATTTATTAATGTACTTATGTTAATATTGTAAAACACTTTTTTTTTTAAAGAGTAAGTATGGTACTTTCTTGTGCGTTCTTCTCCATAACAAGCTACTTTTCCGAATGCACGGTAGAATAAATTTGTATTATTATTTTAATTGTTGACGTTCAAAAGTGCCACTTATTGGCCTAGTTGAAATAAATATATTTGACTTTGACTATTTTTCGGTACCTAAACCACGATGCATTGTTAAAGATATGCAAGCAAGTGCATCCTGTTTTGTGGTAAATTCAGGGAATTCCCCTGACAAAATTTTTTTATTAGTAGGTACCTAAACTTTTATTCATTGTTAATGACTGCAAAAATGATATGCAACCAAATGCATCCTTTTTACTGATAAAATCAGGGAGTTTCCCTAATTAAAACTTCGTTATTAAAAGTTTAAGTACCTAAACTTGTATGCATTGTTGCAAGGACCGTACTTCCTGAATACCACTTCTTAGCTTTTTTTTTTACCCGACTGCCGAAGGAGGGTAATGTGTTTATCAGTATATGTATGTATGTATGTTTGTTCCTATATGGCGTTTAAGAGACCTAACGCGTTGGCCGATTTTGATGATTCTTACGTCAATCGATTTGTCTTAACACTGCGAGTGTCACTGACTACATTAAAATCGAAATGAAACATTTTTTTTTTCTTCTAAACCCATCGTCTAGGGTATCAAAATAAAGGGTTATAAGAGGTGATTTCAAAAATATATAACACTTATATGTATAAATGTACCAAATTCGAAAAAAAAAAAAAACTAAAAAGTTGTAAATAAAAAAAGTTAATTAAAGAAATCTAAAAACCCGACTGCTTAAAAATCGAAACATCTGGTTTTGGTCAGCCAGCTCGCGAATATATATCCTCCGACTGCACAACATGGTTTTCTTCTTGTTTATGTCTTTTTAGTTCGCTTTTTAAGCAGTCAGGATTTTAGATTTTTTAAATTAACTTTGTTTTTCTTTTTTGATAAGCTTGCGCTTGACCACTATCTCACCTGATGGTAAGCGAAGATGTGGTCGACGATGATGCACGCTTGCCTAGAAGAAACCTATTCACTCTTGACTTAAAGACTCCCAGTTTGTAGCTATCAGGCAATACAGACTCCGACAGGGAATTCCACTCCTTGGCTGTACGCATTATAGAAGTATTCCCAAAACTTTTGATGCGTATGTGTCCACAATTCACCGATGATGCATCACCGTATGTCTTGTAGTCCGATGATGGAACGGGCTAGGAGGAATTAGTTCATGCAATTCCAATAGCTAAAACCATACAAGGACTATTCTAGACTTGACACTGGTCTCTATACTAGTGTTAATGAATTTATTTACATACATAGTTACAGTCAAGGGTCAAAATTGTTATAATACTCACAACGGATCTTTGTGTCTCTGAATCGGCTGGAAGAGGCTGCGCAGTAGCTATTTTTGTGTCAATATTGAAAGTGAAAATAGCATTGTATAACTGTCTCTTTCACTCGCATACGTTTGTCGCATCATCCTATCTCGCTTACTCTATGCAGTTAATCTGTTTCGGGCGCAATAGTTGACGGAGCCAACTTCAGAGACACAAAGATCCGTTGTGAGTATTATATCTTACTCTCCCAAAATTCAAATGGATAGATTTTGTAGAAGAAGTTAAATCATCCATAACTGGTTAAATATGTTGTATAGAAATTAAAGCTGTATACTAACTGTTGTATACTAACCATGAAAAGTAGAAAAACTTTTAAAAGTTTAGGTCAAAAGTGCAGTCACACTCTAGTGTTACCCTTATCTTGCAGACACTACAGAATGTTAACTGCTATGATCCTTACAAACACATTTTGCTTTATTAAGGTTCAGTACCTGGGGGTACTGAACCTTAATAAAGCAAAATGTGTTGTGTTGGTGTTGCCCACAACCAAGCTCTGGTTGGGTTTCACCCGATAATGAAAACGACATTGTCTAAAAATGAAACCTAGCTAGAATAGAATACTCTTTATTATGTACACCATATAAGTTACAGAAAGTATAGACGAAGAAAACATTACACTGGGTGACACAATGGGCGGCCTTATTGCTAAAAGTGATCGATTTATTACCCCTGAAACCCCTTGCATACTAAATTTCTTGAAAATCGTTGGAGCAGTTTCCGAGATTCAGATTATATATATACAAGAATTGCTTGTTTAAAGGTATTAGGTAGATATATCAGAACATACAAACATGTGAATAATGTAATGTTTGTTTTCCAAGAAATAAAATCATTGTATTTAATTTTCAACTAAGCAACAAACTAGTATAATACTCACGACGGATCTTTGTGGCTCTGAATTGGCTGCAAGAGGCTGCGCACTAGCTATTTTTGTGTCATTATTGAAAGTGCAAATAGCATTGTATAACTGTCTCTTTCACTCGTATTCGTTTGTCGCATCATCCTATCTCGTTTACTCTATGCAGTTAATCTGTTTCGTGCGCAGTAGTTGACAGATCCAACTTCAGAGCCACAAAGATCCGTTGTGAATATTATTAACTACTAAAGAAGAAAATGGATCAGAAGAGAAAACTTTTATATTTACTGTCAGAATAGTTTCTACAAGCGGCTTTACCCGTGTGAAAGTACAATATTACACTTACCTAAATGCCTAGTGTATGTGTTATCTAGGTTTTAACTATTACCCTGTTCAGTAGTTTTCGTGTGAAAGAGAGAACATACATCCATACATACTCACAAACTTTCACGTTTATAATATTAGTATAGTTCTCGCCAAACTCCTTGGCTGCCCTGAACTTGGCCACAATGGCTGCGCAGTAGAAAATTTCATACAAAAATAGAACCAATCCGCGCCTTGCGCATCAGAAAGCTAAATGCAGGGCAGCGCAGCGCTCTAACTGGATGCGCCAAACGCTTGCTGTTTATTTGTTACAATTTGTTAGCTAACTATTTTGTCTTTACTAATGGTGCTCCACACTGCTGTTAGAAACGTTTACAAACATTAGTTAACATTTTCTAAACAAACATTTGATCACAATGTTAAGGTGCTCCCACACTGCTGGAAAAAGTTGGGTAAGGAAGGAACAACCAATCTGATTATAGCTCAGAGGCTGATTGCAGATGGAAAGGAAGGAAAAAAAAATGGTAATGTTAGTAAACATTGTGTAATGTAATAAAATAATGTAGTATGTAAGTAAGCAACAATGTAGGAGCACCTAAAACATTAAACAATTTGTAACAGAATGTAAAATTCCTAACAGAATGCAACAATTCCTAACAGAATGCAACACTACCTAACAGAATGTAACAATTTCTAAAAGAATGTAACAATTTCTAAGAGAATGTAACAATTTGTAAGAGAAAGTAACAATTTCTAACAGAATGTACCAATGTCTAACAGAATGTAAAAATTCACAGAATGTAATGCAACATGGAAAATATTTTCTTAACATTGTGATCAAATGTTTGTTAAGATAAAGTTAGTAAACATTATTAACAACAGTGTGGCAGCTCCATTTAAATAATGTTTAGTAATGGTTGTAAACATTTTAACAGCAGTATGGAAGCAACATTACTTCCACAGAACAAATGGTACCCTACTGCAACAATGCATTTAATTATCATAGCTTTTACTAGACCGATGCATAAACAGTATCTGAGCATACTATCATCCATTAGTACTGTGTACATTGGATCACTAAAATAGAGAGGTACTTCACAATATTATCAGTACTTTATAATATGTGATCTTCCCAAGGCTGTATCAATTAAAACCATACAGTAATACATAAAACTTGGGACTGCCCCTCCATTGCAAGTGCATAAGGGAATCTACTTGACAACAACGTAATAAGCCTGCAGAAGCCTGCAAACAAGGTGTTCCCCGACTATCCAAATAGATACAGCTATTTCACAATATTGTAATTAAAAATGAAACATGCACTTACCAACGCCTTGATTTGCTGCACAACGCCGGCATTCGTCACTGATAATGATAACTTCTCCACCGGCAAACTCTCAGGATTCTGAAAAACGCATTTTAATTTATAAATAAAGAATGCACGTCTCACTTGCCGCAAGTACAAGTATCTAAAAACTTACGGAAAATTCAACATCTTTGTTTGACATTTCTCGACTGTAAAAGTGCTGCAAAATGAAATCAGTGTTTCGTCAATATTTTCAGTCAATGTGTCGTCGAAAAGTTTTCGTTTCAGGAGAAATAAAATATTGCCAATAAATATCCTATGGTGCTAAACTGAAATCGTCGACGAGTCCAATTTCTGACTTTTCTTCACTGGAAGTCAAGTTTTTGACACCTGACGTTGACAATAGGCCGTTCAGAAAATAATTAATTGATTCGTTCCATAAAACTTTGTTTGCAAGATTTCGTAGTTTATCCCACAAAAATAAGCTGTTATTCAATCAATAAAAAGCGGGATATCCTAGATATCGACGACGAACGAATCGTTGACAAAAAAAAAACATATTAAACCTTTTTTCTCAAATTCTCCCCATGTTTTCCACTGTTTTTTTTATTATTGTTAGGCTCGCGCTTGACCACTATCTCACCTTATGATACGCGATGATGTGGTCGACTCTTTCCTTCTCTTTTTTATTTATCATTTATGTTTGTTAGATTGCACAGTAAAATTCCTCAAAAAAACTTTAACTCCCCGTAACCCTATCTGGGGGGTAGTTTTAAACAACGTATTAGGTAAAGAACAATGGCGAAATCTTAGCTGACTTAAATTTGAGCGTCTGAATATGAGTTATATACGAAAGAAATTCAATTAACTGACTTCGTTTTTTCAAAGTATAACATTAACTGGTTTACCACCACCACGGATAAAAAAAGCAATTTTAACTCTCATTAGCTCAGTGTTGCCATTTTACACTTAATCTGCCAAGTGACAAGTAGTGATTGTAGTAAATATATCATTCATTATTGTATTTGTTATAAAATGGAGTAAATGAATAGACAATACAGTTTACATCTAAGTGTAGGTGTCCTTGCAGGTAGGTAAGAATACAGTAGTGTAGTAGAAATGAATGAATTACTTATTTTCAATTAATGATACACAAAAAGACTAATAACCAAGTCTAAATAAAAATATAGCTTGGTTATTGACGACGACCTTTTGATACACGTAAAGTCGCGTAAACAAATATACTCTTTCAAAGAGTTTCATTTTACATTTCATGCTGAAATAACTAGGTAAGGGAAATACTAATGCGATATTACCACTTTTCTTCCACGAAATTGAATAACATTGCCTATTAAACACAATCTTAAAAGTTACCCAAACATAACCTACAAATGTTCATGACTGAATATCTATTATTCCCGGCATTATTGAACAAAAATTCTTGCACAAACTAATTCAGGACTAAACCAGATATTTTTCATTTAGAGTCGTAGGTATTTAATCTCAGATAAATCAATGTATGGGTTTCTGCCATTGTCCTTTGATTGTTTACTTTATCCCCTAGGAATTAGAATTTTTATACAAACAAATTCCCTCTTTGCCCCCTCTTATAGGTTGAAAGTTCTGGAGTGGCGACCGCGTACCGAGAGATGACGACCTGGTCAAGGCTGCGGGAGTCCGGTGGATGCGAAACGCATAGGACTGATTACTGTAGCGACGCTTTGAGGATGCCTATGTTCAGCAGTTAACGTTTCTTGGCTAAAATGATGACGAAATATTGAATTTCCGAAAATTCCTTCTTAGTGCTCCCGTAGAACCCTAGATCAAAAACGAAACCATGTGCAGTAATATTCTTAGCAAACTTTAACATCCCATGCGTTACTCGTTTAATCGCATTTTGAGTGAAGTTTAGAAAATCTATTAATAACCATAATTGGTAACTTTCAAGTTTATTAACCCAAGAAATAAGATTCTTCAAAGATACTTTAAAACCCCTAAATCGTATTTTGGGTGTAGTTTCAAAAAACTAATAATGTCAATCTTTATTGATTATTACTAGCTGTGCCAGCGGCTTCGCTCCCGTCAACTGCCTACCCTACCCTATCTTCCTACCTACCTACCCTACCCTACCTACCTATCCTACCTACCTACTATTTTTGTTTCTTATTTTTTTTTATCTATGAAGCTTATCAATAACAAACACAACAAAAATCGGTAAAGCTGTTCTCAAGTTGACCGAGTTATGGAGTTCATTTTTATAAAAAGACTTAGATTGGTATTTATGCCAAGTTTCAAGTTTATTAACCCAAGAAATAAGATTCTCCAAAAACAAAACTTTAACACCCTCTAAATTGTCTTTTTGGAGTTGTTTCGAAAAACTAATAATGATAACCTTTATTGTTTACTTAGGTTGCTAAATAAGCCATGTTTCAAGTTTCTTAACTGAAATAATAAGATTCTTCAAAATAAAATTATAACTCCCTCTTCAACACCCCCTAAATCATCTTTTGGGGTAATTTCGAATAATACTACGATCTTTATCATTTAGGTACATAAATTACTATTTGTGCCAAGTTTCAAGAATTTTGTCCAAAGGAATTAGATTTGTCATTCAAGTTTTCAACCCCTTTTATATCCCCTTAGGAGTGGAATTACCGAAAATCGTCTCTTAAGTTCTCACTTACGTCATCTATGAAAACTTTCTGCTAAATTTAATTCTTCTAGGCATAGCGGTTTTGGCTGTGCGTTGATCGATCAGTCAGCAGTCAGTCAGTTTCTTCTATTATTTATGTAGAAGATAGATAGTAAAAAACCGGCCAAGTGCGAGTCGGACTCGCGCACGAAGGGTTCCGTACTTGGTAAATTGCGGTTTACGATTTATGACGTATTAAAAAAAATCTACTCACTAGATCTCGTTCAAACCAATTTTCGCTGGTAGTTTACATAGTAATGTACATCATATATATTTTTTAGTTTTATCATTCTCTTATTTTAGAAGTTACAGGGGGGGGGACACACATTTTACCACTTTGGCAGAGTCTCTCGCGCAAACTATTCAGTTTAGAAAAAAATGATATTAGAAACCTCAATATCATTTTTGAAGACCTATCCATAGATACCCCACACGTATGGGTCTGATGAAAAAATATATTTTTATATTTAGTTTCAAGTATGCGAACCCCCAAAATGTATTGTTTTATTTTTATTTTTGTGTGAAAATCTTAATGCGGTTCACAGAATACATCTACTTACCAAGTTTCAACAGCATAGTTCTTATAGTTTCGGAATAAAGTGGCTGTGACATACGGACGGACAGACAGACAGACAGACATGACGAATCTATAAGGGTTCCGTTTTTTGCCATTTGGCTACGGAACCCTAAAAACACAGGTACATACGTTAAAATACACAAAATAGAAAAAACAAATATAAATAAATGGTTTTATAATTTTCTTCTAATCCTGTTGCCGAAAATTATGCCTATAAAAAACCGGCCAAGTGCGAGTCGGACTCGCGCACGAAGGGTTCCGTACTTGGTAAATTGCGGTTTACGATTTATGACGTATTAAAAAAAAACTACTGACTAGATCTCGTGCAAACCAATTTTCGCTGGCAGTTTACATAGTAATGTACATCATATATATTTTTCAGTTTCATCATTCTCTTATTTTAGAAGTTACAGGGGGGGGGGGACACACATTTTACCACTTTGGAAGAGTCTCTCGCGCAAACTATTCAGTTTAGAAAAAAATGATATCAGAAACCTCTATATCATTTTTGAAGACCTATCCATAGATACCCCACACGTATGGGTTTGATGAAAAAATATATTTTTAGTTTTAGTTTCAAGTATGGGAACCCCCAAAATTTATTGTTTTATTTTTATTTTTGTGTGAAAATCTTAATGCGGTTCACAGAATACATCTACTTACCAAGTTTCAACAGCATAGTTCTTATAGTTTCGGAATAAAGTGGCTGTGACATACGGACGGACAGACAGACAGACAGACAGACAGACAGACAGACAGACAGACATGACGAATCTATAAGGGTTCCGTTTTTTGCCATTTGGCTACGGAACCCTAAAAAGGGGATATTTAAAAAACTTTTCCTATCAAAAATGGTGTTTATAATATTATGGGCTAACTAACACGCATTAGTGTTTTTTGTTCACCTTGATAAAAAGTCACGTTATCAACATGGCTTACTTCCTTACGATTGCACGAATGGTGACAATAGCATTTTTTTTCGAGTGTACGACTAAACGACGACAGACACTACGCCGACAGACTGAACACCGACAAGACTTTACTTCGACGGGACTCCTTGCCGACAAGACTCTGCGCCAACAGGACCCTTCGCCGACAGGGCATAATAATTGTATAATTACAAGAAAAGCATAATCTATTTCCAAAGTAAGTATCTGACTATGTATGTATTTATGATATTATGCCCTGTCGGCGAAGAGTCCTGTCGGCGCAGAGTCTTGTCGGCAAGGAGTCCCGTCGAAGTAAAGTCTTGTCGGTGTTCAGTCTGTCGGCGTAGTGACTGTCGTCGTTTAGTCGTACACTCTTTTTTTTCGTTATACGTGCGTCCTATTTTGTTTGGAAAGGAGATAGTACACTATCATACTAGAATCAAAATTATGTTACAATCTCAAAACATTTATTTCAATTTTTTATCAAATGCGAAATCATTTTTTTCTAGTGCATTATCCTAAGACATTATCGTATAAATATGTCTCATTGATGTGAACCTAGATTTATGATAGTGTAATACACTTCGAAGAAATGATCATTAGAAGCAAACTCTTGAGAAGTTTTGTCACAATGGCAAAAGTCACTCCTACTTGCTAGCTTTTATTCTATTGCTATCTTTTATTTATTAGAATCTCGTTTAAATTCCTTAAGCCAGCATCGTTTGTTTATTTAACCACATCAATAAGCACTCAATCATTGATTTGAATATGTTTTTAATTTTATTGTTATAATATTCTATATTTTCTTGGTTCTAGGGTAAATTCATCACATTATGTTGGTAACCCTAATATATATAATGTCAATGTCATTGTCTGTCATGAAAAGATAACGTCGTCGCGTAGTTTTGAATTTCTTGTAAACAAATACAATTGTTTTAGCTGTATTTCAGAAAAATAATAAACTAGCCATGAACAAAGCGGCTTCCGATTCTAAAATAAAGAAAACGCTGCTTAGAAATTATGAAGTTAAAGTAAAACCATCGACACGAAAACAAGTTGTACACGACTTCGCTTCATCTTCAAATTCAATTTCTAAAAAATCAACACGTTCCTCACAGAAAGAGAATGAATTAAGTGAACCGACTTTGTGTTCGAGCGGAGTAATCGCTACTTACTTGTCCGACCTGAAAAAACTGAATCCACCTCCACTTTCGTCAGAGGATTTGAATGTAGACAAAGGACAGCTATGTGCTAAAGTATGTTGAAATGTAAAACATTTAATTACAATTAATTAAATTTCTTACTATGAGACATGGGCAAGTTTATGAAAGGTTGGAGAAGAAAACCATTATCAATTTGACCCTTTAATTAATCAGCGACTAAAAAAACATGTGAAAAAATTCCTTGACTAGTAACATTCTTTTAATCTCTGCCTTTATTTTACAGATGACAAAAAAACTTAACTTCCAGTTCAACGACAGAATATACAATAACCTCATTGAGTTGAATGCAAGCGTGGAGAGTTTAAAAAATAATAAAAAAGATAGAAAATCATCAAGTAATACATCTCTAAAGAAAGATCTTGAACCAAACATTGAAGACTTCTACGAAGATGAAAAGGAAATTGATTCGCCACAGAGTATTCCAATTTTAAAACCCAAGTTTAAAACAATAAAAAAAGTTGATGATGGCCGTTTACACAAATTAGTTGCAGCTTTTGAGGATTTATGACTTTAATCAATTTGTTATTAAATTATTTGGTTATCTAGTTATTGTGTTAATTTTTGACTATTATAATATTTTTGCCTTATTATAACATGAATTTAATTAAAGTAAAGATTAGTTGTTTTTTTCTTCTAAGGACTCATCTGACCTCTAGGTGATAAGGGAAAACAAATAATATGTTTGACCTTTAGAACAAAAGATGTTGCCAATATTTCATTATTTTCAGAAAAATATTTATGAATTTAAAGTGGAAAAAATGCAGATTTACAAAAGAATATTAAATATTTGTAAATAATATGCAGTCCATAGTCTGAATTGCATGATTATTGTAATAAGTTAGCTACCTTGCTATTGCTATGTCTTCTGCACGGGGAACACGCCCATGTTTCTTCTCGTAAAATTTATAAATTACTTCAGAGGTATTATTTATAGGATAATGATTTACCCTGTAGTAAATCATTTATGATAAATAAATACTGCATGCAAAATTTTTACAGCATTGGCAATACATAGCGATAGTAAATAATATAAAGAGTACATAGATTCTGATAATGACTTTATTCTTGATCAGTGCTTCCGAACGCGAACACGCGCCGGCTCGCTCGCTCTGAAAGAAAGAGATGTTGATATAATCATCTCTTCTTTCACCCGCATTTTGCCAATAATTTCATTTCATTCATTCAGTCAACTTCCGACGTCAAATCTAAACGGTTGTGCGCCAAGTTCTCAGTGGGAGTAAATTCAATAAAATACTTTTGCTCTTTTAAACTAGAAATAACAAGAAGTAGCCATGGCTGAAACAGAAATATTATCTAGTAGTGAAAATAATGACCAATTTTTCGAGGGTGTCGAAAAGCTCATCGAAATTTGGTTTACACCGGCAAAAAACGCGGATTTGAGAAAAATCTCTCGGTGAGTATTATTTTGACTAATGTTCATGTTCTACCTATGCATTAGTGTTTAATAATTACATAATTAGTAACTTTGTATTTAGGTTACCGGCAGAACTCGAAATTTTGTAACCTAAACATTAAAATCTTGCGAAGTAAACTCCCAGAATTGCGGTCCTTTTTCTGTTGGTAAATTGTAAGTTTTTTGATAAATCCTAACTGGAATATTATTTCAATTTGTGCTTATTGTGAAGGCCTGTAGTTTGTTGTTGGGGAACGTTCTGGAATCAGCTGTTTCGGTATTTTAATCGGCTATTGGGTGCCGGCGGGCTCGGAGGGTTCGTCCGGCTGCCGTGGTTGGCTTGTGTCCGGTCTTGGGCCGGGTCACGCCATGCGCGCGTGATTTCAAATAATAGTAACATTGTGTATAAATATAATACAAGATTCAGGTTTTCTTATAATTAAGTCCATGTTTAATTTTAAATGAAATATTCATAAATGTGTACAATGTTTTGCAAACGACAGAAGTACCCACCCAAATCTTTTAGATCTCAGAACAGCATCCTTATTAGTATTCCAGAATTATATTGAAAATATGAAATATAACTTTTTTATTCTAAGATTTTGTTTGTAAGAGGTACCTAATATTATAGCTACTTTGTTTAAAAGTTTATCAAAAAAAACAGAAAAAGGGTAAGACTTTCAGGAGAATAAATCAAGTAAATCAACCAGGTTTCGTAACCTTTTCCAAAATATATGTATTAAGGTTGCTTTCCAATCTAACCAGAAGCAGCTGAATACCTTAATTTTACAAGGAAAGATCGAGGAATAAAATAATGTTCAAGTTGATCCTAATAAAGTCGTCACAATTTAAGAAGTCCGTTGTCATTTCTCATTTTACATGCCGCAATAACTTTCTATGTAAGAAGTTAAAAATTATTATTAAAGTAAAATGAGAAATGTCAACTGGCTTCTCACAATAAAATACTTTAATAAAATGTCTGCTTGATGAATATGTTAGAGAAGTTTCTTTTGAAATCATATAACAAACTAGTGGCCTGCCCTGGCTTTGCCTGGGTTATAATAATTTATAGCCTATAAGCATCGGGAATTTTTTTCATTTCAAATAGTGAAATAAATTTTTCAAATAGCTGTAGAGGTTCCAGAGATTACCCACCCTATATGTGTTAACAAACTCACAAAATTTGGGCTCTCTTTATAATATTAGTTAAGACAATGCCTATAATTTATTATTTTGTTGCAGTCAACAATGGGAGAATGTGCTAAAGATAGTGCGTTGTGAGATCATCTCTTTCACCCAGAGCGAGCAAGTCGACGCCTATGTACTGAGGTAAGTCCCAACTTTATACTAAAACTGTGATGAAAGGGATAAAAAAACAATTTCAAAATCGGTTCACAATTGACGTAGAAATCTGTGGACATACAAAAAAAAATTAAGCATAGAGCGATGATTAATAAAATACAGGAAAAGTTAAGACGCCACATTTAAGATAAAATAGATAGAAATTTCCAAAGAAATAAGCAATACCTTTGTATTCAATTATCTTCTGTTTTATAATCTGCTTGTTTTCCTTTATTAGTATTCTGTTTTGTGTGTACTTAAATTGTAAAATAAGTAAAACAGAACAGAAAACATCAAAATAATCTAAATTATAAATCAAAGCAATACTTACTAATTTAAACTGGAAATAAATAATAACTTTAAAGCATTGAAGATAGTTCTGCTATAAAAACTTATAGAAGGTACCAATTACTTGTTTTCTCGAATTCCACACAATCATAGAAAAATTAAAAAAATATTAACAAATTTTATGTATAAAATTCTCGTGTCATAGTGTTTGTCTGCAAACTCCTCCGAAAAAACGGGTTGACCGATTCTTATGAAATTTTTTGTGTATATTTGGTAGATCTGATAATCATTCCTAAACTATTTTTAAAAAACTGTTGGTAGGGTAGGGTAGGATAGGTTTGGTGTCAAAAAATTTATCAAAAGGAATAAAATACTATTCCAATTTATTTTTGATACTGTTACATCATGTGATTTATTAGGTACATACCGTACATAAAACCTCCTAGGTACCTGTACGATAAAAGTAGTATTATACCAATGAAGTAGCTACCTAAATCTAACCATTAAGAGGAAATGCGGTTGCAGACATCCCACTGAATATCCTAAGTAAAAATTCATGATTTGAGGTTTATAGGTGTTTCTATTTCCTCCTTCCCCAGGTGTATTTCTGTTGCCGTTATAACAACAAATACTAAAAACAGAATAAAATAAAATTTAAGTGGAGCTCCCATACAACAAACGTAATTTTTGTGCACTTTTTGCGATAATGGTACGGAACCCTCCGTGCGCGATTCCGACTCGCACTTGGCCGTTTTTTTTCAAGATTACAAGTTAAAAATTCAATATCTAAGGAAACAATAAATTATTTTAATTCTGTAGACGAAAATTTACATCAAAGGGAAAGGTTTTTTATTTACCCGACTGGGTTATGTGTTTATGGGTTTTTTGTTTAACTTTTTTTTTATGAGACTTGTCACCCTTCTAGATCTCAACATTCTCAACTATTCTTTTATTATTTTTGTACCCTAGATTCGCGCTTGACCACTATCTCATCAGCCGGGCGAGCACGGCCTCAGTGATAGTCTTGAGTCACGCATTTTTCACGGTTATTGTTTCCAAAGTGTCATAAAAATGTGTGACTCAAGCCTCTCACAGCAGGCCGAGCTCGCCTGGCTGATGGTAAGCGATGATGTGTTAGTTGATGTGGTGTGCTTCGTCGAACTTGGCGCCCTTTGCACTTTTGTGTTTTTGTCAAGGTTGGTGCCTTTTTACCCGACTGCCGAAGGAGGGTAATGTGTTTATCAGTCTATGTATGTATGTATGTATGTATGTATGTATGTATGTATGTATGTATGTAAGTATGTATGTATGTATGTATGTATGTTTGTTCCTATGTGGCGTTCCAGAGACCAAACGCGTTGGCCGATTTTGATGATTCGTACGTCAATCGATGCGTCTTAACCCTGCGAGTGTCATAGGCTACATTAAAATTGGATAATAGAAAAATGGTGGATTTTGGGTGCCATATTGTGGGGGCCCAATTTTTTTTTTTCTTCCAAACCCATCGTGTGGGGTATCAAAATAAAGGGTTTTAAGAGGTGATTTCAAAGATATATAACACTTATATGTTTAAATGTACCTAATTCGAAAAAACTAACTAAAAAGTTATAAATAAAAAACTTAATTAAAAAAATCAAAAAACCCGACTGCTTCAAAAGCGAACTAAAAAGTCGTAAACAAGGAAAAAATCATGCTGTGCAGGCGGAGGATACACCAGATTTTGGTCAGCCAGCCGGCGAATATGTATCCTCCGACTGCACAGCATGATTTTTTCCTTGTTTACGACTTTTTAGTTCGCTTTTGAAGCAGTCGGATTTTTTGATTTAACTTTTTTTATTTATAACTTTTTAGAAGTGTTATATATTTTTGAAATCATCTCTTAAAACCCTTTATTTTGATACCCCACACGATGGGTTCGGAAACAAAAAAATATTTGGTCCCCCACAATATGGCGCCCAAAATCCGCAATTTGTCTATTTTCCAATTTTATTGTAGCCTATGACACTCGCAGGGTTAAGACGAATCGATTGACGTATGAATCATCAAAATCAGCCAACGCGTTTGGTCTCTGGAACGCCATATAGGAACAAACATACATACATACATATATATATACATACATACATAGACTGATAAACACATTACCTTCCTTCGGCAGTCGGGTAAAAATTGCGTCGGTTACGGAAAATAATAAAGTTGTACACATAATTCATACACCGACATGCATCGGGTCACTGTCACTGATACCGTTATCGTAATCTATCATAATTACATAATAGTTATCGTATTTCGTACGGTTAGCAGTAAAGATAAACCTTAAACTCTTGTTAAGTATTTTTTCCATGTAATAAAAGCTTAAGGTTCCCCTAGTCGACAGCACGAACTATTTTGTGCGCGAGGTTAAAATGCATGCTATCTCATCCGACAATACGTGCGAAAGAGAAAGATGCTGTGATGAGCGGTTAGTTTCTAGTTTGCATACGAATTAGCACTTTTGCAAATTTGTATCGAAATGGATGATGATTTAGGACGAAAACGAGCGCGCGAAATTTTATAAACAGACCTTTGGGAGTCTAGATATCATGAAAAAACGACTAAAGGTATATTTTCAAAATAAAATTATTTGCTTTGTTGAATTAGTAATCTATCCCTATATGGAGGCCGTTTTGCAATTTTCCTTCTTCTTATGGTATTTATTTCCGCCCATAGATTCGTTAATATTAGTGCTGAAATATGGTACTTTCGACGCTCATAATTTTCGAATATATATTTTTTTTACTTTTTTCTTTCCATACAGGGCTAGATAATGATGAGACAAATTGATATCATTTTTTATTTCGAACATACATCGTCAAACAGGGGAGTAATCGCTAGAGTACGTTTGTGTGGAAGAATTTTCGACTAGTGTAACCTTAAGTATTTTTCTGTGTAATAACTTAAGTGTCTACTTGCAGAATTTGTGTCAGTGTTTTTGGGTTAGACAAAGAGTGTTGGAAACTGTTGACTGTTGTGGTTCTTCATTTTCCGAAGTAGGTATCCGGGTATTACTAATTTGCAATTTGTGGCATTTTAATTTTAAACATGCCTGGCGAAATATGGGTGTGTATACATTATGTGAATCTCTGCCTAACCTTTCGGGGAATATATAGGCGTGATGTTATGTTAAGTAACGTAATTTTCAGTGTGTTACCTTTGCCCTTAAGGCCTAGATTTTTGATCGATAGTTAAAGTTAAATATGCTAACCAATGGTTTTGAATTTCGATAAAACGTGTTTGTTTCTCAATTGTTGGCATCACAAATTGTGAAATAAATTGAAGAGTTAATTATTCGATCATTTGTTAGACAAACAAATTATGATAAAACTTTTTGCCTAACGGGCCTTAGTCTTAAGTTAACCCTTCAAGATTTGCTGTTTGTATATATCTCCCACGTCAATGTCCAAACTCCCAAGTACCAAAATACATAACTACAAAAATGTGACCTCTATTCCTCGCCCACGAACTCCAAAAATCACAAGCCTTCATTTTCGCTTCGCCATAACTGGCCAAGTATAGCATAGCAACATAACACTGTCACCGCTGCCGCAGTTTTTGTTACAAATCTGACCTTGACCTTGGCCATACCGGTTTATTTTGCAAGCAGTCGAGCATTCTTTATGTGGTAATAAATCTAATACGTTTGTCCAGTTGGAAGGAGTCTTTGTTATGGACTGGGTTTAGAGTTCTATTGGAGCTCCTTTATCTACTCTTGAATTGTTTTTAGGTATTATGCTGGCTCCTAAATCCAATTCTTCTACCTTCAAGTAAGAAAGAAAAAGCGTATTTGCGCCAGGTATTAATTTACGCATACCAATAACAAAAACCGGCTAAGTGCGAGTCGGACTCGCGCACCGAGGGTTCCGTACCAACCTCAGCTTAAAGGTATTATAGACCTGAGTATTTGATATGAATTTCAATTTAATACCTGTACGCGTTCATGAGGAAAGGGGTAGTAAATTTAAAAATATTAAAAATATTTTTAATTATGATGTAACTAAAAATGTATGGTTTTCGCAATTATTCCTTTATCTGTGTTATAAGACGTTGCTTCGTACCAAATTTCAAGATTCTGAGTTCACGGGAAGTACCCTGTAGGTTTTGATTCCCTTGCGAGTGTCGAAAATTTGCGGCATAAACGGCTCACAGTGTTTTATAGACCCAAAAAAAGTAACATCGGCTTTTTATTGGCTATTTCTACGTGTCAATTTTGTGTATATATGCCTAGGCTTGTGAAGGACATGTTACCGACGCCGTACTTATGATGACACTCTCTGCGACAGTCTGTCTACTACTTACCAAATAACAAAGATAAGGCCACACAGCTGTATCTTTTGATTGCGTTGGCTTAGAAGTTTGATTTTTTCACAGCTTTAAGGGACAGTAGACCTGAGTATTTGATATATATTTTCAGCTTGATATCTCCACGCGTTCCTGAATAAGAGGGTCTTGACAGAAAGACAGACAGACGGACGGACGGACGGACAACAAAGTGATCCTATAAGGGTTCCGTTTTTTCTTTCGAGGTACGGAACCCTAAAAAACAATAAACACTCAATTTCAACGTTTTAAAGACGATATTCTAAGTCTCCTTGTTGTATAATCTGGATGACTCAAATAGTAATACCATCTAATTGAATGCACAAACATATCTAGCAATTAAACTATGCCGTCTAATTGATAGGTCTTATGTTTATTTACTAACCTTAGAAATGTTTTAAACATAGTATGCTACACGTGGCTCTGAATAGAATTACCGACTATTGATATCGATCTGCGTGCCTTACGCTGTTTGAGAAAGTGATATAACACAGTTTTCACTCGCAGAATGTTAAATAGGAGGTAAAAATTACCGGCATTTTATGTAAATAAAAAAAGTTAAATCAATTTTTAAAAATCACCCGACTATTTCAAAAGCGAACTAAAAAGTCGTAAACAAGGAAAAAATCATGCTGTGCAGTCGGAGGATACATACGCGCGAGCTGGCTGACCAAAATCAGATGTATCCTCCTCCTGCACAGCATGATTTTTTCCTTGTTTACGACTTTTTAGTTCGCTTTTGAAGCAGTCGGGTTTAAAAAAAAAAATGATTTATCTTATTTATTTATAACTTTTTAGTTAAGATTTTTTCGAATTAGATACATTTAAACATATAAGTGACATATATTTTTGAAATCGCCTCTTAAACCCTTTATTTTGATACCCCACACGAAGGGTTTGGAAGAAAAAAAAATTTTGGTCCCCACAATATGGCGCCCGAAATCCGCCATTTGTCTAACATACATAGACTGATTAACACATTACCCTCCTTCGGCAGTCGGGTAAAAAGATGACAGTCGCTTTGTAAGATATGCACACTTGAGATTTGAGACAGAAGTTAGACTGAGGAGAGCCGTTTGGGTGAATGAGTCAGCTATAGACTCGTTACATAGTGCTATCTGTCCAGACTTCCAAAGTCCGCCGGGAGTTTGGAGTCGCAGTACCTACGATATTTTTAAAGCCACCTCCCCGAGTGGCTTTTCCTCCTTTCATGTTAGACTAAAAATCAGATTTTAATATAAATTAAAAAGTTTAGAGTAATGATGGAGAAGAGGGTTTATAACAATGATATTCTAGTAAACGGATATGAGCGCGCGTATTGTGAAGACTCGAGTACGTCCTAATTGGGACGTATAGTCTTTAGTCTATGTCACGCATGGCAAAGAGCGATATGCTTTGTTTTAAGAAAAACAAAATTTAAAAATGCCATCGTGTGTATTAAGAAAGTGTACCAATTATAATACCAAAGTACATAAAACATAGGGAATCTCATAACATGTAAGTACGCAATATACGTCAATTTACTAATTTATTTCAATTTTTTTCCTATTACTCTGATATTTGGAGGTTAGAAACAGAGAAAAACATTGGTGGACAGAATAATGTTAGTTTGTTTACATTCACACACGAGTGACAAACACTAGCTGTCTCTTTTTTTCTTGTTGGTTTTATCCAAGTTTTCGACTTGCAGTGAAATGTCAGATGAATGAAAAGTGTGTATGTGTGCTGCCGCTGCTAGTAACTATTAAGTAATCTGTGCCGCTGCTGCGCGGAATACTTTTTTCAGTTGTTTTGTGAGTGTATAACGTATCTGTTTACTAAAATATCATTGGTTTATAAAGTCTTAATTAAGGCGGTACCCCGAGCAAAACGCCGCGCAAGCCGTTTTTCGTGCTGTTTTTAGGAGCTATCTACTCGTTATTCAAAAAGAAATATCAAATAATAAAAATACATTAAATTTCTACATAATATTGATTCTAAAATGGTAGATTTAGTTTTTTTTAAATGTTGTATATATATCACTAATCTCCTTTCAAAAAAAAAAACAAAAATGATAAATAATTATTGATAGCATGCATCTCCTCGTAAAGTGTTCATTATTTATTTTTTGTACTAACACTAATAGATAGACAATTTAATAACGAACGTTTTGGTAGTAACATTTGTTTCAAAAGACCAAAATTCCATTTTATAAAGACTTTATTCTAAAATCTGGGCGTATTCACTACTGTAATTCATGCGCCACCAGTGCCGCTAGACCAATAGGAATGCTCATATCGCATGCCGATTTTTTGGTCAGGGTACCGTCTTAATTCACCCAACTGCGGCAGAACGCAGAAGGGTAGGTATTGCATGCCTTACAATCAATAAACATCATACAATTTGTATTTTGTACTCTGTAGGGACACTGTCAATAAAAATTGAAATCTATGTCTTATTGACAAGGTTTAAAATGAAGGTTGAGACTTGTAAAACCTGGCATGGTTTTTTTTTAAATATATGCTCTCTTTTAAAGCCTATAAGCTTCATAATTGCTTGCCTCAGCAAGTTATTTTTAGTCTATCTAGACCTTTGCTTACTGGCACTTTATCGATTTTATTCACTTCGTCAGCCGGCTGTTTGCACGGGAATTAAGCACCTGATGCTGAAATATATTTCCAGTAATGAACTTGAAAAACCGGCCAAGTGCGAGTAGGGCTCGCGCACGAAGGGTTCCGTACCATTATCGCAAAAAACTGCAACAAAATGACGTTTGCTGTATGGGGGCCCCACTTAAATATTTATTTTATTCTGTTTTTAGTATTTGTTGTTATAGCGGCCGCAGAAATACATCATCTGTGAAAATTTCAACTGTCTAGCTATCATTGTTCATGCCTGGTGACAGATAGACAGACGGACAGTGGGGTCTTAGTAATAGGGTCCCGTTTTAACCCTTTGGGTACGGAACCCTAAAAGAAATGTGTATTTATACTGTTGGGTTTGATTAAGTAAATAAGGCAGTTATTACAAGGTATTGTAGTCATGTATGTAAAGGTATCATATGTTTTAATATCCGCCGTTGATATAGACATATTTACTAGCGTAAAATTTAGCGGGTAATCGATATTATCGGCAATTATTCATGAATTTCGATAGTTATATTTTTTAATAGGTGTCGTGTTCCGTTTTGTGACCCAATTTTCTATTATCTGTGATTTAATTTTATCACTATTTCCATTATGTTGATGCTGTACCTAGATCTGCTCATCATGACACACTTTTATGTTACGATGTAATTTTACCCAGATCGCATAGATTATGTCGTAGGTACTCGTATCGCTGTTTGTTAAAACCGAAGTCAGTTTCGAATCACGGAAAACAATAGGTAACAAAGACACCGACTTCGGCAGCAAAGAAAGTTATTTTTGGCTTTGCAGTGTATTTTTTGGAAGTCTGTTTGTTTTTTTTGTTAAAAAATTCTTTATCTACTATATAAAAATAAGTCGGGTTTTCCTCCCTGACGCTATAACTCCAGAACGCACGAACCGATTTCCACGGTTTTGCATTCGTTGGAAAGGTCTCGGGCTCCGTGAGGTTTATAGGTAGGGTAGGGTCGGGTAGGGTCGTGTAGGGTAGGGTAGGTAGTGTAGGTAGGGTAGATAAATGTTTGGTCTTTTTATGGCAAAACAAAGTTTGCCGGGTCAGCTAGTTTATTATAATCTTCTTCTGTGTCTTATAAGTAGCTAAACTTTTATTATTAAACTCAGTACCCTTTGGTAAAGTCAAAGAAAATGTTTGAGAGTATAATATTTGAGCTAAAGTCATTATTGGATCTTCGGTCTTCGCCAGTTGCCCACTAAAATATACTTAATGTTCAATGTTAATTCTGAATCCAACTATACCGAAGCCAAAACGAGTTTTTTTTTCATTTCCCAATTTCCACCTGAATTGACTCCATTCAAGAGAACAAGGCTGAATGATTTGTAAACTGTTGTTGCATTGTCGATGTATGCGTTGCTTTTATTGCGATTTATGGCCAAATCGACCCCATAAGACACCTGCTGGGATTGTGGCCTTGGGAATTGGAGGGTTAAAGTTCTATCCACACATATCAGGGCCAAGGCATTGAAGATTCGTCCCTGGCCCGTGCACGGATGTATGTGAACGAGTTCATATAAAATGTACACACCGATATTTTTAAAGCCCCTGACGGGGCACGGTCCGTCGACGTCCCTGGCACGGCCCTGGATATGTGTGGATAGACCATAACTCATCATCTGGTTGCTAGGGTTGACGTATACTATCATTGGTTATTGTAGCCCTGTGTGGTGAGGTGTCAATTTTAATTTGCTGTTAAAACAATTGCTGCAGAAGTTAATTTATTCTAGAGCTTGTTACACGGAGAATAACTGGGTTTATATAAGTAGCCTAGATTTTCTTGCAAACTTTGATATGATGCTGTGCTGTCCAAACTAATAATTTTATCACTGTTACTTACGCTTTTAAAATATTCTCATGTATTAAGAGAATATTTTAAAAGCGTAAGTAACTGATCTTTTACTGTAAAGTATTCACATCTATACCGCTGACCGTGTAGTTACGAATTGTAGTTTTTTTTTTCAGATTAGTCCTTGTAGAAAGACATTAGATATATGTATTTATTATCCCGGGAGTACTTTTCCTTGGGATAATACCAACTTTCATGCAGGCATCAGAGCTGGCAGTAAACGCTAGTTCAGTATAAAAAGGGAATCATTTCGCTCCCTCTATAGAAAAGAAGCATCATTGTAATGGCCTGAGTAAAGAAAAAATCCTGTTTCAAAATCGGTATATTCAGCAAAGAAAACACGTAACAAAATTATGCAAACGTCCGAATTGAGGTAAAAAACAAAAAAAACATCAAGGATGTCGAAAAAAGAGCTGTGTACATTACGTATCCTTTACTGTACAGTATTGAATAAAAATCCTTCAAATATAATAGGTTATAAATAAATGATAAAGTTAATTTAAAAAAAAAGCCCGACTGCTTAAAAAGCGAACTTAAAAGACGTAAACAAGATGAAAATCATACTGTACAGTCGGAGGCTACTTCAGGATACATATTCGCGAGCTGGTTGACCAAAACCGTATGTATCCTCCGACTGCACAGCATGATTTTCATCTTGTTTACGTCTTTTTAGTTCGCTTTTTATGCAGTCGGGATTTTTTATATTTTTAATTAACTTTTCAGTTAACATTTTTTATTCGAATTAGGTTCATTTAAACATAAAAGTGTTATATATTTTTGAACCCTTTAATTTGATACCCTAAAATACGGCGCCCAAAATCCGCCATAGAAATATTTTGTAATTTGAATGTTGCCAGTGACACTCGCAAGGTTAAGACGAATCGATTGACGTACGAATCATCAAAATCGGCCAACGCGTTTGGTCTCTGGAACGCCACATAGGAAGAAACATACATACATACATAGACTGATAAACACATTACCCTCCTTCGGCAGTCGGGTAAAAATTTTAGCCGTGCGGTTTTTGTTGACAGACACGACATGTTTTGCTATGAATTGACCCGTTTCTTTTATTACGACAATGTGACGTATTCTATCGCTTTGTAGTGAAAACAGATGTTTTGACAAGATCTGCTTTTGAGTCAGAAATGCCTCACTTGAGTAAAAGATTTTTTGCTGTCTGGTTAGAAGGAGTGGAATCCTTTGCCCAAGAGTGGGACAGAATCGGCTAGCAAAAAAGAAACTGATTTGGGATTATGGTTGAGGAATTAAAAGGTTATGCAACGAGCATTTTTGGATTGATTGTATGTACACGGTGATTAACTTTTCTGTTCCAAGTCACAGATAATATAATACTAGCATACAGATGCCTCATCCCATACAAAGAAACCGTGCCGACGTAACTAGCGTTTTTTGTCTGATTAAGGTGATTATTTTTATAAGTACTTCTATCGCGTTCGGTTCCGTTCCACGGCTATAGATGGTGTTAGCAGCGACTTGCAAATAAAAGGGTTTCCTCGGTTCGTGACAAAATTTTTCGTTAAATACAGTGACGATTTGCTCCAAATTGTGTTGCAACACAAATTATAAAATCGAGAACCATTTCTCGGAAATTCAAAAACCGCGCCATCTATTGGAATCAATTTTAAATGATCCGTTCAAATAATCTTTTAAATGTGAATTAAGAGCCCAATATTCCATAATTATGTGCTTAGGAGAGTTGATTAAAAATAACATACAATTTTTATGATAAATTCTAGAAAAATTGAATTTTAAACACTATTAAAATAACGAATCTATGCATATTGCGCCATCTAGTGACATTTATTTGAACTAAATTTACTTTGTTAGCGCTGGGACTCCATGTCCAAGTGTATATGGTGAACATACTGTATTATGTGTTATCGTCACTAATCGTCAGTTACGAAAACGTTCTTTTTTTTTTTAATAAAAATGACGTATTACCAAGACAGTACCCACATTTGGCAAACAACCGCTTGGCGGTCCGAAACGTATTCCTTGATTTCTTTTTCTGTTTACTTTATCGACTGCACTACAAAGGTTGTCAGCCAGTTGTATATTTATTTAGTTACTTATCACAGCTATTTTAAACTGACATACATTTCACCAATGTAAACGCACTTAGTCATGACTATTTTAATTTTGAATCTTATCTCCGGGTTCATTAGCTTCAAAATACGACTACATCAAGATTCAAAATAGAAACAATATTTTCCGTTTTTTTTTTATTTAACTCTGTTTATTAACATTTTTTTTCTATTAGGTCATATAAAAATATAAGTGTTATGTATTTTTGAAATCGCCTCTTAAAACCCTTTATTTTGATACTCCACACGACGGGATTGGAAGGAAAACAATAATTGGGCCCCCACAATATGGCGCCCATAAGCCGCCATTATTCAATTTTAATGTAGCCAGTGACAATCTCAGGGTTACGACGAATCGATTGACGTACGAATCATCAAAATCGGCCTACGCGTTTGGTCTCTCGAACGCCACATTACCACATAGGAACAAACTACATACATAGACTGATAAACACATTACCCTCCTTCGGCAGTCGGGTACTTAGGCTAAGTACCACCTTTTGAATGACAAAATTTACAATAGATAGTTCCCCAAAAGTCTCCCCCGTCACCACGTCCAAGTGTTCTCCAAAGTTTTTTTTTTTTTTTTATATATTATAGGCTCGCGCTTGACCACTATCTCACCTGATGGTAAGCGATGATGTGGTCGACGGTGAAGCACGCTTGCCTAGAAGTAATCTATTCACTCTTGACTTAAAGACTCCTAGATTGTAGCTATCGGGAAACACAGACTCCGGCAGGGAATTCCACTCCTTAGCTGTACGCATAATGAAAGTATTTCCAAAACGTTTAGTGCGTATGGGTGGTGTGTCTACCATGTAGCGATGGCGCATCGCCGTACGTCTTGTAGTCCGATGATGAAACGGGCTTGGTGGAATTAGATCATGCAATTCCATCGCACACTCCCCGAAATGCAACCGATAAAAGACCGACAAGCTGGCAACTCGGCGACGATGTTAAAGGCTCTGGAGCTTTGACTTAACCAGTGCCTCATCGCCGATGAGCCATTTGGCCCGCTTTTCGATCGCCTCTAGTGCATCAAGCTGGTATTTGGCGGATCCGTCCCAGAGATGAGAACAGTACTCCATGCATGATCGAACTTGCGCTTGATACAAGCTGAGCAGCTGTTCTGGCGTGAAGTACCTTCTAACCTTTGCAAGGATCCCCAGCTTTTTGGCAGCCAGCTGAGCCTTTGCCTCAATGTATGGGCCAAAATTAAGAGTCACAAACATGTCCTCACAAAATTATGTAATTTTTCTTATCAGTGACGATGTTAGTCTCCATAGTGACGAAAGCGGCACGTGCCTAGCATATGTTCAACATTATAGTTGTACTTTTAACCCTACGTCAGCCTGTATCACCGGTATCATGGCCAGGTCATGTTATCAAGCTACTTTTGGTAGGGTTATCGGTCAGACGCTTCGCGGTGTCAATGGTAGTGATTTTTAATTACTACAGAGGCCTCTTGATATCACTGGCCAGTTGTAAGTTCTTCGGCGATTAGTCTCGTCTTTGTCTTGACTTTGAATTTGAATTTCGAAGCTTCTAGTGTTGTTGTCGTCGTGCCATTTACTCGTTTTAGACTTAGACACGTGTCATCATCTGCCTAGCCTTTTCCCAATTGTTGTTGGGGCCGGCTTACAGTCTTACCGGATTCAGCTGAGTACCCGTGTTTTACATTGAGCGACTGCCTATCTGACCTCCACAACCCAGTAACTGAGTAACACGATACCCCTTGGCAAGGCTGGTGTCAGATCTCAAGCTTCTGAAGTTCTGACTACCCGTAACGACTGTCAAAGATCTTCAAATGACGTCCGGGACCAACGGCTTAACGTGCTTTCCGAGGCACGGGGGAAACTCGCTATGTTGAAATGGTCACCCATCCACGGACCGACCGCGGCAAGCGTTGCTTAACCTTGAAGATCGATCCGTGCGGCTGTTATTATTTAGCCACGAGTTCCTCCTTAGACACGTGTATTTTTCTAAAATTAAAAGTCTATGAATAGTACACTCCATACATTTTACCTCTACACAACGTTTTCGATTGCCAAAGATTATGTGCAATTGAAATAATATATAATAGTTGAACAGCGCGACATGGCGTCACCATTTTTTTAACTCACTATTTTATGTTTTTATAAAAACCACATCACGAGTTGTCATATTATTAGAGGTGATCTAACTGGATTTATAAAAATATCACGTAAAAGAACAAGAGACCAATCACATTTATAATTGGTATGAAGTTGTGCGTAACGGAGATATTGCAAGCACGGAGATGCGTCTGCGCATTCGAAGCATCTACTAAACTAATATTAATAAAAAGAGTTTTAACTGTTACTTTGTAGCAGGTCTCACAGAGATGACAGAGATAAGGCTAGCAGCAGTAGGAACGTTAACAAGTAAAATTTCGAAATTTAAAAACCCCCGACACATTTATCTTGCGAAAACACCCCGATTCAAACAGTAAAACGACCATAACTTTTGAACGGCTGAACCGATTTTATTCAAACATAGCTAAGAACACTCTCGACAAAACTAAATTAAAATCGGTTCATCCGTTTAGGCGCTATGATGCCACAGACAGACACACAGATACACAGCAACAAACGTGAAACTTATAACACCCCTCTTTTTCCGGCGGGGGTTGAAAATGCTGATGATATAGTTGTTCCGGATCTGGGTGTCTTGTGTATATGAGTTTAAATGTTTGTAAACGCACCCTGACACAGGTCTATAGAGCCTAGGCCTGAGATGGGCCAAGGTTTCAAAAAATAAAATAAATTTCATGAAGAATATATATTTATTATCTTGGCGTATGACCCGTTTACGAAAATTCTTTCCCTGATGGAAAAAATCATTATCGCTGTTAGTTTTTATCCCGATTTCAATGCAAGGTTCTTGTGATAGACCACGTATGAAAACCACAGATAAAAGCTAGGTAACGTGTTCTAAAGTCAGCAGTGCACCATAGCAACAATCCTACAGAGGTCAGAGAAAAAGCTAGCTAATAAAGTGTTCTTAATAAGGATGCCACAAATACTGATTTTGCCGAATACTGATTATTCGGCTAAGCCCTCGGCCGAAGCGCCGAACATTCGGCGGCACTAAGTACATTTCGCGCGTGACAGTTTCCAACCTGCACCTTACAAGTGGAGTTCATCAAACGCAAAACAGTCTCCGAGCAGAATTTACTATGAATTATTTACCTTCTATTTTCGGATGCAGGCAGAATTAATGGGGAAAAGCGCAGTCGTATGCCGTCAACAAATGCTGAATTTTGTTTTCTTTCCTCATAACTTATCATTACCACTGATAGATTTAATTATTTTTTTTGCTAACGTTTTTTTTTTATGCGTAATATTATGTTATTTTTTTCATGATGTAGTATTCGGCCGAATGGTTTGCAATATTCGACCGAATACGAATAGTAAAAAAATGCAGCTAAATAGGCCGAATACCGAATATTTGCCGAATATTCTCGGCATCTCTAGTTCTTAAGTATATCGCATAGCAACAAAACAATCCTACAGTACATATCTGCAGTTTCGTTATGCATCAAGGATGCATGTTACACATGATTGATTTGTGCACTTATTGACACAAGACTGGTCATTGAAATATATTGAACCGTTTAGTGTCCATTAATTTTGACGCTTGACGGACACTTGACATAATAATATCAATTGACTCTAGATGACGCGTCGGAGCGTCAATTTGTTGACGACACTTAAAACTGCAACTTTGTGTTGATTGCAGAGGTCAACATACCCGTGTTACATCACTGATAAGGTTTAAAGTTCAATTACGTTTGCATGTAGTTGAAAAACGACTACGTTTCCACTGATTTATTCCTTACTTCACGAAACATTCTCAATGGGCTCTAAAATCACCTTACCTTTACTGCAAATGCTCTTAGTTAATTGACTAGGTACTCTTAACGATGACTGCAGACTATGTATCTGAATTTCAGAAATCTCCCATAGAGTTGAGACTTATCGAATACATGGTGATTCGTTAGATGCAAAATCTGCAAACCCAATTGTGGCCACTGGTCTTGGCAATTTTGCAATCTGGCAAATCAATGCTCTTATGACCATTTCTATTCAAAACCAACTATTCCCAAACATACCGTCACCGATTTAAAACAACACGATAATGAAGCCACACTAAACATAGATAATACCTCCAATATTTCGGCAATATTACGTGTACCAACGTCAGCGAATGACGCGGACAGACGCAGCTAGGCGTAAAGCCAACTCTATCTGAGATGAGAGTGAAAGCACCTCCCGTGAGCATGCATTACCCGTATGTCGCCTACCGTGCATGCGTTATGTTATGTCTTTACTTCTTCAGCTGTCTGTGACAGACATGATGTGCTGATGTGAATTACGTTCCGCCTTTTAAGATTGTTTAACATTTCCTAGAGCATCTTTCGTTTTCCGATCAGCTCTCCGATTCGATAACGTAGCGAACCGATGGCAAATGATTGTCGTGATTGAATATTTATATGATTAGGGCAATGATTTGTGGATTGATTGCGTCAGGGAGCAATCAGGTCTCAAAAAGCTTCAGACATCGTTTGAGATCCTAGCTTTGCTGAACCTTACGCGTCTTCTTCCAATTTTCTTCAATTCCGTCAAATTTTATAAAATTTAGTGATTCTGTCCTGAATACCAACCGATTTTAACAATTGATTCTACAGACAGGTTTAAATATAATGCCTATAAAATCAACAAATCAATATGCGTTCCGTTTCCGACACTTGACACTGGGACTCCAGCAATGGTTTTCAATTAACTATTGTTTAGAGCAATCAAATAGGCTATTGTGATGATGTACGTGACCTACGTCAACGGTATCCTGGGATATATGCGGTCTTAGAATAGGTGAGGGGCCAAAACGAAGACCTGACTTCAGGCCCCTTCGTACATTGGACACTAGTGGAGTTGCTTCGCGGGTTCTATCAAATTCCAGTATGTCAACTTCACTCTTGATTTTTTATTGGACATGGATATTTTGATTGAGTTTATTTTATTTGTCATTACCATTATTCTTATTCAAAACATTTCAGCATGTTTCTCCTTTCACCCCTTTTAATCTTTATTTTCCCTCTGTAGTGACATTTTATTATCTAGATGACGTTCTGATCTCGTCCAGATGTTGATTCTTAAAACCTGTCTGAGCAAAAACTCGATGTAAGTATACAAACATTATGTAACCTTCAAACAAAGAAACTATGACCACAATAAAAATAATAAAGCACCTATTGTTTTTATGACAACATATACGATATTCAGTACACTATGTGTCTGATAGTAAACAATGCTAATTGTTAATCGTTCGCACGTGTCGTGTGTATGCCATATATTTAGATTAGCTGGCGTACTATGTTGAATATGCGATTAAATTATAGGGCAAGGAATAAGCAGGTAATTGGCATATTAACAGAACGCCATTATTCGTCGAAGGGCTAGGCAGAGGTTTACCAACATTTTTCCAGTTATGTTTAAGTCTTCCTCCGTAGGGTCTAATCTATTGCCATCAACCAGGTACAAGTCCAACTCCAAACCAAACACGAGCTGTTACTGAGAAATTCCAAATGGAAAACCCAATAACATTTTACTCGACCCGAAACATCGAACCCCCATGTTTAGCTTTAGCGCTTGCGGCCACTAGACCACTGTGGCAGTTCAGTTCATTTGGCATATTCATTAAAAATCTGTTTAGCTGTTACAGACTGATTGACAAGTCTTTCACAGTGACATTAACTATACCTGTTTCATTGTGGTGCGGCGTGCGGCTGTTTGGGGTAGGATGACACATGCCTCATAATTTACACTTAATGTGATGATTGCTACTAGTCTCTTCAGTAGTTTATTAGTTATGTTTGACAGTTTGTCGTATTCTTCCTAGAATCGCTTCTGCACTTTGTCATATAGTACGAAAATGGTCACTGTTGTCTACATTTGTCTTGTCAAAAGATCTACGTCGAGTGGGCTAAGGAGACTCGAAAATGTTTTACCAATATGATCAGTTTGGCATTAATCTTCAATAACTTCTTTACAAGGAATAATAAAATTTCGCTAATATTTAACATCGATCCTAAATAAACCTTAGGCAAACGGGAAAATAAAAGTACGTAATAAAATAATATGATGGCAATGAATACTTGATAACGACATCGATTTGTAATTTATTGTAATTTTCCGGCAACTAATAACGAAATAACAAATGAAACACAAAACGAATAACGAAACATTAAAAAGAAATAATAACACGTCATCCAGAAAATTAAGTTCGTTCTACTCACGCGACTCGCGGCGATATCATTAAATTTGGCTTTATTTCAAAATTCATCAGTACACCCGCACCGGGGGTCTACATCAGGGAAACTCAACCATTTTATTTTTAATATTTTTAACGGTAGGATCGTGTTTGACCACTATCTCACCTGATGGTAAGCGATGATATGGTCGACGGTGAAGCACGCTTGCCTAGAAGTAACTTATTCACTCTTGATTTAAATACCCCTAGTTTGTATTGAGGAAATACAGACTCCGTAGCTGTACGCACAATGAAAGTATTTCCAATGTTTTCCTGTCAAACACGCACATTTTCTATATATTTTCCAGTTGTAGGTTTGTTACCCCTGAACCGGTCTTTATTTTGGTGGATACGCCACGGGTAAGTCGTTTGACGTAAAATATCGGGCGTCACAATATGTTTGGCGTCATTCTGACGATTAAACAGATGTCCCTTTGAGCCTTTGCCCAAAATATTATCTAATTAACTATAATGTCAGGAACTTGTTTGATAGTTATCAATTTTCTTTGAAAACATGCCACTCATTTATCATATTAAAACGAAACTACAAAGGTAAAAACGCTTTTGGAGTGGTAAAATCAACATAAAAAAAACCAGAAACGAAAATTCTAAAGGGTAGCATAGCAGATTTATTTAATTTACATTTCAAAGCGAATTTAGTTTTTAAATTGAACGCGAAACTCCAAAATACACCAGTAGCACATTCAAAGGCTTTCCTGTTTACTTCTCCAGCATGAAAACATTTCTCTTTGATAACACGAGCGAGAGCGTGCTTCCTATGGAAACTCACTAGTTTGTATACCAACAGTCGGAAAGTTCCATGAATGCCTGTAAACACCGCATATGATGGGGTAATCCTCGAACTGAGTATATGCGTAACATTGGTTGTTTGACTTGATTGGCGTCCAACGTTTGATCTGTTGAAGGAGTTATTGCGTCTGCGTCATCGTTTACTACTAGATTTACGTAGCTGTCCCAAATCTTACACATTCTCTCTATCTCTCTTAATACCAACCTTCTTTCTTTCTCCGGAAATATGTCAAATTCCAAAAAAAAAACTTGTGTAAATCAATGCTCCGTGTCCTTGACTATCTGGCTTATCACGACACGTTAGTGATCGATGGCCTGAGTGCATTCACATGTTATCAGTCATCAGTTATCACAATGCCCTGTTTCTAAGTCTAAATTAGAACTAGATGTGATGGACAAATATAAAAGGGTCACATAACTTGTTTATACCATCTTTGTGAGCGTCAACATCAAGATCTTGTTTACTGTTAGCCGTGTTACTAACAGTTTTTGTTAGTTTAATAAATATATTCGAAACTCCTTCAAATAGAACCTCCAGAGACATTCTAATTGTGACGTGTGTGTTTACATTTTCTTCATCAATGTATTAATTGCTTGGTCTTTTCTCTGGTTTGGTTTGTAAATAAACTGTTAAATAAACTAGTGATTACAAAACTAGCACTACAGTTATAGTGTTCTTGTTTTGTAACCACTAGGTCTACAGCTGGCATCCTATCAGATTATATTTAGACCGGGTTCGTTAACCAAAACATTATCGTAGTGGTAGCCCAATATTTTTGTCATAAATTGTTTTATACTTAGCATAAGCTCTGTCTTCTCGAAAAATATTGGTGTCTATTTAAAAATATAAATCTTGTTGCAAAATCTTTTATTCGTAACGGAAAAAACAGCTATTTATTATTGTAATCGAAAAAATGGCCTTGTTCTATTAGTGGGTAGAAACAAAATCACGATTTCAGTGTTTGTACACACAGTGCTAGGTACATTATTTATTACTGCGGCAATCGTTAATTTTAATAGGGTTGTTGTGGGTCCCATATATTGTGTTAAACCACAAGAATTCTATAAAGAAATACTCGCTTAAAGATATAGCCAAGAATGTTTGCATATTGCAGAATTTGTTTGTGGACCAAAAATTGTGTCCATTGTAACGATAATAACGAGCATTGTATTATTGTTAAAAGAGAAAGGATTTGTAATTATATTTAGCAGATTCTAAAGATCAAGGTGGAGCAAGACAGGATTCGATGACCACTTCCCAGGAATATTTATGATATGTTCGCATGTCCTTTTTGTCCTAACATGTGTATTATGAAAAGAAGAAGCATCAAAGCCAGAGTGACTGTAACTGAACTATATATAAAGTTAACAGCTAGCTATGGTTAAATCTGGGTCACGCTTACGACGCATTTCAATATGAAAAGCCTAGACTGTTTGATACTACAGTCCGAGATTTGACACGTGTCTAGGACATAAACACAACATAGGAGCCTGAAATTCATACGATTCTAGACAATAGCAACTGCTTTTACTTGTAGTATTCTCTACTACTAGTTTTGCTCCACTTCCAAAATTCGTATATATAGCTACTTCCGATGGAAACAAGCAAAATTTATGAGTTCGTTCAAACGAGCCAACTTTTTGGTCAACATCTCGTAAGAGACAGACGTCCTTGTGAATGCCATCCCATCGATTTGTTTACTTACCTCGCCCGGTAACAACGTAATACGGATCGGGTAGGCGTTCGTCAGCTATTTTAAGACGTTTGCCTATTACATTAAGGGACAGTTGGAATTGTTTTGCAAGCAACGTTTTATTCTTGTCTTTGTATTTATCGGTTTGGTGACTCACTGTAATAAATTCTATAGTTTACTAATTAGGGTATAGCTATCGTAAATCTTTCTTCTCCTTTTCAAACAACCTTTTCACCTACTGAGGAAATTTGTTTATTTACCCAATCACCTTTCTCAGCTCCAAAAAGAAAAGGTACCGCTGACTCCTAATTTATTCAATTCTTCAAAACTAGAACAAAGACTTTGTTATCGACTTGAGTATGTGTCACTGCCCTATAGCTTGGTACCCTCAGTTACCAACAAGCCTCCCCCTTAGGGTGGGGTGCGAGCGGTTGGGTGAGGGTAAGGTCAAGGTAGTCGCTGGCACGCCTGCGCACTGCACTTCAAGATGCTGATGCAGCATTCCGTGAAGGCATGCATATTGCCCTCTTGTATAATGCCCTGTCATCGAAAACGAACACTGTAGCAGCACCTCTTGTAGAGGTAGCAAGACTAGCAGATGTCAATTCTGATGCTTTTGAGTTTTGCATTTGTCTGGTCATGGTATTTTGAACCAATATTGGACTGGTTAGCAATATTTTGGTCGGTGTCCCATCTTTTTTAGCTTGATGATCTTAAATATTTCTAGCTTCAAAGTCACAAATCCTCATTATTGTGGCCTAGATACGACAAATACTCTCAACGCTCACCGATGATATCACGACCACGGTTCATTGGTCAAAAATGGATACCAAAAACATTGATGAAATCGGCAAAAAAATCTCCTTGATTGAATGCTCAAAGGAATACTTAATAACGCCTTGGGTTCCGGTAGGGGCCAGTTTCAAATGATTTTCAAGGTCGATTGTCTAGCTGTCAAATTAATTATGCTCAGTTATGTAACTTTTGTTTTGGCTCTAGCAGTTTTTCGCCTGTCTTTGTCTCATGTATATTTTTAGATTTTGGCAATTCTTTAGTCAAGAGATTCTTTATTTTTGAAGAAATTTATGATGACGATTAGTTCGTTCATTTTATTTTAAAAGGTGAAGTTGATTGTCTTGAAGATCTTTAAGCTGAACATTTTATTTAAAATGGTCAGTAAATAGAAATACTAATATTTTTGCAGTGTTGGAATGATTTCCATCTATGTTTTCAGCCAAATGTGTTGCGACACCTGCAAGCGGTGTTACTTTGGGCGAACATTTAACTACCGCGTGATATACAATCGTTTTGCCTCGCGATTCAGGGCCAAACTTACGAATTTCGGTTAAAGTCAAGGCACCATAGACGAATAGAATGAACATTACTGCAAAAGTAAACGAATTTTAAAATATGTGTACAGAATACAATTATTTGAAGTAACTTCAAAATGTTCACCGTAAAACATACTGTAGTAGAACTGGCTAACGATATTTTATATTAGTACTAAAATGTTTAGTAGTCGCACCTGTTGGTCTGAAACTCCCAGACTTCTAAACCACTCTGTGCTTCCTCTTCTTGATATAAATGTGCAATGCCACGTTCATCCTGCAAATCATTTTTACTGCATACACAGGTCCTTCCAAATTGACACAAAAATCGGCTGCCCCATACATTTATGCATCAGCATAACTCAACAAAATGTACTGACCAGATGCGATTCGCGATTTCAGGGTTGGTCCCATAGTTGAGTTGTTTATAACGATGAGTACAATGACCCCCTTTTTACCCGACTGCAGAAGGAGGGTAATGTGTTTATCAGTCTATGTATGTATGTAAGTATGTATGTATGTTTGTTCCTATATGGCGTTCCAGAAACCAAACGCGTTGGCCGATTTTGATGATTCATACGTCAATCGATGCGTCTTAACCCTGCGAGTGTCATAGGCTACATTAAAATTGGATAATAGAAAAATGGCGGATTTTGGGTGCCATATTGTGGGGGCCCAAATTTTTTTTTTCTTCCAAACCCATCGTGTGGGGTATCAAAATAAAGGGTTTTAAGAGGTGATTTCAAAAATATATAACACTTATATGTTTAAATGTATCTAAGTCGAAAAAAACTAACTAAAACAGGCGGAGGATACACCAGATTTTGGTCAGCCAGCCCGCGAATATGTATCCTCCGACTGCACAGCATGATTTTTTCCTTGTTTACGACTTTTTAGTCGCTTGTGAAGCAGTCGGGTTTTTTTTTATTTTTTGAATTAAGTTTTTCAGGTTTCGCGTTTACGCTACAAGTTGTATATCCATTTGAAATCTTCAAGATTCTATTATGCATACTCAGCATACTCCAGTAACACCCATGTCGACTATTTCTATTTGCCATATTCATATGGTTATAGAAACTAATATTAGTTTGTCCGGCATTACTAGGCGTCATCTAAATAAATAGGGTTTATGGGCGATTGCCAATTTCTGGTTACTTTGCCGGTGTGTCAAAGCTCTTGGAGTATTTTTGGGCATCTTTAACATGTTAAAATTGACGCCGTATATTGCGTAGGTAGACTTTGACAAAAAAATCAGCTTAGTGGAATTAAAGCTGTCACCAATCCACTTTGCCTTTCTGAATTCATCACATTGTCTCCTTATTGGAAGATGTCAAAGCCAAGATGAGATTACTAACCAAAAACCTCTGTTAAGGATGAACTAGTCGGCGGCACGAACGCGCACAAAGCGCTGGGTTAAAATGCATGCTATCTTATCCGACAACACGTGCAAAAAAGATAGATGCTGTGATGAGCAGTAAGAAGCTAGTTCGCGTACGAATTAGCACTTTTGCAAATTTGTATCGAAATGGATGATGACTTAGGACGAAAACGAGCGCGCGAAATTTTATAAACAGACCTTTGGGAGTCTAGATATCATGAAAAAACAACTAAATGTATATTTATAAAATAACATTATTTGCATTGTTGAATTACTAATCTATCCCTGTATGGAGGCCGTTTTGCAATTTTCCTTCTTATTATGGTATTTATTTCCGCCCAAAGATGCGTTAAAATTAGTGTTGAAATATGGAACTTTCGACGCTCATAACTTTCAAATATATTATTTTTTTACATTTTTGTTTCCATACAGGGCTAGATAATGATGAGAGAAATAGATATATATTTTTAACCGACTTTCCCAAAAAGAGAATCTTTTTTTATTTGAAAGCTGGTGCTTGTCATGTGGTCCCATTTAAATAACATCAAGATCTGATGAAGAACTTTGGAGATATACATCAGAATTCTTCAATAAATTACTGCAAATCACTCAGGATAGCTGCAATCGCATGTCTGTTTATTGTTTTTACCATTACATGACATAAAATCACACTAGTACGCTCTAAAGAGGGTACGCAAGTGTGAACAGTTAACCCTGGTATACTCTCATTCCACCGGTTTTGTTTAAGTTTCATGTTATTGGGATAATCAATTCTGGCTTCACTTTGGGCATTATAGGTACCTAACCTATAGAACTGGTCCATTATGTACCACAACTAAAAAGAGAAAAATAAAAAAATCTTTTTACAAAAAATACAACCGACTTCCAAATAAAAACACTACAATGTGAAAAATAAATTCAGTTTCGGAAGTCGGTGTCAAAAAACGAAGAAACGAAAATAGGAACACCGACTTCCGAAATTGAATTTATGTTTCACTTTTTATTTTGAACGTACATCATCAAACAGTGGAGTAATCTCTAGACTACGTTTTTATGGAAGACTTTTCGACAAGTGTAACCTTAAGGTGTACGGTGATCCTATTTTCGAGAAATATGGAGAGTATTTTTTTCAAATAATACCGTTTCTGTTGTTACATTTGCCTCGTCCTTGCACTTTATTACTTAGGACTTTGTTATCGGTTTTTTCATGAACACGTGTTGGTTTCTCGTCTATTTTGTAGCTATTTCTAATAACAAGTTTGGTCAATCATTCAACCAAGCACGTTTGATTCGCTCGTGTAACAGCAAATTCTTTTTTAGGGTTCCGTAGCCAAATGGCAAAAAACGGAACCCTTATAGATTCGTCATGTCTGTCTGTCTGTCTGTCTGTCTGTCTGTCCGTCCGTCCGTATGTCACAGCCACTTTTTTCCGAAACTATAAGAACTATGCTGTTGAAACTTGGTAAGTAGATGTATTCTGTGAACCGCATTAAGATTTTCACACAAAAATAAAAATAAAACAATAAATTTTGGGGGTTCCCATACTTAAAACTAAAACCAAAAATATTTTTTTTCATCAAACCCATACGTGTGGGGTATCTATGGATAGGTCTTCAAAAATGATATAGAGGTTTCTAATATCATTTTTTTCTAAACTGAATAGTTTGCGCGAGAGACTCTTCCAAAGTGGTAAAATGTGTGTCCCCCCCCCTGTAACTTCTAAAATAAGAGAATGATAAAACTGAAAAAAATATATGATGTACATTACTATGTAAACTACCAGCGAAAATTGGTTTGAACGAGATCTAGTCAGTAGTTTTTTTTTAATACGTCATATATTGTAAACCGTAATTTACTAAGTACGGAACCCTTCGTGCGCGAGTCCGACTCGCACTTGGCCGGTTTTTTTAATATTTACTCGAGACTGGTTACAAAATTGTTCTTGATACCTCTTATTGCAGTACTACAATTTTTGACTGTAGCGAACTTCAAATTTTAATTGGTGAGATTAGATTGCATCATAGTTTTATGTAACTTTTATCCTCTCTTATATCTTGACATAATAATTGCTTCTTCTCTTATTAATATTATAAATGCTAAAGTTTGGATGTTTGTTACTCAATAACGCCAGAACGGCTCAACAGATCTGAGTGAAATTTATCACAGACATAGATTACAGTATACATTTATATAAATTTGTATAAAGCCATAGAAACTATTCCAACAAAAAAAGAAAGCCGTGTTTTATGGTCTCAACCATTACGAAGTTATTACAATAAGCTTCACATCTTGTGTTTTTAATATACTCTTGAACAACTACTGACAGGCTTTACCTCTATGCAACATTTCACTCGGTTTCAATCAAAATCAATATGCCATCCAAACCATAACGTTATCAACCTGTATGCCCTGATGTTGGTACGTAGATACTCCATCAACCCTCTCGGGAAATTGCGCAGCATTTTCATCTACCTCAGGTATCTAGACGTCTATCTTGTACCTATCCAAATGTTACAAGTTTATAAGCATGAGTAAAAATGAAACTGATATGCGTGAAAAATTAGTAAGTATTTGGTTACTATAGGTCTACCAGAATCTCATGGCAAAAAGGGAAATAAAAATTTGTTGTATGCAATACTGGGGAAATTGGATCAAACGATCTTGATACTGTTTAATTTTTATTTATGTCTTTGGTATTAATGAACATGAGGTACCTATATTAAAGTAGTCACAACGGATCTTTGTGTCTTTGAACTTGGTCCTGCCAACCATTGCGTAAGAAACAGTTTGTCATCGAGTATACTGCATAGAGTAAGCGAGATAAGACGATGACAAAAAAGACAAAAGATATTTATTTCAACTGGGCCACCAAGCGGCACTTTTGAATGTCACAATTTAAATTTACATGAAATAAAAGTTGATTTTACCGTGCATTCGGAAAGTAGCTTGTTATGGAGAAGAATGCACAAGAAACTCCGTAAGCTTATGTGACATACATAAGCGAGTGAAAGAGACAGTTATACAATGCTATCTTCACCTTCAACATTGACACAAAAATAGCTACTGCGCGGGGTCTTGCAACCAATTCAGAGACACAAAGATCCACTGTGAGTATTATAGGTATGTGTATGAATAATGTTGTTATATATCGTGTTCATAACATAGGAAAAATAAATCAATTGAATATTAATTTATGTACTAATTTATTATTTAGCATTTAAATCATACTAATAACTTAAAACCTCATTCAGAACTAGAAAACTAGAATACGATTCCATGAACTCCACTGGCATTTCAAAAACTTGTATCTTTGTAGTTTTATGTCATCTCTCTCCATCAAAATGGTTCTTTTTCATTGGCATTTAACATATTCAAAACCAATCTCTTTATGTATAAAGTCTGTAAAAAATAATAAAATGTATCATGTTACTTAAAGTCATTCATCATCATCAGTCTATATATATTTTTTTTATGTAAGTTTTATGGCCTGGTTGCTAGGACCTTTTAGCCACGTCTTTGGAAAGAGTTTTGGATCTTATATTTATTCTTTAGTATGCATTAGAATGCGGATGTAACAGATTCTAATGTTTTTTGGAGTATTTGGCAGCAAATTGTATTGAGTCAGTCTTCCCAGTAAGCTTTGCAGAGGCAGTCAATACTACAATAAAATACACCGCCCCACTATCCCGAGATCGCTTTTGTCAATGATTTTACAAATTGTCCAGTTGCGGAGACAGTTGAGATACAAAACTACACCAATAATATATCACAATATCCACTAGGAATCAATTTGCAAATAATATTAACAGCCACTGAACTTCACTCGACAAAATCCTGCCAAAAACTCCCGTCTATATACACGTCCCACTGCAGGGCGCAGATTATTACTTAATATTTTTCTTACGTCAACGATTCTCAATCTCCGTTAAAATCAATATCTTGTCGAAGAATTAGTAACAGTTACATTACTGTTGCCATTTCCTTCCGGCCATCATTCGATGTGCCCTAACCTACGATTTACCATATAATAGTAATGGAAAGAAATTAAAATTAAGTAAGAAAAATATAAATTAAACTAAAAGTATCAAAACAAGTCAAGTCCAACTTACCGGTCCACTCTACGACGCACTTTAAAATCAAAGATTGAGTTTGATTTACGCCTTCTTCTTCCCTTATTTTATGATACACATTGAAAACAATATGTCTCGCATGAGATCGAAGTGGGTTTTTCGACATTTTCACAAAAATAACAAACTTTAAAGATAATATCAAAAAATTTCAGCAGCGGTTGACACATCAAGTACTTTGATTCGACAGGTGACAATTGACATTGCCATATGAAAATCACAATTTAAAAAAAAAAAAAAATGCCATGAGATTCTGGTACACCTATAAGAACTCGAAATACAATGCTCTTCATTCATGTTTAGTTTGATTTTGTAGAAGGTGATAATGTCCCCTAAAATTCTGTAGCATTTTTAACATGCGACGCAATTTACACCCCTTACAAATCTTATAACTGCGCAATACATATTTTCTACAAATATATTGCGATTCCTCCGCGGGAAATATACTTATTTGATATAGTAAGGTGGCCTTGCATCTTTGAAATTGGTTGGACCCAGTTATGCAAAAGAGAATCAACCCACACTATGAAAGTTTTGAAAATAAGCGATTTTTGTCAAAATGTTGGCCAAAGAGGCTCCGTTTTTGTTATAAAATATCGTCTACCGCGAACAATTTTTATGTCCACTGCCTTAAAATCTTCAATCAAATTAGACAAACATCGCTTTTTCTCAAAACTGTCATAGTGTGGGTTGATTCTGTTTTGCATAACTAAGTACAATTCATGTAATAAAACGATTTACACCTGAGTTAAATCATTTCTAACGATCTCATGAGTGTTTTTATTAGACATCTTTGAAACATGATTAAAACCAGTGGCACGGATTAAGTAATTTCTAATTTTCCCGTGAGATACGCTAATGTTTTCGTCGGATTACATCGTAACATCAATATTATTTCTGAAACCATTATGACTTAAGGTTACACTAGTCGAAAATTCTTCCATACGTTTGTTCGAAATAAAAAATGATATCAATTTGTCTCATCATTATCTAGCCCTGTATGGAAACAAAAAAGTAACGAAAATATATATTTGAAAGTTATGAGCGTCGAAATACGTTTCTTCCATCGTCAACAATAAGCCTCTAACTAAATCAATGATAAATGACCTAGTTTTGACATATTCGATAAACACACCCCATTCGTATTGAAGATAACGTTTTCATTTTTCCGCGCGATGTGTCACAGTTTTCCCCTTCATATCTGTCTCTACTCTACCCATTGTAAGAATGACCTAATTTTACTTCTCTTGATGTCTGTCTCCGCCCCTTACTCCAGGTAACTGCGCAGTATTTCAATCTCGAACAAGTTTCTAGAAATCGCGGTGCATATAATTGATGTAGTGGTGTGCCCTCGGTCCAGGTATCGATCGGGGCCTGCGCGCTCCCGTTGCAAGCAACAGGCTGTGACGCAGTTACATCAAACCCGGCCATGTGTTAGTGTTTATTTATGTATACTAACTTAGAACAACGAAAGTTGGGAGCTTGGAGAGTTTATCGGATTGTCCTTTTGATATATGGAGTGTTTTGGGGTTTGCTGCGATGTTTTTTAGCAGCGTGTCTCACCTGTGACTGATTCTTATAGAAACATGAGTATTCCTCAATAGTAAAATGTACCAGATATTTTCAGACTAACGTCTTCCAAAATTTTACCCATCGTAGTAATCCATGATTGAATTGATCAAAGGCTTGTCTAAAATCAATCAGAATATTGAAGGTTCTTTTTAGCATCTGATGGTGATTTTAAATTATTATTGATTGCTGTTTGGCGGCTTATTTCTATATTCTAAAATTATATCTAGTTCAAAGTATCTCGACATTCATTGAATGAGTGATTTCAGAGTCAATTCGTCGGGTTCAATAACACACGATTTATTGTCTTCTCGTGAACTTTTGACCTACTTGTGATATAAGACTTATCATTCAACTGCGCCAATAGAGACGTGTGCTCAAAGATTATTACGAAATCACGCTGTAACAGGATGTTCAATTTTACTGCCGAAACCAAATATTTTAAATTAATTTTAAACATATCCAAGAGAAACTTTATTAAACATTCATAAAATTAATGAAAAAGCGATGGCATGTAGTTTAAGATTATAAATATAAAGGTATTTGTATACAAATTGGTCACATTTCAGCATATCGGGGCAAGATTCGACAAGGTCGCAAGTAGTGACTAATGCAGCATGCTAAACGACGCCACTGTTTACTATTGATTTAAAGCTATATAATGAAATGGTATGGAGTAAAGGAGTTATAATAATTTGTATAACGCTACACATGGCTTCCATTGATTTATTCTTGAATAATAAAATTACATAAAACGTGTAACCTATGATTGAGTACGAAAATAATTATACCTTTTGGTTTATCAATGCATTGTAAAATTATATCGTGGAAGTTATAATTGTCTGCTATCAATACAAATTGGTTGCTGTATAATGTGATTTAGAAGCGGTACTATCAGTAAGTCTAGTAGTTTTTTTTTAAATTATGTTTGACTCGCGTTTGACTATCATCTAACCTGAGGGTCTAGTAAGTGATGATGTGGTCGACGGTGAAGACGGTGACACCTATAAGTAACGTTGACATAAATACCCCTGTTTCTATGATTGATGAACAAACACAACAGTAACCAACTAGGCATTTATATTTAGTTAGTTTCAAACAGTTAACACTAAAAGTCCTTATTTAGCCGGTAAAGGACAATAGCGTGACCAACGACATTAGCTCAGCTAGTATGTTTGCTCTGTGTGTCGCGGACGATAACCAATAAAAGCTTAGCTTTCGGGTCGGCCATATTGTGCTGACATTACTTTACTCCCTAGGGCCCGCAGGCAGTACTTTACTCTGCTTGAAGTTTCTTGAAGTTTTTCAGGTCTTTTACATTCGTTTTCATTATGATTAGTTTGTGGCTTGGTGTTTCAAGTTGTTGCTTTTGTTTTTATGGTTTGTAAGATTTTATTAGTTGTCGTGTGTTTAGGGACATCAGATTTTTGGTTTGTAGTAATCATCAACATCCTTCTCCTGGGTTTGGCACATTATATTGTATTTTTCTTCTATACATTTCTAATTGTCGTCATCTTATTCACCTATCAGTTTCGAAGTTTCTTTGGTCTTTCACTGTAGTCGTTATTCTTTGAAATAATGTTGGACGTTCAGTCATTTTTCTTATCTGCTTTCAGATATGTTCTTTCTTCTTCTTTTAGAGTCAATGGCTTGCATCTTTATGTTCGTAGCCACGATTTATCCATATTTATTTTGTGTTTGTTGCTGTCGTTTTTCCTTTGTCGAATATTATTTTTCTATTCTATTATTTCTTTCTGTATTAGCAGACAGCAATCATCAACCTTCTGGTGGATGTTAGGTGTGGTAATGTCCTCCTGTTGAACTTGAATGAAGCAATGCTATTTTACAATTAACTGATGTACACCAGGGAACTTATGACAGTGCAACCTCTCAGACATAAGTACGGATTGGTAGATAGGGAACAATCTAGACAAAGTTATGATAAATCTTAACTGATTACATGAAGATAATGCTGATAAAAATAAATCACTTGGGAAACAAGTGATTATGAGATTTTCAAGAGATTACTGTTTATTGTTTATAAACATACCTCACCTGATATTGACGAATAATTTATCTTTTTGATTCAGATCGCCGAATCGGCAAAAGACAATGGTAATTTCTATTGTCTGCTAATTAACGCTTGACAGGTTATGAACCTATTGTTACGGACTGTCAATGGTTGGAATCGGTCTTAATTGGTGTAGTCTTTAAATATACAATTAGGAATGAGAAGTTCAGTAACATTGAAATCGGTCAGTTTATTTTTGGGCCTTTCTGGTTTTTCTTTGTTATATGAAAATTCTGATCTGCTGCATCAGTTTTAATCTAACACCGGCCTTGCTTCGCCCGTGACAAATTATACTCAAAAACGTTCCTCGTTTCTCACTCTTTCTATTGGTGAAAACTGCATGAAAATCCGTTCAGTAGTTTTTGAGTTTATCGCGTGCAGACGCGGCGGGAGACTTTATTTTATATTCTTCTTAAGGTTACACTAGTCGAAAAAACTTCCATACAAACGTAGTCTAGAGATTACTCCAATGTCTGTTTGACGATGTACGTTCAAAATAAAAATAAAATATATCAATTTGTCTCATCATTATCTAGTCCTGTATGGAAACAAAAACGTAAAAAAATAATATATTTGAAAGTTATGAGCGTCGAAAGTTCCATATTTCAACACTAATTTTAACGAGGATAGGACACGACACTATTATTCGGTCAGGATACGACACTATTATTATGTAACGATAAGGTGACAACCCCCCAAATGTCAGTTTAGTCTAAGAAATTAAAAAAACAGAGTTTATATGTCGTAATATAAATTCCATTTAGTAAACCCGTATCTGCCTAGCCTTTTCCTAACTATATTGGGGTCGGCTGCCAGTCTAACCGGATTCAACTGAGTACCAGTGTTTTACATGGAGCGACTGCCTATCTGACCTCCACAACCCAGTAACTGGGTAACATGGGTGATGGGACCCCTTGGTAAGACTGGTGTCAGATCTCAAGCTTCTGACTACCCGTAACGACTTTAAAAGATCTTCAAATGACAGTCGGGACCAACGGCTTAACCTGCTTTCCGAGGCACGGAGGCAACTCGGTATGTTGAAATGGTCACCCATCCACGGACTGACCTCGTCAAGCGTTGCTTAACCTTGAAGATCGACCCGTGCGGCTGTTATTATTTAGCCACGAGCTCCTTTAGTAAACCCGTATATTCGCTAAAAACTTGACTGGAGTATGTTCGAGAGAAAAACGCGCAAAATTTTGGGCGGATCCGACCCAACCTGGTTCTTAAAACTGGGTTTTGAAACGCGGTCTCTGCCAAAACGTCGTTATTACATATAAGGAAACTGGATACTAAAGAACGGTTGTTTTCTTACTTCTTGATCATCCAACTCACTCACATGAAGATTTATAAAATAATAATTTCTGTATTTATTTGGTCTTTTTGTTTTTAGGAATCTGTATTCAGCAATTAAAATGACTGAATGCAGGTAATTGCAAAATTAAAGTGCGACCTTCCAATCTTGATACTTGCTTCAAACAGAATTGTTATTGAAAATTATTTGTTAGATTATTCAATTTTACGACTTGTTTCTTCTTTACAAATGGTTAAGAATAGATGTTAGTATTTATTTATAGGCCAAAAAAAAAACATCGAGATAAAAAAAGTTTCGTAACAAAAACATCGTTGTTGTGTTGTCGATGTTTTGCATCGAGCTAGTAACAATTGCCACTATAAAAATAGCTCGCCAACGGCATCGTCTATTTGTGCCGGACTTAACAAGATAAACGGCCAGTTAGCATAACACGTGCGTATGTATGCACCGTACTTTTCTTATTGAGCATGATTGATCAATCGTGTTGACTACCCGTAATCATCAATCGGATAGGAGCGTTAAATCAATTGACCCCACTATTTACATACTCCTTTCGCATACTTATACTCACGCCCTTTTTTCGCTATGGGGGCAGGCAGTCTTTACAGAACACCACCTGCTACGATCCTTACATACTCCTTTCGCTTCATTTATACATTCATAAATCTAATCGAACATACACGCACGCCGGTTATGAGTAGTCCGCACCTGGTTTTTCTGGAGAACTTCACCAGTAAGACACTTGTAGCCCTTCTAGCTAGCTAGGGCATCCCCTCACGGGTACACAAGGTAACTGAAGGAACACGGGTGGGTTTTAAACCAGTAAAAGTCTTGACATGCCCTCCTGCTTCACCCAGAGCGGAAGAAGTCATTGGACGATTTCCCAAGACAAAATAAAATTGGGCGTTAACATTCACTTTGCTTATTCGTTAATAAACCTAACAAATAATTACATATCATTGACTGGTTGTCATTGAACATATTTGTTAAATATGTGTTAGCAGCTGAAAACCTGAAATATTTAACTTGAATCGTTAAGCAATTTTCTAAACCTAAATTACAGGCGGGCCAAGAGGCTTATTGGCAATGATGCACTGGTCGCGTCTAAGCTCCAGAGCCTCGAACATCGACGCCGAGTTGCCAGCCTGTCGGTTTTTTATCGGTTACATTTCGAGGAGTGTGCGACGGAACTGCACAATTTGATTCCGCCTAGCCCTTTCCATCATCGGACTACAAGACGTACGGCCATGCGCCATCGGTACATGGTGGACATCCCACCCATACGCACAAAGCGTTTTGCTAATACTTTCATTGTGCGCACAGCTAAGGAGTGGAATTCCCTTCCGGAGTCTTTGTTTCCTGATAGCTACAACCTTGGGCTCTTTAAGTCAAGAGTGAATAGGTTTCTTCTAGGCAAGCGTGCTTCACCGTAGGCCACATCATCGCTTACCATCAGGCGAGGTAGTGGTCAAACGCGAGCCTATCGAAAATAACAAAAAAAAAAAAAACTTTGGTGGCCGGCCCCCTGTTGTAAGAGCAATATTGTAATTAACTATTTCGATTACAATTTGTATTGAACAAAAACGTATTACGAACGAAACCGTATCAATCACAACATTATTAAATATGAGATACAAATATTAATTTCCAAGTGAGATGCAAGTATGCAACCCTGTAAGCCATCGATTCGATTCTGTCTCGTCGCCATAGTGACGAATGAGGTGGGTAGTTGCCATCCCCGCGCTCTCCATCATATATTGACCGGTTACCTACCTGTGCTCGACACTTCTACCTACCTGCCTACAACCGCTATGTATTTATAACTCGAGTAGCTATCTCCTATACATGAATATATGTTACGCATGTCGGCTTCCAAAATATTGTATTACCTTATCTCTCTACAGGGTGGAATTTTGTAATGCCACCTGAAGGGAAAGTACTCTTTCGTTTACGACACAGGGTATCCTAGTGCAGAATCCAGTGTCACATCATAATACTGTAACACTCTTTTATTGAATCAATAAACTTTTTTGTTTTTTCTTAATACTGTAGATTGAAAATTTTATTATTATTATTATTATATTCTTTATTGTACACCACAAAAAAAAAATACATACAGAACAAATATTATTTTACTCAAAGAAAACATTCCTTTATTTTTGTAAAGAAAGAAAACGGCATTCAAAGATTTTAGAAAATTCGGTTGCCACACCCGGGAATAGAACCGACTAAAATCTTTAAAATTGCAACCCTGTACTTTTATTGCATCGATCGTTAGAGTCAATGAGTAAATTATTTACAAAAAATGGTAAACTAACTAATTAGTTGCTCGAAATGGGCTCCATTTTCTTGGATACACAAATTTATTCTGCCAACGAATTCTAGTCTTATCTAAATAGTAATTCGTCATATTAATGGATAAATGACGTCAATGATAATTATTAATTACTCACATAAGGATACAGATGGATCTTTGAGTAAAAGTGCTTTAACTTTACCCATTGAATTTATAAGTACAGATTTCATGGTTTTCCTTTCATTTAATTTATCAAGTTTATTAGAGAGATTTCATCCTAATAATTGACCCTAACGATCGATGCAATAAAAGTATAGAGTGTAATTTTTAAAGATTTTAGTCGGTTCTATTCCCGGGTGTGGCAAGCGAATTTTCGAAAATCTTTGAATGCCGTTTTCTTTCTTTTCAAAAATAAAGGAATGTTTTCTTTGAGTAAAACTTTCTATCTACAGTTTTAAGAGTACTTTCCCTTTAGGTGGCATTACAAAATTCCACCCTGTATATTTTATTGGCACTGACATATACTAGAGATATAAGCGTTTATATACAGCAGGAGACAGATAATGAGTACCAAGTCATCGTCCACTCAATTTGTATTTCGGATAGTACATAATTATGTTTGTTTATAAGAGTGGCTGTATATACATAATAACTAAATGCAGTTTGAAAATAAGACCTTGTTGTATCCTTGACTTCGTCGTTACAAATACGGTTTACAATCATAACAACCCCATATTTGAAGACAAGCTTGCTGCTTGTATAATAATGTATATTACGTACAATATCTAGCTGTATGTATATACCTAATTGCTCACTCTCACGACGTTCGACACAGTTGTAAATGTATGCAATTGGCATCGTTAGTTTTTCCTACATTTACATATTCAAAAGTTTAGAAAGTGTACCGCCACGGAAACAATATTAAGGCGGTACCCCGAGCAAAACGCCGCGCAAGCCGTTTTTTGTGCTGTTTTTAGGAGCTATCTACTCGTTATTTAAAAAGAAATATCAATTAATAAAAATACATTAAAATTCTACATATTATTGATTCTAAAATAGTAGATTTAGTTTATTTTAAATGTTGTATATATTTCACTAATCTCCTTCCAAAAAAACATACAAATGCGAAATAATTATTGATATTATGCATCTCCTCGTAAAGTGTTCATTAATTATTTTTTGTACTAAGACTAATGGATAGACAATTTAATAACGAACATTTTTGTAGAATTTTTTTTTTCAAAAGACCCAAATCCGATTTTATAAAGATTTTATTCTAAAATCTGGGCGTATTCACTACTGTAATTCATGCGCCACCAGTTCCGCTAGACCAATAGGAATGCTCAAATCTCATGCCGATTTTTTGGTCAGGGTACCGTCTTAAAGTACAATGCAGTTCTTCACAGGAGTATAAATAATTACAAAATGAATGCCGATAAACTATTTACTCGAGCACTCACAGGGAACGTGCTTAATACTAATCGTATTTACTATAATATTACATAATGGTTATCCAACTACCTTGCTCTGGCATTGATTGTGCACGTACGGCCACTAAATAGACTGAAACAGTAGGTCCAGCTAACAAAGGATTCAGTGAGCTTATTCCGAGTTTTTTTTTTAACGTACTCGATCGTGATAACGTAAACGATCTCTTATGTCAATTTGTATAAAAAAAAAAAAAACAAAATACCCGAATGACTGACTTTTTTTTTGAATTAGGTACGTTTAATCATATAAGTATTTTATATTTTTGTAATCACCTCTTAAAACCCTTCATTTTGATACCCCACGCGATGGGTTTGGAAGAAAAAAATATTTGGGCCCCCACAAAATGGCGCCCAAAAGCCGCCATTTTTCTGTTTTGCAGGTTTAATGTAGCCCGTGACATTCGCAGTGTTAAGACGAATCGATTGACGTAAGAATCATCAAAATCGGCCAACGCGTTTGGTCTCTAGAACGCCATATAGGAACAAACATACATAGACTGATAAATACACCCTCCTTCGGCAGTCGGGTAAAAAGATGTTTCTCCTTACCAGACAGTGCTTATGCAGTTTCAATACAAATTGACGTTTACGTTGACGCGAATAGGCGTACGTAAAATTTCACGCTAAGGCCTCAGATGGCCGTTAATTCAACAAGTAAACAGGTACAATCATGAATATTCCCGTTCGGCGACTTCTCAATCTTAATACGAAGAGGGGCGAAAAGTGGTTGAACGGGAACTGTCACGATTGTACATTATTGTAGCTGTAAAATTGTGTCACATACCTCAGAGGAGAGGTATAAACTGCAATATGAAACGGTAAAGAATCCCGTTGCGTTGAGAAAAACCAATACCAATACAGAAGCAAATTGATTACTTCCACAGTTTCATCCATAATTGCAACTTTGCAAGAAAATATCATTAAATTGCGGTAGTGCATCTTCTGCACTCTCATTTGTGATGCGTCTGTGACCCGTCTTGGGGTATTGTAGATAAGAGTGCTGGATTACATTGTATACGCTCGTGGCTAAGTCCTTGACCGTAAGATGACAGATGCGTTAAGTTGATTAATATAAGCAACACTGCAGATAATTGGGGGTAAAAGAGAATCGCAATAATAAGGTTTTTGCCTTCTTTAGAAAGTGTCCGTGGCTAGCCGATTGTCGCATCGGGAACCCGTTGATGAAAATGTTGAATTTTTAAATGTTCGCTTTTTAAATAAATATCCTATATTGTCCCACTCCTGGGCAAAGGCTTCCCCATTGCCTTCCAATCTTCCCAGTGCCTTTTCCGGCCAACCGGACAATCTCCCGTAAACACTTTTAATGTTCGCTGATATATAGATACTAGAGAAAAGATTTTTACTTGTTTGTACCGAATAGTCTGCGATGGATAGCTACATTATGCCGGACACATACACACACGTTACATAGGTTATAATTTATTTTCAATACAATTAGATATCCTTATGAAAATTGCAATAATGTAACCAAAAGTAGCAAAATTTTGTGCTCTGAGAAAACTGGGTAGGGTAGTTGGGTAGGTAGGGTAGGCAGGGTAGATAGGTATGTAGCTAGTTGACGGAAGCGAAGCCGCGGAGGTCAGCTAGTGTATAATAAAATTATAATCTATAGCTATTCGCCCTCGTAGGCTGTAACACCTGTAAACACATGCACGCAGTACCAACGTGTAAAATAATGCACGGCTTAAAGTAGTTATAATTATTAGGATAGCCAGCTGTGGCTGGACTAACTACATAGGAACGTGCACAATCATATAATTTCACCGTAAATTAACTGAAAATTGTTTCTTGTTACCCGACTGCCGAAGGAGGGTAATGTGTTTATCAGTCTATGTATGTAAGTATGTATGTATGTTTGTTCCTATGTGGCGTTCCAGAGACCAAACGCGTTGGCCGATTTTGATGATTCGTACGTCAATCGATGCGTCTTAACCCTGCGAGTGTCATAGGCTACATTAAAATTGGATAATAGAAAAATGGTGGATTTTGGGTGCCATATTGTGGGGGCCCAATTTTTTTTTTTCTTCCAAACCCATCGTGTGGGGTATCAAAATAAAGGGTTTTAAGAGGTGATTTCAAAAATATATAACACGTAAATGTTTAAATGTATCTAATTCGAAAAAACTAACTAAAAAGTTATAAATAAAAAAACTTAATTAAAAAAATCAAAAAACCCGACTGCTTCAAAAGCGAACTAAAAAGTCGTAAACAAGGAAAAAATCATGCTGTGCAGTCGGAGGATACATATTCGCCGGCTGGCTGACCAAAATCTGGTGTATCCTCCGCCTGCAGTCGGGTTTTTTGATTTTTGTAATTAAGTTTTTTTTTCTTTAGTCGTGTGTAAAGTTAGGTTATAAAATCTAACTGGTATGTAGGCCTGCTTGTAGATACTAAGAATATCGCACAATACACCTGTAATTCCCGAAGGGTTTGATAGGGACGTACGTATAAGTTTACTTGCATGTAGCCAATTATGCTTACATTTCATGTAAAAGGGGGCAAGCCAACATGGGTCGGACCAAAAATCTCGACTTCGGGCTGCTACTGAGAAATTTCAAATGGAATAACCCAAATAACACTGCCTGACCCGAGAAACGAGCCTAGAGTCCCTAGAAAGTGATATTCTACCATCGAAAGCGTGAATTGGAAAAAGACAAAAATGTTTTGGGACTGTCATCATCATCATATCAGCCGAAAGACGTCCACTGCTGGACATAGGCCTCCCCCAAGCTTCGCCACATTGATCGTCCCCGTGCGTCTCGCATCCAGCGGATTCCTGCAACCTTCACAAGGTCATCGGTCCACCTGGTGGGAGGCCTTTCTGCCCCATCGGCCATCCGTTCTGCGAGCAATGTGCCCTGCCCACTGCCACTTAAGTTTGGCAATTCTTCTTGCTATGTCAGTAACCCTGGTTCTCTTGCGGATCTCTATATTTCTGTAGCATTTGATCACGCAAGAAAACACCGAGCATAGCCCTCTCCTTTTCCCTTTAGGTGACTGAAAGCTTTCTGATGAGGCCCGTTGTCAGCGACCACGTCTCAGAGCCATAGGTTTGGCAACACACATTGGTCATGGCACTGCCAAAGGCTATCGAAATGTTAAGTGATCACACAAACTGATTCACATCCGTACACTTCAACAAAAGGTTCAGTTGAAAACCAGCGTCAGGCAACTCCGAGTTGTCAGGCATTTTGCTGAACTGGACCTTTTTGGCGCAGCCGCGGGGCACGCCATGAATGTAATTGTTTTAAAATTAAGTGCCCATTTGTACCAACATTGTGTGTGTCTGTGTGTCTGCCAAATAAACTAGTTTTCTTTCTTTCTTTGATCAATCCCTTACATTTTGACCATTGCCATCGCTTAACTCGAATGACACCAAGACTTAGAGCCTCAGGATCACACTAGATAATTCTATTATGCACTTTTAAAGATTACATACCAGGTTAAGGGTTGTCTAATAAAATTGTACCCGAAAAGATAAAATAATTCGACACATCATTTGGCCGGTATCAGGAGCAATAGTTGAGGATCACATGAGTTGAGGTCAATTATGATTTTTGACCGTAGATAAGCCGTCTGTAGTACAGAAGTACTGAGAAAAACTATTATATCTCTTACCTTATCGTGTTTGAAGAAGGAAATATAATTATAATAAGTATTGAAATATATTGCGGTACAGTTATCGGGTAGCAACAATATATCAGAAGTTAAATAATGTGTCAATGTTGACTTATTAGTATCAATGTGTTTCTATATTTAACACCAACTATCAAAATGACACGATCGGCGTACACTTTTAAGATAAAATGAAGCTATGTTTTTTTTGGAATGTTTTTTGAAATTTTACGTAATATATTTGGTTTTTAAAATAAGACCAAGATTGGTTAAAACTTTATTTTTGGTTAAATTATCGTATTTAATTGAAGTCGTGAAAGGCGAGGCATGACGTGAACAATTTATGTACGTAGGTACTAATTTGATGAGCTTTTTGTAGTTACGTTGTCAATATTATCCATAGCAAGAATTATTATATTTGATCCCATTTGTACAAATAAAAACACTTCGAACAATAATCCTAGTTTAATATTCCCAAATTAAATTAATTAGGGACTTACGAGTAGGTACGAGTAAATACGTATGATTAAGTTATCTTAAACCAATTGACATACTAGTAATTACTGACTTAATTAACCTATACTATTTACCTACCTAATATTTAGGCTGATGTAATTAGAGACACAACTAACGTCATTATCTGCAAGACCATCAGGGTTGCCACTTCATCCAACTATGGTCGTCATTAAATATTACTTAAGTAAATAAAAAATGTATTAAAGTTAAAAAGAAAAAGTTATTTAAACTGAAAAATTTATTATGGAAACAGACTACAATTGCCACAAAAGCATGTGTGAACTGATTTAATAATGAATTAATTAATACCTAGGATAGGACAGATGGACCCCCTTTTTCCGGACTTAGACGCCCATTTGGCCCGTTGTGCGTGCAGACCTCGTCTTTGTAAGACGGAATGGGCCGTAATCCACCACGCGGGGCCGGTGCGGGTTGGTGGATGTCACATGTCTTCGAATGTTTGGTTCTATGACATGCCGGTTTCCTCACGATGTTTTCCTTCACTGTTTTGAGGGCAGTGGTGATGAAATATTTTACACAAAGTAAAGCGCCTGCCCGGGTTCGAACGTACGAAAACTTGAAAGTCGCGGCCGTTACCACTGGTCCACCACTGTTCTCTAATTAATACCTATATCTAGCCTACATTGTAACACTACAAAATAAAACTATTTTTTTTCCAATGACACGATGTTTCTTTTGATTTTAAATCAATAGAAACATCGGGGCAATAGAAAAAAAAGATTTAATTGTATAAATGAAACGAGGCAGCCCTAAACTGGATTGAACCGACTTTCTTGATTATTTTTGTGTTAATTGTCCGTTGTTCTAAATCCTAAATAGACAATAGGACACATAATTAAGACGTGTGATATGAGAATTTGACGAAACGACAGTGTTAATGAGAGTTTATCTGTGTTGGTGTAATTATGCCCTTTATTTTAGATTTTTCTTATTTACTACATTTTAAAATATTTTTATAAAACACAAAAAAATAACATTTCCATTTTATAAAAATAGCGGCCCACCAATTATTTTTATTAGGCTTCTGTCGTATTTTTTTCCTAGTATATCTAAATATAAAAAGAAAGCTAGGACGCTTATCTTCAATATGAAACCCTAAAATAATGATGAAATAAGAAGAGCCTTATAATATTTTGTACGTGTCACAGACACGCCAATTTATAGCTAGGCTCCTAGCTTAATTCTTTGGTAGCTATCAATGTATTGTTAAAAAAAGTTCTTCTTCATATTTGATTGATGATTGCCACCTCGCCGATCTGTATGGGGCTTCTGCCTATCTGACCTCCACAGCCTAGTACCCTAATCTGCACATCATATCTTATGGGAGTGTTTATTTACTATACGGACCTTGCGGCAACTAGAACATATTGCCGCGCGTTCAAGCGTTTTTGCCATACCTATTATTGGAATCAAATATAAACAGCTCACAATGTTATTAATATTAATGATATTTTTTATCCGTAGTGTTAGGCAACTGGGCTTATCCCAGTTGTAAACGACCCTTTGTGCCTATTGGCCTTGTTTGTTCTGTCTCCTGCTTGATATGGAGGGAAGTGAGTGGTATTTATCTTACTTCTCTGTTATAATTTTCTGATTAATTTCGTTGCGGGATCCAAGAACTGTCTTGGATCCCGCAAATTCATTCTCCGGGACTTCGTCGAGCTTCGTTGGCTCGGCGCTTTTCTGGTGGTCGCCACTGTTGATTTTGGCTTTCAGGAGTTGCTCCTGGTTGAGAATAGTGCGGTGGGTTTGTCCCTAACTGGGTAACACTAACATGATACCCCTTGGCCTGACTGGTGTCAGGTTTCTGACTTCCCGTAACGACTGTCGAAGATCTTCAATTGACAGCCGGGAGAAGAACCTCGTTACCCGTGAGGGTGTTATTATTTAGCCACGAGTTCCTATAACCAGCACCTTATACCAACTAACCAGTCCATCTTTCCTTCCACAGCGAAAGCAGCATGTTCGTCTCCCGCCGCCGCTTGATCCTCAAGACCTGCGGCACTACCACGCCGCTGCGCTGTGTGCGCGCCGTACTGGGACTAGCACGCGACGTGGCTGGCCACGCGCGCGTGGACAACGTGTTCTACTCACGCCGGGAATTTGCGCGCCCGGCTGCGCAGTTGCAGCCGCACGATAACTTTGATTCAGAAGTAAGTAGACTTTAAGCTAGATGAAATTCAATGAATCGTTGGAAGTTGCGCACAGCACATTTAAAACGAGTTCAAGAGCTATCAGTGTCCTCATTGCTTGAGAATAAGGACGCAATATAGACTCTGAAAGTTCTTGTACTCGATTCACTTTCCTTGGTAAAATTCGCCCTAAGGTGTCTTGGGCAGTCTTGGCTTTAAAACCGATTTGTGACGGAATACTAACCACCAATTTTTTTTTGCCTTGAGAAATGCTCATATTTACTGCACTACCACGGGGAGATAGTGCAGTTATGTGGGACTCAAACCCACTAAAACACCACGCATGATGTTCTCCTGTGCCGAATATGGCGGGAACACGGGCACGCGATAGGATTCACCGCGAACCCGCCGCAATTCTTACTTCTAAAATATCATAAGGATCAACATCATACATATACCGGACCACTTTTCTAAGCCGCAGTCTTAACATTGTTTTCAAGGTACCGTCTTTATTTCTTCGCCCAGACCTTAGACACCGTTTTTTGTATTCCACTTACATACATACATACATAAACTCACGCCTTTTGCCCATGGGGCTAGGCAGAAACTATAGAACGCCACCTGCTACGATCCTTACATACTTCTTTTGCTTCACACACATTCATACATCTAGTCATACACACACGCCGGTGGATACTGCGCACTTGGTCTTTCTGAAGAACATCACCTATAAGATCTATGAATGTCTTTTTAGGGCGTCCCCTCCCGGCGTTTCCATTCACGTCTGCCTTGTAAATACATTTCGTTTGTCGCCTTTCATTCATCCTCTCAACATGGCCAAACCATCTTAACATACTCGTTTCAATTTTAGTCACTACATCTTCTTTTAAACCACAACGTTGTCTTCTTATGTTCCACTTCTTCTCCACATTGAGATAAACTCAAGGTTTATGAAACTGGTGCAATTCTGAACCTCTTTATAGTTATAATCACTTATTCCACATCATGACGAGACAGCTAAGCCCACTTTACTAATAGCTGCAAAACGTTACCGCTCCATTGAGGTGTTCAACCGAACAATTTGTCGACGATAAACTTAGCAACATGGGCCCGATGGCAAGCAGTATTTAAGCCTCACCTTTTAATAAGGGTGAAAATTAATCAACCGGGTGATCACGGTTTGAGGGAATTGCTTTGGTCAGAATATTTTTTACGTGGAGTATCCCTTGCGTCAAATAAATCGTTTGACAGTCTACTTGCTCAAATCTTTGTGCGAATATCATTTGATATTTTACAAAAGCATTAAAAAGAAGAGGCTTTTCTCTTTAGATTTCGTGTTTTAATGTGACTCTACCGAGGCCTATCTAGAAAGTAGACTTAGAGGCATTCGGCGATGGACCTGCAATTAAAAAAAAAAAGCGGCCAAGTGCGAGTTGGACTCGCCCATGAAGAGTTCCGTAGCAAGCGTGCTGAAATTGCATGATTGAATGAACTACTTACTAGATCTCGTTCAAACCAATTTTCGGTGGAAGTTTACATATTAATGTACATCCTATTTTTTTTTTTTAGTTTTATCATTATCTTAATTTAGAAGTTACAGGCGGGGGACACACATTTTACCACTTTGGAAGTGTCTCTCGCGCAAACTATTCAGTTTAGCAAAAAAAAAAATTTGAAACCTCAATATAATTTTTGAAGACCTATCCATAGATACCGTATGGAGGGTTTGATGAAAAAAAAAATGAGTTTCAGTTCTAAGTATGGGGAACACCCATTTTTTTTTGTTTTTTGTCCGTTTTTGTGTGAAAATCTTAATGCGGTTCACAAATACATCTACTTACCAAGTTTCAACAGCATAGTTCTTATAGTTTCGGAAAAAGTGACTGTGACATACGGACGGACAGACAGACATGATGAATCCATAAGGGTTCCGTTTTTTGCCATTTGGCTACGGAATCCTAAAAACGCAATCGGATCGTTACCTATTACAAATATTGCCAGCCCGAGCACGGCGTGCACGCAGCTCTGTGTCGTGTATTCCTAGTGTGGGGCAAAGTTTAAAAAAATAAGTATTACTCTAGAATTTTTATAATGTTGCAATAATTTCACACGATCCAGACTTCCAGCTTATGATGAATCACTCGTATCAGTGTGTTACAAATATTATGAAATTCAACGCCACATCAATGAACTTCTTGATACGAGACGATATGAGGCGACACACAGCACCAGTGTTGCTTTTCCCAGTAATCAAGTTAATAAAATTACAATGTGTACCTTTCTCGGTACTGATAAACTGTTATAATGGTAGTTACCTACTCTGTTTATTAATTTTGTAGAACTGCTAAAGTGCTAACGACCAGAAGCTTTGTCTTCAATGCTTATTAACCGACTTTCCAAAAAGGAGGAGGTTCTATGTTCGACTTTATGTTAGTATTTTTTTTTTGTGTATGTTCACCGATATCTCCGTCAATTGTGGACTGATTTTGAAAATTCTTTTTTTGTTTGGAAGAGTATGTTTTGAAATTGGTCCCATTTTAATTTGGTGAAGGTCTCATCAAGAACTTCGGAGATATACAACAGAACTCTTCAATAAATAACGGCAACACTCTCGGGATTGCTGCAATCGCATGTCTGTTTATTGTTTATACCATTTCATAACATAACATCACGCCAGTACGCTCTAAAGGGGTACGCAGATCTCTCATTTCACCGGTTATGTTCAAGTTTCATGTTATTCGGGTAATCTATTCGGCGTTATAGGGACCTTAGGAAACAACTTGCGTATCTATTAGGTAGGCAAAACTAAAAAGGGAAAAATAAAAACACTTTTTTGCAAAAAAATACTACCGACTTCCAAATGAAAAACTACAAAGTGAAAAATAACTTAACTCTTGGAAGTCGGTGTCCATATCGAAAAAAAATGGTACCTACGTAAGATAGCGACTTCCAAGAGTTAAGTATTTTTATATTTTTTACTATTCTTACCAGTTGTGACGATGAAGACTGGCAAGGGTAATGCTTGTTTTAAAGATTATTCATAAAAGTTTCTTGCACGTTATTCTCCATGAAGGTCTACGTTATGGAACGTCCAAATAGTTTAAACTTTCAAACTAACTAACCAACTGTTCAAAACTTTTTGTTGTTAAAATATAAAAAATGCTTAGAGTGTGCCATTTGATCTTTAAAACACATTTGCTGGGTGATATTTTCATGAAGCTGAAACTGGCAGCCAAAACGTAGCAGCCAAACTACCCAGGGCCGTAAATAGTGTGGGCCCTGTGCAACTCTTTTTTGATTTTTAATTTCTAACATAAGATGGCAGTTTAAGGAAAAATTTAGATTATTTACTTGAAAATTAGGCAATGACTTTTAGTCCGATTTTCGAATATTAAATTAAAAATGGATCAGATTTTTTTATGAAATTTGCCACACGCGCCTGTGTGAGTGTGGCTGTTGGTGGAGTCTGTTTACTTAGGGAACAGAAGATGCAACTATGACAATTTCAAGAAAACTTTAAGAACTACGTATTTCTTATTTCCTAACATCGCGCAACGATGGAAAATTCTATAAAGTTTTCTTGAAATTGTCATAGTTGCATCTTCTGTTCCCTAAGTAAACAGACTCCACCAACAGCCACACTCACACAGGCGCGTGTGGCAAATTTCATAAAAAAATCTGATCCATTAATAATTTAATATTCGAAAATCGGACTAAAAGTCATTGCCTAATTTTCAAGTACGTAATCTAAATTTTTCCTTAAACTGCCATCTTATGTTAGAAATTAAAAATCAAAAAAGAGTTGCACAGGGCCCACACTATTTACGGCCCTGGGTAGTTTGGCTGCTACGTTTTGGCTGCCAGTTTCAGCTTCATATATTTTCACTATTTTCCCCTTAACAAAATCTGCGCACTAGCTTAGAAATAATGGATAAATCATCCAAGACTTTGGTTTCTTCGAAAAATGTCGTACCATTTCAACGAAATCGTTAATCATTAAATGATCAATCATTTCTGTGAATAATATGATCAACAATAATTCAAAGGCCCATCCAATCCATCAGTTTTTTCCTCAAAATTATGCAGACTTAAATTCTGGAAACCAGCGTCGCTCATCTCGAGCCCTACTGACTGAGGTCGCAAGTCCAGCACCTGTAGCCAAGTTAATAATCTACAATCGATAACGCTTTTTTTTTAGTAGAAAACGAATCAATGTATGGGAATGACACATCTGAACGTTAAGTCCCGTGGTCAGACTATACAAATAGAATGCGTTAACAATTGTAGAAAGAGATTCGATACGAAACGTTTGTAACTTGGCTAGGGGGGGCTGCTGAGAATGAGGTCTTAGCTTCGATTTGCAGGCTAGGCTAGGTTAATAAGTTATCCTGTCTGGTATTTCTTAGTAGGAATCCTGTCTGAATTGATGACAATCTGGCAAAGGACTCGAACCCATGGAAAAATTACAGCATATTAAGACGATGACAGTCGCCAACGGTGCCCGTCATGGGCGCTGGGGTGAGGACTTATATTGCATGCACTCACGGACACAAAACTCTCCAAAGACACACATGGCACATCTTTTTTACCCGACTGCCGAAGGAGGGTAATGTGTTTATCAGTCTATGTATGTATGTATGTATGTATGTATGTATGTTTGTTCCTATGTGGCGTTCCAGAGACCAAACGCGTTGGCCGATTTTGATGATTCATACGTCAATCGATTCGTCTTAACCCTGCGAGTGTCATAGGCTACGTTAAAATTGGACAATAGAAAAATGGCGGTTTTTGGGCGCCATATTGTGGGGTCCCAAATATTTTTTTTCTTCCAAACCCATTGTGTGGGGTATCAAAATAAAGGGTTTTAAGAGGTGATTTCAAAAATATATAACACTTATATGTTTAAATGTATCTAATTCGAAAAAAACTTAACTAAAAACTTATAAATAAAAAAAGTTATTTGTTTTGTAAATCTCTTCCTCCCAATTTGAAACTTTCACAATTGTTGTAGTACGTAAGTGCACCATAATATTGTAATTTTAAGGGTGTGAGCCTGGAGATCTGTCATACAGGTCTCGAACCCAGTATAGACTCCAGCTCTCACAAAGGTTTGTATCTGCCTGTAACCTAGATACTATTTACCGAAATTGTATCTTTTGAGAGAAATAAACTAATATTGTCAGAATCAGAATCAGAAATCATTTATTTGCAAAGAATGTAGGTAACAAAACATAGTTTTGATGTTGTAAAAAAGAAAAACAATTGGATCCAGTACATTCTACCGTATGGCATGCAACATTAAGCACTATAACAATCATAAGCATTGCAAATCTATATTAATCTAAATTGTCAGGTAATCAGTTTCTAATATAATAATATTCTTAAAAGTCAAATTCCATTAATCAAAAATTGTAAGGTACTCAGTTTCTAATGTCATATTCTTAAAAGTCAAATTCACTGGAAAAATAATAGTCTTAGTATATAAAATTAGAATATAACAAACGTAATAAATTGAAATATTATTGAACAATTTCATATGGTGTTATCATTTAAAAACTCGCTAACAGTGTAATAGCATTTTTCAACTAGAAGTTTCGTTAATTTCTTTTTGAAAAAATGAGATGTATCATTTTTAATGTTATTAGGTATTTTATTGTAAATAACTGGTCCCATATGCATAATATTCTTGTATTATAACGATCTTGAAAGAACAAAACGCGCACTCGTTTCATACCCGCGCGCACCACAATCCGGTTGTTTTTTGTACTTACCATATTATTCTATGATTTTAAGAAAAAAAGCCTTAAATCAAAATGTAGATAATTCAATTGCCTTTGAGATGATGAAAATTTCATTAAATAAAATACGCCCGGCTGTTTTGGTTCGATTGTCGATTTTTTGTTTGTGTTAGACATAACTTTACAAATTAATTACATTATGGTAGACGAACAAAACACAACATTTTCACATATCAAATTACTAAGAAAATGGTCTAATTTAACATATATTTTCTCCAAAACATTACGACTATCCGTTTTGACGTGAATCTCATTTCAAACTCGGCTACTGAGGGGTATCTGCGCCTTAACTGGCGATGTGTGTGGGTGTACTCTCTTCATATTTACTCAGACGGGGGAATTTAGACATGCTGTTGTTTTAAATCCTGGAAGTTTAGTCTATGCTACATTCTTGCGTAACATAAAGTCTACCCGTGTCTATGCTATGACGCCACTCAATAGGTCACAGATTACATATGAACCTATTGAATCATCTCTTATCACTTATCAGCTATAGTACTACAGCGCGGTCAATATCACGTATGATTTGAAGTTATTGGTCATTATTAATTAATGTCTTCGGGCTAGAATGAATTACGTTTACGTGGTTTTGTTCTGGTGGCATTTCCTTGAGAGCGGTTACGCGGTCAAGCGTTCAAGAGGTCAGTTTTGCGTTCGAGCGTGCAGTTGCTCACGAACCCCGCTGTTGGATGGTCTACGCGGTGCCATCATGTTTTTTGACAATAGTTCTTTATCGGAAGACGAATGATTGATTTTGTGGTCATTCTCAGCATCAAGACTGAAAAGGAAATACTGCGTGTGCCCAGTAAATAAGGATAGATAACAAGATGGAGAATTTCATAGATATTTTTCTAAATGGGTTAAAGACTTAAAGATTTTCAAGAATTTCCAACCAGGCTTCTGCTACTTTACCTCGGTTTTTATAATCGTTCGCCTTCGCATCGTATAAAAAACGCCTTTTTCTTACTAACATAATTAGCTTTTCAGTTTCCATCTTCCTTCCAATTTGGTCACCGAAACAGCAGTGAACGCGTGCGTTACGGTTAACCGACGCGGTCCGAGTGCCTCCTGTGTGGGTATATCTATGTAACGTAATACAAGTATACAACACAACGAACTCAAAATTGACCTCTTGAACGCTTGACCGCGTGACCGCTCTGTCTGATAGTACCCTAAGGTTGGCGGTTCGTTGAAGATTTCTGATAAGACCATATAACCATTTGGTGTTAAAACTCGTTGAATGATGCCCAAAATATTGATACAATTTTTTTTCGTAACTTTGTTCCGCAGCCAGGCGAAGGGTTTGACCGCTATGAATCGACCAATTACATAGACGGAAATCCAAATCGCGTCATTCATCTCGCATGTAATTTTTCGATTTGATAGCGGTCAAATCCTTCGCTTTGCCGAATTCACTTGCGTAATAAGACTGCAGGTCGAAATAAGCAATAACCAAGAAGGATTTTCTAACCATTTAACATAAAGCAACCCCAAAAAAATCATAAAAATGTATAAGCCACCCCAAATCCTGAATAGATTTTATGAGGAAACGAAAATAATTTTACTCAACGGAAAGTACGTAACACAACTATAGCAGGTAAACTATAGGTGGATCTTAAGTCAGTCTTCTACTTTTCGTGTGAGGATTTGACCACTTCTGGTGTCTAGAGTTATTTAAGCCGCCTCCGGGAACCCCACAGGCCTCTGACTTGGCTATTTCAGAGTTACATCTATACTATATAATATTATAAAGAGGAAAGAAGTGTATTTTTGTATGTAACGAATAAACTTAAAAACTACTGGACCGATTTCTAAAATTCTTTCACCGCTGGGAAGCTACACTAGCCCCGAGTGGCATAGGCTACTTTTTAACCCCCGCCGGAAAAAGAGGGGTGTTATAAGTTTCACGTGTGTTGCTGTGTATCTGTGTGTCTGTCTGTGGCATCATAGCGCCTAAACGGATGAACCGATTTTGATTTTGATATTTTTGTTTGAAAGGTGATTTTGTCGAGAGTGTTCTTAGCTATGTTTGAATAAAATCGGTTCAGCCGTTCAAAGTTATGGGCGTTTTACTGTTTGAATCGGGGTGTTTTCGCAGGATAAATGTGTCAGGGATTTTTTAATTTTACTTGTTATCTCTCTATTCCCACGGATATGGGAACTATGCGGGTGAAACCGCGAGGTGTCCGCTAGTTAACCCCCGCCGGAAAAAGAAGGGGTGTTATAAGTTTCACGTGTGTTGCTGTGTATCTGTGTGTCTGTCTGTGGCATCATAGCGCCTAAACGGATGAACCGATTTCGATTTAGTTTTTTTTGTTTGAATGGTAATTTTGTCGAGAGTGTTCTTAGCTATGTTTGAATAAAATCGGTTCAGCCGTTCAAAAGTTATGGGCATTTTACTGTTTGAATCGAGGTGTTTTCGCAAGATAAATGCGTCGGGGGTTTTTTAAATTGTGAAATTTTACTTGTTTACTATACAAGTCCAGGTTTCCTCACGATGTTTTCCTCGAGTTCGATGTCAAAGTTAGGTGCAGAACTACACAATGATGGGTTTTCCTAAAGGAAGAATGAAGATTTAATCAGCTCAATTACATTCTTGTAACACGCTGTACCATGTAGGTTAGAGGGACAGTGTTTTACAAGTATTGTAGGTAGGTTAAAGTGCCAGGAAAATTTCTGCTTACCTACCTACAAATGATTCATGTGGGAATTCCACACCTTCCGGAGTCTTTGTTCCCTGATAGCTACAACCTTGGGGTCTTTTAGTCAAGAGTGAATAGGTTACTTCTAGGCAAGCGTGCTTCACCGTAGGCTACATCATCGCTTACCATCAGGCGAGGTAGTGGTCAAACGCGAGCATATGTATAACAAAAAAAAAAGTTAAATCAAAAAACCCGACTGCTTTAAAAGCGAACTAAAAAGTCGTAAACAAGGAAAAAATCATGCTGTGCAGTCGGAGGATAAGAGGATACATATTCGCGGGCTGGCTGACCAAAATCTGGTGTATCCTCCGCCTGCACAGCATGATTTTTTCCTTGTTTACGACTTTTTGGTTCGCTTTTGAAGCAGTCGAGTTTTTTGATTTAGGTTTTTTTATTAATAACTTTTTAGTTATTTTTTTTTCGAATTAGATACATTTAAACATATGAGTGTTATATATTTTTGAAATCACCCCTTAAAACCCTTTATTTTGATACCCCACACGATGGGTTTGGAAGAAAAAAAATTTGGGCTTGCCATTTTTATATTGTCTAATTTTAATGTAGCCTATGACACTCTCAGGGTTAAGACGAATCGATTGAAGTATGAATCATCAAAATCGGCCAACGCGTTTGGTCTCTGGAACGCCATATAGGAACAAACATACATACATAGACTGATAAACACATTACCCTCCTTCGGCAGTCGGGTAAAAAAAAGAAATCATTAACCAAGAGAAAAAACCCATAATTTAAAGTTACAACCACAATCATGTAGATATTTAACAAATTCTAGAACAATCAACGTTTACAATTAAAAATGATAATACCGTTCCAATCTCTTGACCTCTGTTACATTATCCCCTAAAATGATACGATAGTACAATCTAACATTTTGAATGATAGTCACTGAACTCAACGTAAAGGCCAACTGAAACTCCTGGGCGGTATGTACTCGTATGACGCACAGAATCTTCACCTTTTTGGACCTCCCTGTGAAAGAGATAATCCAGGGAAACATAAACACACTTTTAAATCAAAAGTATGGGGAAAACTTATTTGCTGGCCTTTACTTTCTATCTGTGTTTATATAATGCCGACACGGTTGGCGTAGTGGTTGAGCGATCGACTGCTGCGCTACGTGTCGCGGTTTCGATTCCCGCACGGAACAAATATTTGTATGGCCTACAGATAGTTGTTCCGGATCTGGGTGTTTTGTGTATGTGAGTTTAAATGCTTGTAAACGCACCCACGATACACGAAAAATTCCTAGGGTAGAGCAAAATGTTTATGAAAAATAAAACAAAGGACTACTACAGCAAATCGAAGGGAAAAGGAAAGGGAATACAAACTATCCTAAGTCCTTCCCAGGGTCTCAAACGGTCAAGGGTCGGTTCAGTAGATCCAGAGATTGTCCCTTACAAAGTCACAAACTTTACCTCTTTATAATATCCCAAGACAATATAAGACTTTCACACTGACTGGTTCCACATTCTCAAATCATTCATTCGAAAAACTTACATTACTAAACATAGGCTTCATCCAAGTATCACCAGTCGCCACATCGACCGGTCCTGTGCATCTCGCATCCAGCGGATTAAACAGGTACATTCACCAACATACACAGGTACAAACACAAATCGCAGACGTAGGCAAAACAGCCGCCAAACTAAAGTGGAATTGGGCAGGCCACATCTGCCGTATGTCGCAACAGAATTGGGCAAAAGTAATCACTGACTGGATTCCGAATAACAGGACCCGACGACGCGCTAGGCCCAGAAAGAGATGGCGTGACGAATAGACGTCTATCTGAACGACTGGCCAGATATAGCTAGAGATAGGGAAAAATGGAAAGACGGAAGGAAGGCTTTTTCCCTGCAGTGGGACATAACAGGCTCATAATAATAATAATAATAATAATAAAAATAAGCAAATAGGCGGAACTCAAGGAAGAAGTGACCAGAATCTGGAGGCAAGAAAAAGTTTACATCGTACCCATAGTTGTCTCCACTACAGGTGTTATACCAAACCATCTCCACCATAGCCTCAAATTAATAGACTTGTACGATTCAATCTACGTTACTCTTCAAAAGGCTGCAATTCTAAACACCTGTAGAATAGTAAGAAAGTTTATGCAAATTGAAGAAAACGAAATTTCTGTCCATAACACCCTATCTTCATCATAAAAAATCACCACACGCTACATTGACTTGGCTTTTTCCCGTTGATGTAGCTTAAACTAGCCAAAGAGCTAAGAAACAGTCCATGTTTTTCAGAAAATAATAATAATTTGTCAAGGGCCTGATCCAGAAAGCAGTCTTGTTGGACACGGCTCGTATTGTTAGGAGGTTCCTCTCTCTGGAGCCCTGACCGCCGGTAGCTTGGACCCTGTTCCCGATACCGGTGGGCCTCTATTTTTTATATTTTTAAATGTTTTTCTTTTTTGTATGAGTTTTTAAAATATTTAAAAATGTATAAAATAAGAAATTAAATGAAATAAAGGACATAATAATAAAAATTCACCAATATAATTAGGTAAAGTACCGTAATTCATAAACAATGAAAGCACCGAACATTGTTTTAGCGAAAAAAAAATTTTAACTTTCAAGTACATTTTTATAAGTTGGCAACTTGTAAAGCGTACTTAGCTGTGAAAGTTTTCCTTTTAATTTTCGTTATATATACTACTGTCGATTTTTTCACATATCCAAAAGCAACCATTTAGCTGGCAGGGGGGTGGCTTGGCTCTAACCAAAATTAGCAATTTAAAGCTTCATTTTACGCAAACGGATCCCTGAATCGAAAAATGGTTTTCACAGACCCGTAATATTTTTAAATGACCTATCCATCGATACATCACGTGCCCCACACCATGGGCTAGATGAGAAAAAAAATACATGACTTAAAGTGTACAGAAAGTATTAAAAAAAACTTTGTTTTATTTTACCACTTTGTCGGCGTTGTTAAGAGGGGACTCTAGTGAGACTTTCTCCATACAAAAACATTCTGCTGTTTTCTTCGTGGATAATGCCTCTAGAGCAATGATTTTACCCCATAAAATCTGGGTCTAATTAATACGTGCCCCTATCATTTCCTTTTTTCCAAAACATAATCACAAAAAGAAATATGACAATCCAAAAATCCGAAAAAAATGCCCATTTTTACCGCCATGTTCAGAAGACTTTCAGACAAAATTTATAAGTTTTTAACAAAAAAGGAAATGATAGGAGCATAGATATACTTTTCCTCTAAATTTTGATATAAGAATTTTTTAGATCAGACCAGTTTTCATGAAGAAAACAGCAGAATACGAAACGTCTTTTAGTCAAAGTTTTTGTAGGTAAAATCAGCCTGAGCTGCAGTTGTCCCTTTCGCACTTTACGGGGTGAGGTTGGAGGTGACGCGACGGCAATAGACTATATTACTATACTATATTACCGACTAGAGTCCGCTCTTAATATATATATCCATGCCAAACTAAGCTGCGGACGGACATGGCGAAACAAGCACAATCTCTACAAAGTGTTCCTACGCTGCATGCTGTATCATCAAACACTTCAAGATCCATTTCCGCGACGATTGTCCAACATTGTGTCGTTCTTATGTAAGCACTGTTAACAGGAAGCGCTCAGCTCGACATGCTTACGTTACCGCCTCTATGTAGTAGTGGCTGCTGACATCCGTCTCCAGTTGCTACTCATCCGTTTGTTATGTTATGTTTATTGTAAGTGTTGTCAGGAGATGTTTGGCGCCTTCAGTCTTATCTTCTCGGTACTTCCACCGAATTCAAAAAGTCTACCTACTTAAATATTAGATGTTCTTAACCCCGGTTGCAGACCAGCTAAGCTCGGTTAGTTGTGCTGCGTAGCTGAGGCACGGGCACCCAACGCGAAGAAGAAAATTTGCTTCAAATAAGTTGCACAAGATGGCGTGATAGGCTTGGGTTTTATTGTAATTTTAACATTTTCTAGAGACGATCATAAAAATAATTATGTTCTTGTTTAATTAACTCTCCTAAGCACTAAATTAAGGAATACTGAGCTCTTAATGCACACCTGAAAGATTATTTTATGTATAGATCATTTAAAATTGATTGTAATAGATGGCGCGGATTTAAATTGCCGAGGCATCCATTTGTTTTTTTATTTTTATTTTGTATCACATATACATGGTACATTGAAACTTTAAAAACTTGCAAAAACATACTATAAAACAAATCGTCGCTGTATTTAAAAATAAAGTATTCACGAACCAAGTAAACCCTTTTACTTGAAAGTCGCTGCTAACATCATCTATGTCCGTGGAAAGACACCGAATGCTATCGATGTTCTTAGAAAATTAATCAGCTTAATCAGACGAAAAACGCTAGTTACGTCGGCAAGGTTTCTTTGTATGGGGATGAGGCATCTGTATGCTAGTATTATATTATCTGTGGCTGAGGTATCTTTCCATACTTGTTAAATAATTTTAGGGTCAGCACACAAGTAGTTATTCGTACGTACCGGAGACGTAACTCACCGGATCAACTCAGGATGGATCTAATGGAGACAGGTCACTGGTACAAATTGCGACCCACGGATGCCCCTTAAGTTAAAGGGGAAAATCTACAAGTCCGTGATAAGACCTGTCGTACTGTATGGATCAGAATGTTGGGATGAAAAGACATTGCATGTAGCAGAGATGAGAATGTTGAGATGGATGTGCGGAGTGACGAGATATATAAGATATTAGTAGAGGAAGTTTGAAAGTGGCGCCAGTGACAGAATAGTTGAAAGGAAACCGTTTGTCCTGGTACGGTCATGTGATGAGGAGAGATGAAACGCATATTATCTTATCTTATCTTATGGATGGGCCTAGAAACAACTTGGACACTTCGACCCATTGAGATCTATTGTGGTCCCCTAGATAACTTACTCCTCCCCAATCTCGTTGAAAACTCTTTTCATGAGTTTTACAACGAGACTGGGAGATATGAGCCTATAGTCTTCTGGTTTTGGATATCCAACCCCTAGGAGACTCATTCGCTTACCAGCCAGTGCATCGCATATGCACAGAAGATGCTCCATGCGTTCCGTACGTTCCCTACACAACCTGCACATGGGTGTCGCGGTTAGACCCATCTTCATGAGCATGTCATTGGTTCCAAAGTGCCAAGTAATGGCCCAAAGCAGGTAGCGGATTTGCCTCCTGCTCATATTCCAAACGAATCCCGGGCTTTGAACGTAGATCCTAGGAATTTCTTGAAGTGTAGTAGACCAGTAGTAGACAGCCAGTGTGTTCGTTGTCTGTGATCTGCAAACTCCTTAAATGTGGCTTGAAACGCATGTTACTAAAAGAGTTATGAATATAAATGTGGATGATTGGAGAGGGAGAGGAAGGCCAAAGAAAAGATGGATGGACTGTTTGAGGAGTGATGTGAAAGAAAAGGGAGTCAGTGATAGCGTGACAGGGGACTGGAGGTTATGGAAGAAGCCGACCCTAAGTAACATGGAAAAAGGACAGGAAGACGATGACACAAGTAGTTAATGGACCTCAGCTAGCTCAGCTAAGCTTACACTAAGTAAGTATAGCTCTTCCACAGTAAAAATATACAAACAGTATGGAAACTACCTACAAACGCTCGTATCGGCACTCGTAACACAAAAATACGTGACCACTCGTCGCGCTGCGGCACTTAGTACTGACATTACCTCGAAAGTGCACGAACGGTCTCGACGGTGCGTACGTTTGTGTGAGTGTGCCGTTTCGAGCGTTTGTAGGTAGTTTCCATACTGTTGTATATGTTTCTGTGGCTCTTCCTCTACACAACCGGCTTATAAGTATTTCTGTCTATGCATGACGTAATGACGTGACGTACTAGTAAAAACATCTTAGGAAGCTGAATAGAGGAGAAGCAGTATCCTTTCCATTTAAATAAGAGGACTCGAAAAAAAATCGCTTTTAATGGCTTCATATATTACCATATTTTCCAGACTAGCTCTTCAATGATTGCAAATTTACCAAAAATGCCTGGCGATCTGTCTGCCACCAGTATGAGATCTTCCTAACACTTGTCTGTTCTTTGTTCCAGGTAAAACTTCTGGACTCATTCTTCGGTGATGGTCGCGCTTACATTATGGGTCCAGAGAAGGATTGCTGGTACCTTTACACTTTGCTGCCCCTGGAAGGTAAACCTTTCAAATATGTTATTATAATCCATTGTTTTAAGCTCGTTCTTCGCTCACACTTAAAAGAAAACAAAAAAAAAAACCGGCCAAGTGCGAGTCTGACTCGCATGAAGGGTTCCGAACCATTGTCGCAAAAAACGGCAAAAAAGTTTGTTGTATGGGAGCCCCACTTAAATATTTATTTTATTCTGTTTTTATTATAGCGGTAACAAAAATACATCATCTGTGAAAATTTCAACTGTCTAGCTATCACGGTTCGTGAGATACAGCCTGGTGACAGACAGACAGACAGACGGACTGCGGAGCCTTAGTAATAGGGTCCCGTTTTTACCCTGTGGGTACGGAACCCTAAAAACAATTTACGTTGCGATATTCTTTGACCATAAAGTCATATCACGACACGGTTGGCGTAGTGGTTGAGCGATCGACAGCTGCGCTGCGTGTCGTAGGTTCGATTCCCGCGCGGAACAAATATTTGTATGGCCTACAGATAATTGTTTCGGATCTGGATGTCTTGAGTATGTGAGTTTAAATGTTTGTAAACGCAGCCACGATACAAGAAGAAATTCTTAGTGTGGGGCAATGTTATATTAAAAAAAAAGTTAGTTAAAAATCAAAAAATCCCGGCTGCTTAAATACTTGTTCGCGAGCTGGCTGACTAAAACCAGATGTATCCTCCGACTGCACAGCATGATTTTCTTCTTGCTTACGTCTTTTTAGTTGGCTTTTTAAGCAGTCGGGTTTTTTGTTATTTCCAAAAAAAAAATTATTTACACCTTTTTCGTTATTTTATTTTAGAATTAGTTACATTTAAACATATAAGTACTTATTATATATTTTTGTAATCACTTCTTAAAACCTTTCATTTTGGAACCCCACACGATGGGTTTGGAAGAAAAAAAAATTTGGGCCCCCACAATATGGCGCCCAAAAGCCGCCATTTTTCTATTTTCCAATTTTAATGTAGCCAGTGCCACTCGCAGGGTTAAGACAAATCGATTGACAGAAGAATCATCAAAATCGGCCTACGCGTTTGGTCTCTACAACGCCACACAGGAACAAACATACATACATACATACATAGACTGATAAACACATTACCCTCCTTAGACAGTCGGGTAAAAAAAACTAATCAATGAATCCTCTTTCAATAGGCACAGTAGACGCCTTGGAGAAAGAGCACAGTGACGCCAACGAAGGCGTCGGTCTGTCAGAACCTGACCAAACCATAGAGATCCTGATGTCAGACCTGGAGCCAGCTGTCATGGATATCTTCACCAGACAGTACTCTGCAGATGCGGCGGCCGCCACACGGGTAAGATATCATGAATATACTGGATATTGCAAAATAAACAAAAAAACTCCTTTACAAGGTCAAAAAGATCTTCTGTGATGCTTCAGACTACTGCGGCAGTAAATAAGCCATGTAGTTTTGATCAAGAAATCATTATTAAACTTATTTTTAAGCGGGCATGCTTAAGAGGGGACTCTAGTGAAACTTTCTCCATACAAACACATTCTGCTGTTTTCTTCGTGGATAATGCCTCTAGAGCAATGATTTTTTTCCATAAAATCTAGGTCTAATTAATACGTGCCTGTATCATTTCCTTTTTTCCAAAACATAATCACAAAAAGAAATATGACAATACAAAAATCCGAAAAAATTGCCCGTTTTTACCGCCATGTTCAGAAGACTTTCAGACAAAATTTATAAGTTTTTAACAAAAAAGGAAATGATAGGAGCATAGATATACTTTTCCTCTAAATTTTGATATAAGAATTTTTTAGATCAGACCAGTTTTCATTAAGAAAACAGCAGAATACGAAACGTCTTTTAGTCAAAGTTTTTGTAGGTAAAATCAGCCTGAGCTGCAGTTGTCCCTTTCGCACTTTACGGGGTGAGGTTGGAGGTGACGCGACGGCAATAGTTTCTTCAAATACCTATTTTTCAAATTCCTGTTGACTAGAGTCCGCTCTTAACTTTTTTTTTTAGTTTTTTTGTTTGTGATGGGTTTGCTCTTACCTCTAGTCTAGGTCAGAGGTGACAGAGACAGAGTCGACGGTGGAGTGAGCTTACCCAGAAGAAGCCTGTTCACTCTAACTTTGAAGAGACTAACTAACTAACTAGCTAACTTTAACAGTTTAAAATGTTGAATACAGATTATTCAAATCGTTCAATAGGGATACCTGGGTAGAAAAATGATAATTATATTTAGTCTGTCAGTGAGATTATAAAATAATTTTGGAAACGTATTTTTTGTTTTACTAAATCAATAAAAATTGATAAAGATGAAGCGCATCAAAATTCAGGAGGCTTGTGACGTCACTATGTCAGTAGGTATAAGTGTACTAGTGGCGTGACGTCACACGATATTTGAACGCATTATATCGTAAACACTTTGTTTACTTGTTGAAAAAAAAAAGTGTCCATTATTTTTTATGAATCTACCTGATGGACAAAAACTTAATTTTCAGTTAACATCCCTATTGTTGAACAGGTTGACTGATTGACTGGATCTTGAAAAAGCTATAATACTTGCTTTTATGGTGAAAAATATATTTCCCTAAAATTTTTAAGTTCATGCCGCATTAAAAATATCAATCCTACAATTATATCTAAAAGCATCAGTTTACTCGAGTACCGAATTACTGATCAACCAGTATGCAGTTCAAAATGTATTGCTCTATTGAGTATCTTATCACAAGTAACCATTATTATAGGACAGATAGACCCTTTTTAGACTCCCTTTTGGACCGTTGTGCGTGCAGGCCTGAATGGGTCTTAAAAATAAATTGGCTGATTTGTTGACTAATAAATGTTATTACACGGTTTGCGAATTTTTAAACGATGAATACTTAAATTAATCCTGACATTTCTGTAACAATTCCTAACTTTTAATTCAATAATGACAGACTGATCATGACACATAATTTAACCTAACTAAGATGATGACTCACTTGAATAATAATGATAAGGCTGTGGACTGGAATTCTTCCTAATAATTAATAATGTATATTTATAAACTGTAATTTTAATTTATTTTCACATTGTGCTTGAACTATGCTGGTATTATGCCTGTATTGTTTTAATTAAGTTTGATTTGTTAAATAAAACGGTTTTGCATGCCTTAGTTAAGGTAGAAAGTATAAGGATCACTTAATATTATAATAACATCTGTATCTTGTACCTACTTTCTGTGCAAATAAATCATTATTCTATTCTTAATCCACCACCTGGGCCCAGTAGTAGTTGATAGATGTCACATGTCTTGGAATTTTTGATTCAAAGACATGCCGGTTGCCTCACGATGTTTTCCTTCACCGTTTTGAGAGCAGCGGTGATGAAATAATTTACACAAAGTAAAGCTCCTGCCTGGGTTCGAACCCACGACCTACAACTTGTAACTCGCAGTTACCACTGAGTCAACACTACTCAGCTATCAATAGAACTCAGAATGTTAGTTCACAATTGTAATTTGAATCTGTTTTACCAAAGAAGATATAAATATAACAATATTCTTAGTCAAATATATTTTGTTATTGTTTTCAGGAGTCGGGAATAGACAAGATTATACCAGGAATGGTAATAGACGATTTTCTGTTTGATCCATGCGGATACTCTATGAACGGAGTTGCTAAAGATGTAAGTATTGTTTGTTTGTTTGTTACATATACATAACTAGCGGACGCCTCGCGGTTTCACCCGCGTAGTTCCGGTTCCCGTGGGAATACATGGATAAAAAGTATATGCCTATGTCACCCGGGGATAGTGTTGCTTCCCAACGGAGAAAGATTTTTTTAAATCGGTCCAGTAGTTTTTAAGTTTATTTGTTATATACAAAAATACATAAATACAAAATACCAATCTTTCCTCTTTATAATATTATAGTATAGATAGATATAGAAGTATAGACTAGACTTAATAACATTAAACTTTCTATACATCCAATGGTATCATACACACATGACATACCAAAAAAAAGGAGCCAATATCTTTCTGGCGTCATCTATAGTTTTAATACTACATATGATCTAAACTGACGCATCCTAGATCATGCTACAGGTAGAATCAAACCTAATGGCGGCTCGGAACAATCCGCGAGTTGCTGCGCAGTAGCACTTTTATGTGGCAGCGGACGTGACGTTTACTGCGCAGTGAAAAACGAACTTCACAGACGTCATTAAATTTGGATCGACCTATATCAGAGTTTTTCCGGGTTACCGACACTGATTAAACGCGGCAGGAATCGCTTACATGCGATTTGAACGAACTTGTTCACACATTCCCGTATAGTAGTCACAGCGGATCTTTGTGTCTCTGCCATCCATTGCGCAAGAAATAGTTTGTCATCGAGTATACTGCATAGAGTAAGCGAGATAGGACGATACGACAAACGTAAGGGAGTGAAAGAGACTAAATAAAAATAAATAATAAAATTCGTTTAATTCAGACGATTCAAATATCCATATTTTGTTAGTAATACATTATCCTAAAACTATGTTAGTCATGATCATGAGGGTACAAGTAGTTAAGTTATACAATGCTATCTTCACCTTCAACATTGACACAAAAATAGCTACTGCGCAGGGTCTCGCAGCCAGTTCAGAGATACAAAGATCCGTTGTGAGCATTATATCAGGGGGATCTGAATCGTACATACAAATCGTATGTAAGTGTTCCGTCAGGAAACCGGAAATGTGGAAACAGCGCTTAAATACAGAAACCCTGACATCAACTGTCGGGTCAGTAGATCACCAGAGTCCAGACACAACACCCGTCTAATCGGAGATAAAGAATTTTCCACCTTTGGCCTCGTACCTGTAGTGCTATACATATTCCCAATTCTACTTTTGGCTATTTAGCTAGTCTGTTACAAGTCTTTCGTCTAGTCCAGGGAGTAATAACAGTCAAGCACCCACTCTATAATCCTGCATTCAAAGTCTAGATTCTTACACCATTATTCACTTGGCTAGATCTTGATAAAATCTCAATAAAACTGTCAGTTTAACAAGATAATAAAATAATTTGAATCTAGATAAGTATCCAGTTATATCTGACAATACAGGTTAGATCTAACTGTTGTGAGGCTGGACCAATTTATGTCAATGTAACTGTCTTAGAACGAGAATATTATATTATAAAACTCACAACGGATCTTTGTCTCTGAATTGGCTGCAAGATCCTGCGCAGTAGCTATTTTTGTGTCAATGTTGAAGGTGAAGATAGCATTGTATAACTGACTCTTTCACTCGCTTACGTTTGTCGTATCGTCCTATCTCGCTTACTCAATGCAGTATACTCGATGACAAACTATTTCTTGCGCAAACTTCAGAGAAAAAAAGATCCGTTGTGAATATTATAACAAGTAGTTTTAACCAGCGAGTTCGCCCGCGTTATAACCTAAAGATATCATATGCCGTAATCCAGGTCGTGGTCTACCCGTGTGCCAAATTTCATCCATATTTTAGGCTTGATTGAATAACAATAGACCAAGGTCTTAGACGCCCAGATTTGCAGCCTAATTGCGTAAGTGAATTCGGCAAGGCGAAGGATTTAACCCCATCAATCGACAAATCACATAGATGGAAATACACAACGCGTCTTTCATCTCGCACGTGATTGGTGGATTAATGGGATCAGATCCTTTGCTTTGCCGTATTCACTTACGCAAATGGGCTGCTGGTGTGTGGGCTCTTCATCTCTAAGATTAAAATTCAGAAGCATGTGGCCCTAGGTACCAAAATTCCGATTCCTGAATGATACATATGAGTTTGTGTATTTGTCAAATAATACCTTTGCCAGAAAACCTGTCAAAATTTGACACTAAAATAGGTTTTGACAGGTTCAAATTGAGAAGCATGTGGCCTTAGGTACCAAAATTCCGATTCCTGAATGATGCATATGAGTTTGTGTATTTGTCAAATGATACCTTTGACAGGTTCAAGTTGAGAAGCATGTGGCCCTAGGTACCAAAATTCCGATTCCTGAATGATGCATATGAGTTCGTGTATTTGTCAAATGATACTTTTGCCAGAAAACCTGTCAAAATTTGGCACTAAAATAGGTTTTGACAGGTTCTTAACTCTAAATGCTCAATAAAAATCGACCCAAAGAGTCCCAAAGTTTTGCTATGTAGTTTTTGTTTTATCTATACACAGTATTATTGATACAATGTTTATTTTACGCTGCTAAAGGGAGATAAGGATTTACCATCCGTAAGTTGTCGCAACATACCTAACTAAAATTTATTATTTACCTGCATCATACCTTTTAGTAATAACATTATAAGAAATAAGACGCTCGAACAGTGTAATAAAAGTTATTACAAGTCAAATATATACTAAGTAATTACCTGAGAATATAGCAACATGTGTAAGATTGTAATCAAGATGTGTTAATACCTAAATTAAGTGTTAATTTGTCCAGATTTAGAATTACAGTTCTGTCAAATATACATGAATCAGTAGAGCTATTCTGTACAAAAAACTCACCGTGATGATTAAGGTGGAGTGAACTTGAAGTGAGGCACGATTTTTAAATCCGGCTCGAAGGACCAAAATGTTGAGGACCTAATTAAAGGCTTATAAATGAAACAACAATGGACTGTTATGGTTGTAAAGAACAGTATACTGTTGGAAAAGAACTCTGGACAAGTAATATGCGCGCGTGTCGTCGACCGTGTTCGGTAGTGGAGTGCGGTGCGGGCCAACCCGCTGCCGCGGTGTCGTCTCGTGCAGCGCTGCGCCCTGTCTATGATCAATGTCTTGTCTGCGTGAACACTATCAATACCTAGCATTGGTTGCAATAAAAGCTCACACTTGACCAAAACCAGATGTATCCTTCGACTGAATAGCATGATTTTTTCTAGTTTACGTCTTTTTAGTTCGCTTCTAAAGCAATCGGGTTTTTTGATTATTTTAATTAATGTTTTTTATACCCAACTAGAGGTTGGCTTCAAAATAAACCATTCAGCATTAAAATAACTGATGACCATTATGTTTCTTTGCAGGGTTGCTACATGACCATCCACATAACTCCGGAGCGCTCGTGCTCCTACGTGTCGTTCGAGTCCAACGTGCCGGTGTCCAGCTACAACGAGGTCATCGCCCGCGTGCTGCAGGCCTTCAGACCCGCCAAGTTCGTGCTGACAGTGTTCGCTACACCGGTAAGAATTATGCAACTTCATCATCTTTTTAATATTCCCACTGCTGGGACACAGACCTCCTATCTATGAGAGACGGAATGGGCCAGAATCCACCATGCACCTTATGTACCTTATTTAGATCTAAAAGAAGCCTACAAGTAAATTGTTATGGTGAATCAAAGGTACTGAAACCGTCAACAACAATAGGAGAAACTTAGAAAACCAACCGCATTCCTCAAAAATAAAGGCGTTGTGACGTCGTCAAAGTCAAACTGTTGCTGACTGTACATTTAAGTACAGTCAGCAACAGTTTAACTCACCACTATTGATTTCTTGCTCCAATTGAACTGAGATAGATGAACAAGTTAAATGATGGCCCTAGAAGTTAAGACATAGGGCTGTAGCGACATCTGTGCTGCCACATGCGAACTACAAACAGAACTGCCAAAAAGTCAAACAAAAATTCTACATCGCGCAAACAATGTTCTCCGCGGGACTGCAGTTGCCCGAAACAGAAACAACACCCTTTGTTCGGAGGACCCTCTCTTTTCAATGGAGGTTTACTGGACTTAATACCTAGTTCCGCATACTTTCATAAATTATACTATTGCTAATTATATTTGTTGCACCCACAGGACTCTCCGGGGGCGTCAGCAGCACGCCAGCTGAAGAAGTTCCCAGCACTGGGCGCGTACTCTCCGCTGGAGAGTCAGCACTGTCGCTTCTCGGGCTACGAGCTGCAGTACGCGCTGTACGCCAAGTTCCCGAGCTGAGGCCGCGAGAGTGCGCCCCGCGCGGCCCCGCGTGCGGCCCCGCGCCGCGCCCGCCGCGCGCTCAGCGAGCTGCTGGGCCCCGCGCCCCGGGCCCCCCCGGGCTGGGCCCCCCAGGGCCCCCGCGCGGGGCCCCCCGGCCTGCTGGCGCGCGCGGCCCGCCTGCTCTGCTGCGAGACCGCGCCGCCCGCCTGATGACTGACTGTTCCATTCCATTAAGTGATATTATCATACTATAAACGTTACCTTAGTGTCACCGTGCCGTAGGCTCCCGATTATTGTGTGGCGTCACTCCTTACGTAGCGGTGTAGCGGCGGCGTGCGGCCATGTGCGGCCATCGTGTGGCCACGTGCGACCATGTGCGGCCACGTGGGGCCACGTGCGACCATGTGCGGCCACGTGGGGCCACGTCTGGGCCCGCGCGGGGCGCGACTAGCCGCGAACAAAACGCGGGGCGTACAAGCCCATATGAGATTTAACAAATCAAATAAAAAGATTTCGACTTATTTATTCGACTTTTATTTACAAACTAACCAACCTTAGGCCCAGTTTTTTTTTATCCGTAGTTAACTTATTTGACATTTGTGAGGCTAACACTTGTTGAAATAATGCGTTTTACCGAAATTTTAAACCATTACTTAGCAATAAAACCACTGTTTGAGTTAACTACGGATCAAGAAACTGAGCCTTGACCTTAATATTAACAAGCTTTTATGTTAAAAAAATGATTTATTTTAAACCACACAATGGCTTTCTAATTGAAGAATTGCGTCAAATTTACCGGACAGGTGAAAATAAATTAAAGCTTGTAAGACTTCTTGAGAAAAGAGAAGAAAAAGTTCTTGACGTATTTAGGTCTAGACACCTTGCTTGCTTGCTGCCAAGCTTTTATAATAAAATTTTTATTGTCATGAGAACCATGTGTGCAAAATTACAGCTCAATTGGACACTGTGAAGTCGTTCAGATTTGATTACAGACACTGGGGCAGGTAAAACTTTTTAAAGCTTGTAAAATGATCAATGGGCCATCTTAACTAACACTTTATAGAGCCCGAATTTTGTTTGTTTCTGCGTGTAGGGTATTCTCTGGAACCATTATGACAGATGAGTGCAGCACTCGTCTGTCATAATTAGAGAAATTATAGAACACTAGCTGACCCCCGCGGCTTCGCTCCCGTCAATATTATAACCTATGTTACTCGGGAATAATGTAGCTTTCCTTAGGTGAAAGAATTTTTAAAATCGGTCCAGTAGTTTCGGAGCCTATTCGGTACAAACAAACTAAAAATCTTTCCTCTTTATAATATTGGTATAGATGGACTTATTATTTATGTTCATGCAATAGACAGACGCCTTCCCCTCAACTGTCACGACGCCTATTTGAATAAATATTTCATCTTGGGATAGGTATTATTCCAGATGGTCATAGGCTTTAGATTATTATGACCCGGGAAAGGCCGGGGAGAGTCACTAGTTAATTAATAAAGGACATTCGACACTAGCAATCAGTGGCGGCGTAGCATAGGTTGGCACCCGAGGCGGTTTTCTATTGAGACAAAAAGAAAAAATAACCGGCCAAGTGCGAGTCGGACTCGCGAACGAAGGGCTCCGTACCATTATCCCAAAAAAACGACGTTTGTTGTTAAGAAGCCCCACTAAAATATTTATTCAGTTATTAGTATTTGTTGTTATAGCGGCAACAGAAATACATCATCTGTGAAAATTACAACAGTCTGGCTATCACGGTTCATGAATGAGATACAGCCTGGTGACATATAGACAGACTGACCGCGGAGTCTTAGTAATAGGGTCCCGTTTTTACCCTTTGGGTACGGAACCCTAAAATTGATGCAACAGCGAGCGAAGCGAGCTTGAAAATATATAAACCTTGCCTCTGATTGGTAGATTTTCTTTTACCATTCATACCGACTCACATAGAAGTCAACTTACATATAAGAAAGAGAACTGAGGATGAAAGAACGAGCTCGAAAATTTTTGCCTCTCTCTTTGGATACGTAAAATTTTATTTCTTTGAATCTATTCTGACGATTCTCATCTGTATTCGTAGAAATTACAGAGTCGACTCATGCAAAAACAACTTCATAAACGAAGATGCAAGAGCGAGCGAAGCGAGCTTGAATTTTTTTAGCTCGCTGCCTCGTATAGGTTAGGTTTTAAATACTGGTCAAAAAATAAAAACTAATCTACCTGAGGAGGATTGTAAAAAATTTCGAGCTCGTTACGCTCGCTTTATCTTTTAGGTGTAGGTAGGTTCTATGTTAGGGGGTTTGGTTTCCGCACTTAGTCCCTCAGGTCAGGTGGACCATTGTGCGTAGGCCATGGCGGCCGTTTGGTGGTTATTACAACCAGCCCACCTCCCTCCAGAAGTTAATTAGGGCTCCGGTCTTCTCAGAACATTTGTGTAGGATCTAAGTGACCAGAGGATTTGTGTTCTTATCTGGGTTGTGCATTCAAAGAGCACGTGCGCGACGGTTTCCTCAGCCTCCATGAACGCCCTGCACAGAAGATGAGAGGACTGTCCGTTATACCTATTGTGTGGAAGTGTCTGTTAAGTGAGCAGTGTCCTGTGATGGTCCCCGTCACCAGGCGCAGGCAATTCCTGTCCAGGAGGCCTAACATCCAGATATGGCAAAGCTTCTTTGGACTGCCTGCAGCCCGGTGTCGAAGTCCACCAGTTCTCCACTTGTGTCTTGGTGAATTCCTGTAGCCACCTGCGTATATTTGGTTGAAGGGGATGGGTACAACAGGCTCGGGTCCATAGACCGCCGTACTGGATCCTCGTCTCGCAAGCTTGTCAGCCGCGTCGTTACCCAGCGATCCGCTGTGTCCCTTTATCCATTGCAGTGTCACCGTGTTGCGACTAGATACAGTTATTTTTCCAGTGCGTTGTGACTTTCTAGTTTCAGTATATTAGTTTACTCTTTGCTTTCTAGTATTAGTTTAGATGTAACAAAATTTTTTTCAGGATTGGAGGACTGAGGCGCTGTCGGAGAGTATGCGTATGTGGGTGTCCGTAACCCTCCTGGCTTCTACGTGTAGGTATCTTGACGATGATTGTTTTATAGTAGGTAGTCGCCTGAAAATTTAACCTACAGCCACAGACAATATAATACTAGCATACTACAGCTAAAGCAGTGAGCTAAAATTTTCGAGATCGCTTCGCTCGCTCTCGTAACCGAAGTACCTAAGGTTTTAGAACTTTTCAGCATAATTCAATTAAGTTAGAAGCTAGATCCTTGAGAAAGGCAAAATTATAGAGCTCGCTTCGCTCGCTCGTGTGCAGAATCGTTTTCAGGCATCAATTTCATCAAAAGTGCTACCGTAAATGCAAACACTCCTTTTTTTTTTAATGACCTACAATAAGTGAGATACATCCGCCCCCTGAGTGACTTCCGCGCCTGTGCAAAAAAAATATTACATAGTTTCCTAATGTAAGCGCCTTCTCTTCGGTTCTGCTCCCGAAAGCCTTGCGCCCTCCGTAGCCACTCCTGCAGCTGCTGCTCCTCTGGCCTTCGCGCTCACACTTTAACTTGGCCAGAGCGTAAACCACGTCCAGCTAGACACACTACCTGCCACATGTCTCAGCAGGTCGAGGTAAGCGAACTGCGCCGCTTACGCAGATAGGAGGAACATGGCGACGTGTCGCGGTCGATGAGGTAGTGCTGCTTCACCGAACGGGATGTTCAACCTTTTCAATAGGGATGTTAACTGAAAATTAGTTTTTTGCCCGTCAGATAGATTCAAAAAAAATATTGGAAACGTTTTTTTTCTTTTGACACTTATACATAAAGTGACGACGATATAATGCGTTGATATATCGTGTGTCGTCACGCCGTTAGCATACTGACATAGTGACGTCACAAGCCTCCACTCCTGAACTTTGATGCGCTATAACTTTGTTATTTTTTATGGATTTGGTAAAGCAAAAATTACGGGTCCAACTTTATTTGATAATCCCTGACTGACGGACTAAATAGAATTATCATTTTTCTACCCAGGAAACAATCTTATTCCGGGTATTTGCGAGTTCTACAATTGCATCTCCGCTCGAGTTTGACCACTACCTCACGATGAGATGACGTGGTCGACGATGGAAAATGCTTGCCTAGAAGTACAAGCTTGCCTTAATAAAGACCTCCAGGTTGTAGATATCAGGAAATACAGATTCCGGGCATTGACAATAATAAAATACAGTTTGAATAAGAAAATATATTTTATTAATAAAGCACATTTTTACTGCATAGCCTCCACCATGTAAATAAATTGACATATCAGTCTCATAATCAATTTTAACTCTTATAACGATATCAACAAGGTGTAAAATCCATCTCTTTAATAGATTTGCATTGTAGTATGCGTCAATAAATTGTCTGGCGTATCAATTTGTGTAGGTATTGGAGTCAATACGTTGTCAAGCAACTTTTGATTTGTCAGCTGACAAATACTTTGATAGAAATGCATTGTTTACGTAAAATTTCATAGATTCTTAACAAAAATATAATATAATCAAAATCGAGCAATCTGTAACATACATCAACATTCAGAGACGAACATTTTCGAGACAAAGGAGAATGTCCCATTTTGGATTATGGAGTTTCTTGTGCGTTATGGAGTTTCTTGTGCGTTATGGAGTTTCTTGTGCGTTCTTCTCCATAACAATCTACTTTCCGAATGCACGGTACAATCATTTTTGTTTTTTTTTTTATTACTTGTAAATTTTAATTTATGTGACGTTCAAAAGTGCCGTTTATTGACCTAATTGAATAAATATATTTGACTTTGACTTTGTAAGGGGGTTTTCTTTTAGAAAACATTATTATTTATACAGGGTTCACGAGATTTAACGATGTTTCTGTTCTTGAAATGAACCCTTATTACAATGCAATAAGTTGCATACAAATGCCCAAGTAAAGTAACCTAATCTGCTGTTGTCCATACATATAAAGTAAAGGACACGGATGGATAAAAACACTAAATATAAATTCGATTTTTAGTTCAATCTCCTTTTCAAACGCGCGTTAGATGTGACATGCATTTCATTTGTTGGTTTGACACGTTGATAATTTGCTTCCAGTAAACGGGGCCATTTTAACACCTTGTATTAAATAAGTAATTCTTTTTAAAAATATGTATTTTAATTAAAATATGTACTTAAAAAAGCGTTATATAATGTCCTACTCAAAACATCACAGACATACATATAAAAAAAACCGGCCAAGTGCGAGTCGGACTCGCGCACGAAGGGTTCCGTACCATTATCGCAAAAAAGGCAAAAAAGACACGTTTGTTGTATGGGAGCCCCAATTAAATATTTATTTTATTCTGTATTTAGTATTTGTTGTTATAGCGGCAACAGAAATACATCATCTGTGAAAATTTCAACTGTCTAGCTATTATTTCATGAGATACGGCCTTCTTTCTTCTACGTTTTGACCCTTTGGGTACGGAACCCCAAAAAGCGTTATATAACGTCCTACTCAAAACATCACAGACACACATATTAAAAAAAAACATGATAATAATAAACAATTTTTGTCTCTATACATATACTTAGATTTTTTAATAACGCGTTCTTAGAATAATACCTTCTAAGAACGCACCGATAACAATTTTTTTTTACCAGCACCTTTCAAATATCTTCCACAACCATCAAAACTCAAGTGAGTGAGAATCACTACATATTATAAAATCTCCCCCGCCGCGTTTGTACGCGATAAACTCAAAAACTACTGAACGGATTTTCATGCCGTTTTCACCAATAGAAAGACTGAGAAACGAGGAAGGTTTATGTATATATTGTCACGGGCGAAGCCGGGGCGGGTCGCTAGTACAATACAACTTAAGAATATTAATAATTGGGAAGCCACACCTTACTTATTCTTAAATAAATGCGTTACTTTTTATGTATCAAAGACAGAATTTATGACATCAGGTAAAAAATAATTTATCCATTTTTACAAAAATTACGATATTATAATACTCACAGCGGATCTTTTTGTTTATGAATTGGCTGCAAGACCCTGCGCAGTAGCTATTTTATGTCAATGTTGAAGGTGAAGATAGCATTGTATAACTGTCTCTTTTACTCGCTTACGTTTGTCGCATCGTCCTATCTCGCTTACTCTATGCAGTATACTCGATGTCAAACTGTTTCCTGCGCAATGGTTCGCACTGTTCGCAGAGCCACGGGGTCTCATTGCTAAGAAAGAAAATTTAGTTCAAATAAATCTCACTAGATGGCGCTTTATGCACCTATCTGTTGTTGAAAGTGTGTAAAATTTACATTTGCCGGAACCGAGCATAAAATTGTATGTTCTTGTTTAATCAACTCTCCTAAGTACAAAATTATGGAATATTGGGCTCTTAATTCACATTTAAAAGATTATTTGAACGGATCATTTAAAATTGATGCCAATAGATGGCGCAATTTTAAATTTCTGACGCATTCCACTCGATTGTTAAAATTTGCGTTGATGTACAAAAAAAAATCAGATTAATCAGACGAAAAACGCTAGTTACGTTGGCACGGTTTCGTATTATCTGTGGTATTATATTATCTGTGGCAGAGCCAACTTCAGAGATACAAAGATCCGCTGTGAGTACTATACGCAAGGACATGTAGTTTATCCAGAAGCCGGGGGTAAATTTCTTCAGCTAATTAAACATGACCCAATGAAGCTGTATATCCTAGTTTACTGCAGTATGTTGCAAGGTGGCGCAGCTCCGCCTAGGGCTTCGCCCAGGTGTGCTGCGACAGCCGCACAGAGCGCTTCTTGTTTGGGAGCCGCCACCACTTGGATCCCCAGGGGGACTTTGTCGCTGTTCAGGCCTAGAGGCACCTGGAAACATTGAAAGAGGTTTGAGTATTGAGGGTAGATTTGTAAAGAAGTTTTCTTTGTCATTTCTTGTATGAAGGACGTTAACGTAATTGTTACTTTTAGTTTTTATCTTACTTCTTACTAATATTATAAATGCGAAAGGTTGGATGGATGGATGTATGTTTGTTACTTAATCAAGCCAGAACAGCTCAAAGGATCTAGATGATATTTGGCACACAGATAGATTATAGTTATGAACAGCACACAGATTTTTGTTGACTCAACTGCGATGCGTAACCGGGCTGCTAGGAGCGTTTTGGAGAACACTTTCACAAAGTTTCAAGTCCCGAAGGAACATAGTTTTCAAGCAAAAAAAAAAACCGGATCGGTGCATCCAGACTTTACGTATTTTTTTAACTGCTACCCTTAGAGTGTATATAAAAACCTGGGGTGCGAAGGAAGAGCAACCCCCGTCAGCTATAACAAAGCATAGGTACCCTTGCATGCCTATCTATTTTTACGTAAGAACGAAGGGGTTGCACTTCCCGCAGTGCCAGAGACGATGCAATAGCAAATTTGAAATTCAATAAAATTATGCAAAACGTTATGATCACTTTGTGACTGGTAAAGAAAATGTATTATAAAATGATATTTAGTGTAAACGTGATTTTTACAAATGAATCTAAATATTAAATGTTTTGTTTTTAAATGATTAAATCTCATCCGAAATATGTGTAAAGAGAAGCAATTGGCCAAATAAATGCTTGAAAAGCGAGTGTTTATAAAATAAAACATTTGCGGAATAAGTTTTTTGTGAAATAAATAAGTATACGAAACGTTGGTTGTGTGTAATCTGTAATCATGCTCAGCAGTAGCGCTGACGATCACGAGACCAACGAGGCAGCTGCTCTACTTAAATACAAAATTTATACCGTAAAACGAGGATAAATTGATTAATTTTAAAATTGATATAACTAGTTCAATTATATTTTGAAAATATGAATAAAATGCAGTGTTGGCGACTTCACAAAAGAAATTATATTCCCAAATACAAAATTTTTTACTTCCATAGTTTGGGAAAAAATTAAAAAAAACGTGTCTATGAACGCTAAAATGAAATTGGGGTTAAGTGTGATGACCCATTGTTTTTACATTGCAATATAAAGTAACCCCAATTTAAAATGTATTTTGAATGAATTCACACTGTACTATTCATAATATTTTTTCTGCAACAAGTAAACTTATTCTTTCGCTGAAGTTGATGCAAAACATGGCTGACATATCAGTGTTAGAAAATTTAGAAAAGAAAATTGAGGTGCGTTCCGTTTTCACGGAGTTAGCTTTAAAAACCTGAAGTTACCCCAGATCTCAATTTAACTCCGTTTAACCGGTAATTTACCTGTGCGGAGGGGAACTGTATAGCGTTGAAGACGGCCCAGTACGCGAAGTTGAAGGGTCGCACGATGGGCGAGTAGTGGTACGGAGCTACCGTCGGGCTGGAAGGGAACAGCAGCACTCCATCGTCGCCCAGCACTTTCTGTACATGAAACAACAGTAGGGTAGTTGACAAAAATATCTATTTAGTCCGTCAGTTTGATAACCTAAATATATTGGACAGGTATTTTTTCTTTTGCCACTTAAACAAAAAATGACGATGATACAGTGAGTTGAAATACCGTGTGACGTCACAGTGTGCTACACTTTATACTGACAAAGTGACGTCACAAGCCCCCACTCCTGAACTTTGATGCGCTTTGATAAATGATAAATGATTTTATTTCTGTAAGTTGGTTTGTACAAACGCTTTTACATGTCTAACATATTTTTTTTTTAAACTAGATGAGATCGGCGTTTCCTATCTGACTACTCTGAGAAGAAAGGCCGAAACAAACTCAGAGGTCACAGTCTCTTTTAAAGTCCTGACAAAAACTTGGTTCGATCATGTGAAGACCATGTAGACATCTGTCTACATGGTCTTTTGAGGAAAGAACCAGCCAGATTGAGTGGACCTGTCCAGTCAGTGCACGCATTTGTCAATAACCGAGCAGCTCAACTCAGAATTTACGGAGCTCAACGATTCGACGAACAATACCAAAGAAGAAAGGACATTCGGGTAGGCCGCATAAACCACTCAAACTGCCAGACCATGATTAAAAACTAAGATAAATTAAAAACAAAATAATGATCCACATAAACTTCACATTCACAATAATTATAATAAAATAATATAATACTTTAAAAAGTAAACATTCTTGTCATTGCAAGAAATCAAATAAAAAAAATATATAAAAAATAACAAAATTCATGGTGCATAATATTTAAACAAAAAAACTAAATTAATTGGAGCAGCTCACTCCCAAGCCGTTTTATCCTCAACGTAATCTTTAATGCTATAAAACGCTTTTTGGCACAACTTACGTTTAATGAATGATTTAAATTTATTAAGACTTAGATTTTGTACGTGGCTTGGAAGCATATTATAAAAGCGCACACATTGACATCTAAACGAGCCACCTATTTTCTTGAGCCTTGTTGTAGGTATTACAAATTTGTGTTTGTTCCTAGTATTTATATTATGGATATCACTGTATTTTTTAAACAATTTTATATAAGACGTACGGACTCATTCATTTTTCCTCGTATAAAATCTATCCCATTTTAATCTATGTATGAAAACTCCTTGCTACTAAACTTTTTTTAATTGAATTATAAATTTAAAACTAAACTGCAAAACTAATGATCGAGCGCGTAAACAAAAGTCACGACCGCGTAACAGAAAGATGCCTGTCCAAAAGATTTAATTTTCGAATCATAACTATAGCCTCTGAAAGTACGCCATGTTTAACAACTGTATTGAAAAAGATATTTTTAAACTTAAAGACAAAAAAACAAACAAAGATTGAACCACAGACATGAATCTAACTAGATAACGCAAGTCCCTCCATCTGTATGAAAACCAAGCGTGCCATTATTTCAATTTAAAAACCAATTTACATACCAATGAAAGAAAACATTTCCAATGCCTCGGCCAACTTTTTCAATGCAGTCTTTACAGCTCAATATGGCATAAAAAGGCATTTTTCTAGATATCGATGGATTTCCGGTGCCGATAATGCTAAATGAAAGGTCAAATTAGGATCATTGTTCGTAATTTTACTCCGTTTTTTGACACGCGAAGTACATACAATCACGTCATCTAGTTAGATTTATATCTGTGGATTGAATTTACTTGTGTTAGAGCAATAATCCAGGGTGCCCATTCACATTTAAGGTTATTCGTTACCATTACCCACAGCACCAATAAATTAAATAATTGATTTAAGGTCAAATTAAAATTCGCGGGCGCATTGCAGATTAACACCATTAAGATAATTAGGTTCAGCTTATCAGGGGAGTCTTATATTTAATCCTTACTTATATTGCTTGATAACAGAAAATATGCCACTCACAATGAGATCATCCTTGAGCTCCTTGGTAAGTTTCTCGGCCCACTCCTTGTTGACTGGAGGCAGCACCTGGTCATCAGCCAGCTTCAGGATGGCAGGCAGAGTGTAGTCAGACATGCCTACCAACTGGAAACAATAATACAGAATTATTTATCGGCAAAGTAAAACACAAGGAAGGCATGTCTTAGTTCTATAAGTCACTATACTTCTTAAAATATAGCTTGATCCCTGTGACGCCTGTCAGTATCAATACAGTAACAAGTAAAATATTTAAAATTTAAAAAACCCCCGACCCATTTATCTTGCAAAAACACCCCGATTCAAACAGTAAAACGCCCATAACTTTTTAACGGCTGAACCTATTTTATTCAAACATAGCTAAGAACACTCTCGACAAAATCACCTTTCAAAAAAAAAAAACTAGATCAGAATCGGTTCATCCGTTTAGGCGCTATGATGCCACAGACAGACACATAGGTACAAAGCAACACACGTGAAACTTATAACACCCCTCTTTTCCGGCGGGGGTTAAACTTAGCGCTTGACAGGCTAACAATAACGTATACGTCAGTTTGACATATGTCGCAGAGATCAAAATATCATTTAAGACGTATAGTCCATTTTTATCGATATTGAGTTTACCAGTTCAAAAAATAAGTTATTATTTTGTCTGTGAATTGGTCTAATCCTTTTTTCAATTAAATGTCGATAAGTTGTTTTTTGTTTCGAAATTATAAAATCACTAAATGAAAAAAATAATACCTAAATCCACTGAAATTTTATTTGGATGGCATGTATTTTTAGGGTTCCGTACACAAAGGGTAAAAAAGCGGGATCCTATTACCACAGATAATATAATACTAGCATACAGATGCCTCATCCCATACAAAAAACCGTGCCGACGTAACTAGCGTTTTTCATCTGCTTAATCTTCTTATTTTTGTGAGTACATCAATCGCGTTTGATCCCGTTTGACGGCAATAGATGGTGTTAGTAGCGCCTTGCAAGTAAAAGGGTTTACGAGGTTCGTGAATATTTTTTTCTTTAAATACAGTGAAGGTTTGTTTTAAAGTATTTTTTTGCACGTTTTTACAGTTTTTTTGCACCAATATGTGTTAAAATGCAAATTTTAACAATCGAGTTGAATGCCTCAGAAATTTAAAAATGCGCCATCTATGGCATCAATTTTAAATGATCCGTTCAAATAATCTTTGAAATGTGAATTAAGAGCCCAATATTCCATAATTTTGTATTTAGGAGAGTTAATTAAACAAGAACATACGTTTATGTTCAATTCCAGATAATGTTAATTTTAAACACAATTCTATTGAATTGTGTGTACATGTCGCGTCATCTAGTGAGATTTATTAGAACCAAATATTCTATCTTAGCAATGAGACGCCGTGCTATTACTAAGACCACTGTCCGTCTGTCTATCTATCACCAGGCTGTATGTCATGCACCGTGATAGCTAGACAGTTGAAATTTTCACAGATGATGTATTTCTGTTGCTGCTATAACAACAAATACTAAAAACAGAATATAATAAATTTATAAGTGGGTCTGCCGTACAAACAAACGTGATTTTTATGCAGTTTTTTTGCGATTATTGTACGGAACCCTTCGTGCGCGAGTCCGACTCGCACTTGGCCGGTTTTTAAACTCTATCCTGCAGCTTCATTGCGTAAGTGAATTCGGCAAGGCAAAGGGTTTGAGCCTATGAAAGAGTATGACAAATACTCTTTAAATTATTAGGTATTGGGCAAAAATATTGAACTCTTTCGAAAAGAGTATCTTCACCAATACTGTTAGCAGCTACTTCTTCAGGAAGAGAGTGGTATAGTGAAAAATAAAACACACAGGAAGTTATTTATAAATAAGTAGATATTATAATAAAAATATTGTGTTAATTATGATTGAACCTGGTTTTAAACTAATTAGAAGAATAGATGTAATAAAGACTTGATGACCAATTTTCAAGGACATTTTTAGGGTTCCATACCCAAAGGATAAAAACGGACCCTATTACTAAGACTTCACGATACGTCTGTCTGTCTGTCCGTCTGTATCTCATGAACCGTGATAGCTAGACAGTTGAAATTTTCCCAGATGATGTATTTCTGTTGCCGCTATAACAACAAATACTAAAAACAGAATAAAATAAATATTTAAGTGGGGCTCCCGTACAACAAACGTGTTTTTTTTGCCGGTTTTTGCTATAATGGTACGGAACCCTTCGTGCGCAAGTCCGACTCGCACTTGGCCATTTTTTCTGATACCTTTAGCTAAAAAATTAATTGATTTAACATTTAAAATTGTGCTTTTTTTACCATCTTCAAAAAAAAAGAGAGTAATCAGTTCGATAAGTTTGTATTCGAAATTTTAAATCCATAAATATTTTTTTATCCCAAAAATTCCAGTTTCATTCCTACCCACCTTTTTAGGGAACTCCTTGTAGAAGGAAGCAGTGCCCAGGTTGTTGGTCAGCATCTTGGCGAAGCAGTCTTCCTCGTGCGTCATCCAGTATCTCCACAGTACGAACATGTGGTTGAAGCCCGCGTGGTAGTAGGGCTTCGGGGCGGACTCTGTGCTTGTGGTGTCAGCCGTCAGCTTGGTTATGGCTCTGGAAGGTTCACGAATTTTTATTTACAAGTATTTATAGAAGTAAAAAATTTAAAAATAACTTCAATTTCGTAAGTCGGTGTTCCTGTTTTCGTTTCTTGTTTTTTGACACCGACTTCCGAAATTGAAGTAATTTTTCACTCTGTAGTGTTTTTGTTTGGAAGTCGGTTGTAATTTTTGTAAAAAAAAAAATATTTTTCACTTTTTAGTTGTGGTACATAATGGATCAGTTCTAAAGACTAGGTGAACTGTTCACACCTGCATACCCCTTTAGAGCGTACCAGTGTGATGTTATGTTATGAAATGGTGTAAACAATAAACAGACATGCGATTGCAGCTATCCCGAGTGATTTGCCGTCATTTATTGAAGAGTTCTGATGTATATCTCCGAAGTTCTTCATCAGATCTTGACGAAAATTAAATGGGACCACATGACAAGCACCAGCGTTCAAATAAAAAAGAATCATCAAAATCGGTTCACCTAATAAAAAGTTCTGTGATAACACACAAAAAAAAAATACAGTCGAATTGATAACCTTCTCCTTCTTGCGAAGTCGGTTAAAAATACAAAACATAACGAAGCCTATTGTTTTTTTTCTATAATAATTACGACGATGTGGAAAATGTGGCTTAAGGTTCTTATTTTATTATATTCTGTCGTTCAGAATGTGCTAGTTTTCATAGCAGAGAAAATTATGATATTCGTATTTGTACTTCGCCCAATATCTTTATACATAACTAGCGGACGCCTCGCGGTTTCACCCGGGTAGTTCCCGTTCCCGTGGGAATACATGGATAAAAGTAGCTTATGTCACCCGGGGATAGTGTAGCTACCCAACGGTGAAAGAATTTTTGAAATCGGTCCAATAGTTTTTAAGTTTATTCGTTATATACAAAAATACAAATCTTTTCCCTTTATAATATTAGTATCGATAACTTATCTGTTATTAATAATAATAATTTATTTATTTATTTCTTACCACAAATTTACAGAGAATATTTTTTTAAAGAGTCTAAGATACAATTGTCTAATTAATTTGTGGAAGACTGGTCCCGAAACTAAGTTTTTTACAAAACCTGTATGTTAGGTCACCAGACCCCCTAAAACAAAGTTTTACATATTAATTGTCGACTGGAAACAAACTCAATCACATTAATATTAAAATAATCTCATGCATTATATAACATTGCAAAATTTCGCTCATAAAAATACAATTTACAAAAATAATAATAATATAGTGAAATAAAGTAATTTAATAAGGATACATGCAAGGGAGGAAGTATGTCGTGTGCGGGGTGAGTGTGTGTGATGTTGAGTGGGGAAATTGTGTGTATGTTGAACGGGAACATTTTGTTAGGAGATGGTTTTGAAAAGATCTTCAATTTGGGTATAATCTAAAGTGATAAGCCACTTAGTGATTTTTCTTTTACAAGTTGTTTTATTTAGGGCATGAATTGAGAGTAGATTATTCTGATGTATAAACTATATTTTCTGTAAAAAATCACCAAAATCCGTTCAGTAGTTTTTGCGTGAAAGAGAAACAAACATCCATCCATCCTCACATACTTTCACGTTTACAATAGTATATTAGAATATTACCTGTTCATAGCAGCTCGCATGTCAGCAGCGATGGGGCTGACACGCAGGTCCTGGGCTGTCTCCACGTAGTAGTACTTCAGTTGCTAAAACACGCAAACATACACACTATTGTTAACATGGATTTTGAGTAAAAGATTAAGTTTTAGTAAATAAGACCCAATTTTTTTTACAAAATAAATGCACTTTTATTTCGAGGAGCTCGTGGCTAAATAATAACAGCCGCACGGGTCGATATTCAAGGTTAAGCAACGCTTGATGAGGTCGGTCCGTGGATGGGTGACCATTTCAACATACCGAGTTTCCTCCGTGCCTCGGAAAGCACGTTAAGCCGTTGGTCCTGGCTGTCATTTGAAGATCTTTTACAGTCGTTTCGAGTAGTCAGAAGCCTGAGATCTGACATCAGTCTTGCCAAGGGGTACCGTGTTACCCAGTTACTGGGTTGTGGAACTTGTGGAGGTCAGATAGACAGTCGCTCCATGTAAAACACTGGTACTCAGCTGAATCCGGTTAGACTGGAAGCCGACCCCAACATAGTTGGGAAAAGGCTAGGCAGATGATGAATAGAATTTTTATTTCCAGAGTTATGTAAAGGTAATTTTAGAATAATAACCAATATCATTTGAGAGCGAGAGTAGCGAGTTCGATAAATTTGTGCAAGAGCTCAGATAAGTTCGATTTTTTGACGAAACTTAACCGAACGAAACAGAAATGTAAAATCGATAAAAAAAAACCTAGTATTCTCAATTTCGTTTCCATGAATTACAAAATTCATAAAATTCCTTTTTGACATTTGCCCGGCTTGCCCTCCCCAAGATCTGGCTCCACCCATCCTTAATAGTTATATGCATATGCCAATCCTTTTTTTTTGCCTTGGTAAATATATCCAATGACTTCTCCCCCTCTGGGTGAAGCGGGAGGGCGTGTCAGACTTTTACAGACTAAAACCCACCCGTGTTCCTTCAGTTGCTTGTGCCAGGGCCGCGGTAACTTTCTTTCAATTATTGCTGAAATCTTTTTGAGCCGCGCGTGGAACTCTACGCGCTGTCGTCTCGGGTTTGGTCCTTATCGGACGACGAGCTACCTAATTACTCGCCGTCCGCAAGCCCGCGCCTACGGTGGAAGGGAATCGGCTTGCGGTTCCCGACGCCCGGGGCGTCTCCTGCGGTGGCTAGGCACGTGAGGGCGGCTCCGTTTGCGAGCATTACTGCTTTGCAGAAGAAGGTGACAGCTTCCCATGCCCTCTCGCTCCGTACCATGACCTGAATCAGGGCCGGACACGAAAGGTCGCCACCGCTGATGCATATGTCAATCCTAGCCGTAAAAATTACATTAAGTTTATGCAACTCACTTTAACATCCACAACTCTATCCAGGTTCAACTCCTGCGCCTTCTCATTGACGATGACCTTAGTGAGCGGGATGAGGTCGGAACAGTGGCGGCTCACGAAGCCGATGGAAGCCATCGACTTCTCCTTACCCGTGCGGAGAGTTGAGCCTGCAAGAGGATAATCAGTTTTATATTCACATCGATTTTTATGTTGGTTCCAATTTGTATATTGCATTGTGCAACTGCATTTCCAATATTCCACAAAAAAAAAAAATTTAGTCCGTCGGTTAAATTATTAAAAAACATTGAAAGCATCTTTCTTCTTTTGTCATAAAACAAAAAGTGACAATGATTCTGTGCGTTAATATTAAGCGTGACGTCTCGCATTGGTACACTTTTTACCCGACTGCCGATGGAGGGTAATGTGTTTATCAGTCTATGTATGTATGTTTCTATGTGACATTCTAGAGACCAAACGCCTTAACCGATTTTGATGATTCTTCCGTCAATCGATTCGTCTTAGCCTTGCGAGTATAACAGGCTACATTAAAATTGGAAAATAGAAAAATGGTGTGTTTTGAGCGCCGTATAGTGGAGGCCCACTCTTTTTTGCTGCCAGACCTGTCGTGTGGGGTATCAAAATAAAGGGTTTTAAGAGGTAATATCAAAAATATGTAAGGCTTATTTGTTTAAATGTACCTAATTTGAAAAAAATAATAATCTAAAAAGTCTCCTTCGGCAGTCAGATAAAAAAAGTTAATTAAAAAAATCAAATACAAAATACTTTATCTATCAAATCGTTTTAAAATAATGATTGACTTATACCCTTCAAGCTGGTGTAGCCGGATGTAGGGTTGAGAGCGTACAGTCCACAGAAAAACGCAGGCATGCGGGTTGAACCACCGATGTCAGAACCTGAAAATGTTAAAAAAATACAATATTTGGTATTTATCATTAGTGTGGTCATTTTTCAAGTACATATTATCTATGACCAGCTGTAATAATGTAGCTACGGCCATCTTAACTGTAAAAAAAGTGTGAGATAGGCTTGTTTCAAAAATTCCATCATCTTTGCTTCTTGCAGTGAGTACCATTCGCTCGGAAAACGCTAAGAATTGCCGATATTGCACAATCGTTACTTTCAATGTATTTAACGTTGACTGTCAGTTTATTCTAATATAGGTTAAGACAGGCTGGTGTCCGCAATCTAGATCTTCAATCTCATCATCATCATCTTCTTCAATCTTTATATTGTTTTATCTCTTTTTTATTGTTGTTTAGTTTTAAGTAATTGTTTTCCTATATTTCAGCTTTTTTTTTGTTGTGTGCTCTAGTGGCTTGTTACATAATGTGTTTTCCTTATTTCAATGAAAAATAAATATAATTTTTTGGAGGCTCGTTTGTTAGTCCAACCATTTTATTTGGTTAAGTTTAGCAACTCCATCAACGTAATAACACTTACACAGTGAGATAGGAACAGCGATAGACGCATGTAGGGCCGCCTCCCCACCGCTGGAGCCACCGGCGGTGCGCCCAGTGTGGTGCGGGTTGCATGTCTGTCCGAACACGTAGTTTCGACTCTCCATCCTGCAATTAATATGATAATATAAATTTCTGACAACACGGATTCCAAATAGAACAATCTACCGAGACTAACTTGGTCAAATATTTATCAGACAAAATCTGAAGTGCTCGATGACAGACACGAAGTCGACACAATATACACAGATTTCTCCAGTGCATTCGACAAGGTGAGCCATCCACTCATGATAGCAAAACTTGGGGTTAGTGTTGTTCATGGATCTGTGTAGACATGGTTTGCAAACTATCTAATAAATCGCTCTCAGTTCGTTGCTGTTAATGGCTATTATCCTTACTAATTTCATGCACACTCTGGTGTTCCACAAGGTTCCTACCTTGGTCCAGTTTTGTTTCTGCTATTTGAAAATGACATCACAAATCGTGCGGAGAAATTTGATGAATACTACTAACATTCACATTTCACATTAATAACCGTGTAATTTATTTAATCACCAATGCTCTCAAAACGGTGAAGGAAAACATCGTGAGGCAACCGGCATGTCCTAGAAGCAAACTTCAAAGACATGTGACATCTACCAATACCCACTGGGCCCGCGTGGTGGATTACAGCCCACTTCCTCCATGAGAGGAGGCCTTGGCCCAGCAGTGTGAACATTAAAAGGTTGGTGATGTTAATGATGCAATAATAATGTGCCACTCACCACTTATTGATCTCGGGTACGTTGGTGACCGCTACGACAATAGCGCCTGCCTCCTTCATCAGGCGCACGCACTCGGCGTCTTCGTGCGCGCGCATGTCCTTGCGGCACAGCACGCCTAGTGTGTGCAGCATGCCAGACACAGCATGGCTCTCCTTGGCGGTGAAGGGGATACCTGAAGAAAGTATAGTTGAGAAAATTATAGGGGAATGTCATCATCATCATTTCAGCTGGTAGACGTCCACTGCTGAACATAGGCCCAAGCATCTCGCATCCAGCGGATTCGCACAATCTTAACCAGATCATCGGTCGACTTAATGGGAGGCTTTCCAACGCTTCTTTCGGAATGCAGTCGCCACTCTCTCCTACTTTTCAGCTCCATCGACCATGCGTGATGCGAGCAATGTGCCCTGCCCTGCCCACTGCCATATTATAATAGGTCTAATTTGCTGATATTAGATTTATTAAGAGCTCTTTGAAAATAAAGAACCAGAAGGCTACTATTTACTAAGCCCAATATAATTTGGTAAAGATTGAAGATGTCGTTAAACAGTGAAAGATGGGCAAAACCAGAAAATGATGTGTGGACAGGGTTTTAAAGATGCAAGAGTTACGTATACAGATGCCGAAACCAATTAAAGTAGTTGGTTTCTTCCCAACATCAAAACAAGACCTGTTTTTCATGACAAACATATCTTTACGCTATATGATACTCTACTCATTAATTAATTGGACAGGGTTAAAGACTTTATATGGGGAAGCAGCATCTCTTAGTTCCTTAAGATAAAACTGAGACTGTACTTCCAGAAACTAACGGATGCTGTTCCTCTGATCTGCTGATTCTGCTGTCAAAATCATTTAGCTATTTAGATTAAGTGACCAAAATAAAAACAACCACAAGGGTCGATCTTCAATGTTAAGGAGTTTGCCGAGGTCGGTCCGTGGATGGATGACCATACAACAAACGTGATTTTTAACCCCCGCCGGAAAAAGAGGGGTGTTGTATGTTTCACGTGAGGTGTCTGTCTGTGGCACCTTAGCGTCCAAACGGGTGAACCGATTTTGATTTAGTGTTTTTTGTTTAAAATGTGACGTAATCGAGAGTGTTCTTAGGTATGTTTGAATAAAATCGATTTAGCCGTTTAAAAGTTATGGGCGTTTTACCGCTTGAATCGGGATGTTTACGCAAGATATCGGGTCATAATTACGTGTTCCATAGATTGCCGATCGAAGCGTATCTACTATGTACTAGATAAATTATGTAGCATGAAATAAAAATGTGTCGGGGGTTTTTTAAATTTTACTTGTTTTGCCGTTTTTTGCGATACTGGTACGGAACCATATGTACGCGACTACGCGAGTCCGACTCGCACTTGGCCTGTTTGACTCCGCGGTCCGTCTGTCTGTCTGTCCGTCTGTCACCAGGCTGTATCTCATGATTAGATTGAAATTTTCACAGACAAATACTAGAACTCAACATTGAGTTAAGCTCGCCTTTGTACATGTACTTTATTATCACATTGTATTGAATATTGTTTTTGGTGTACAATAAAGAATTAAGAATTAAGAAATACTAAAAACAGAATAATACCAGGCCCCTCAGAAAGTATTGCGAAAAAAAGTTTTTATATATGGGAGACTGGCCAGTTATAATGTTTTTCGAAAATATGATTATTTATAAGTAAAAATAAGTAAGTTCCAATTTCAAAATTTCCCTCCACATTTTTTGCGAGTTAATTCAAAGTATTGTGTCTCACTGAAATATGGATCTGCGCCGGGAACATTTTAGAGCTATGATTTTATACGATTTCAAGTGTCGCCTGAAACCGGATGAATCGTACGATAAACTTCAAATGGCATTCATGGATGAAGGCCCTTCCAAGGCAACCGTGTATCGTTGGTATAACGAATTCAAGCGCGGTCGACCAACTTTGGGGGATGACGAAAGAAGCGGTCGCCCTTTGACGGCTGTTACCGAAGAAAACGTGCTAGCAGTGAAAAATTTAATCCAAGACAATAGGCGAATTACATATCAGGAGATTCAACACATATTGAAGATTGGATCGGGAAGCGTTCACGAGATTCTACACAGCCATCTTCGCGTGAGGAGGATAGTATCACGCTGGGTGCCGCACAACCTCACCGATGCTCAGAAGCAGGCCCGGGTGGAATGGTGCCGTGATATGCTTAACAAATTTGAAGCAGGCTCGTCTCGGCGTGTTTACGACATCGTTACAGGTGATGAGTCCTGGATTTATCAATACGACCCAGAAACCAAGCGCCAGTCGACTGTTTGGGTGTTTCAAAATGAGCCAACGCCTACCAAAGTGAAGCGATCTAGAAGCGGGGGTAAGATTTTGATCGCTAGCTTTTTTAATTTGACTGGCCACTTGGTATCAATTCCCTTACGGGATCAAAGAAGCATTAATGCCGAATGGTATACTACCAAATGTTTGCCAGAAGTTTTCTCTGTTATAAGCAACAAGCGACCAAACACAGGGCTCCGCGGGCTACTGCTCCACCACGACAATGCACCTGCGCACACCGCACTCAAAACGAGGGACTTCCTGGACAGCACGCCAGTCAAACTCCTGGGTCACCCTCCTTACAGCCCTGATCTAGCACCGTGTGACTTCTTTTTATTCCCAAAAATAAAAAATCAGCTCAAAGGGATACAATTTTCGTCACCGGAAGATGCGCTGGCTGCGTTCGAGCAGGTGTCTGCGGCGGACTGGAAAAAGTGTTTTGAAAACTGGTTTAGGCGCATGAATCTTTGTATAGAGGCTGGTGGAAAGTACTTTGAAAAGATTTAATAAAAATATATGTACGTATAGAACAATTTTTTTTAGTTTCGCAAAACTTTCTGAGTGTCCCACGTATAAATATTTTAGTGGGGCTCCCATACAGCAAACGTGTTTTTTTTTGCTGTTTTTACAATAATGATGCGACCCTTCGTGCGCGAGACCGACTCGCACTTTGCCGGTTTTTAAAAAAAAAACATAATTTTATCAATCCGCTCATCAAATCAAATTAGGGATCTTTCCGCTTTCTTTTTCCACGAATCCCAGCATTATGCTGAGCGATGCCGTTTTGCGTGGTTGTGACGCATACTCTGTATTTGTATTTAAGCTTTCCTTTTGTTTTTATGTTATGCTTCGTGCCTAGCGCAAATAAACTTTTTTTTCTTTCTTTCTTTCTTTAGTGACGTAAAACAGTTACTGTCTTTCATACTCCTTAGTAGTACCTGCTAGGTTAAAAGGTTTGAAAAAAATATATTTCTTATTGATTCATGTACCTACATTATTAGTGACACATGTTTTTTTTTGTGTAACTAATAGCTTTGCTTTCATAAAAATAATTAGCAACAAGATATTTTTCGCCTTTTGGATACTCCTCCAAAACGACTTGGATGTTTAAAAATATTGTTACACAGAAAAATTGATAGTTGGAATTTCTTCATAACTGAAATAGCATAATATGTAAATCAAAGAATATTTGCAAACAAAACTGTTCAAAAGGAGGTTCAATATTGATATTCTGACTCCAAGCGGGCGCACGGTCAATAATTGCGTTAACTTTGGGGAATATAAACGCCGAAATATGAACCAGTTATATATAATTGCTTTAAGAAACCGAGACATTAATTAGAAATAATTTAATCATAACAAAAAAAAACGGTAACTAATTGTTGAATAAACAGTAGGTACCTAATTAGATAGAATGATATAATTACACTTTCTACATCACGGCTGTTTGTCATTGAGAACAGACTTACTTTCGAAGGGAAACACAACTATGTGTGCATAACGCTTGTTACAGCAATGAAAGTAAATAAAAATAAGTTGTTATCATAAAACTAGGAAGTTACTCGTGAATGCGGCTATGTTTAGGGACAGTTACATCATATTCGACACGGTTACATAGGCCAGAAAGTATTATTTAAAGTTTTAGAAAGTACTAGCGGACGCCTCGCGGTTTCACCTGCGTAGTTCTCGTTCCCGTGGGAATACAGAGATAACAAGTAAAATTTCAAAATTTAAAAAACCCCCGACAGATTTATCTTGCGAAAACACCCCGATTCAAACAGTAAAACGCCCATAACTTTTGAACGGCTGAACCGATTGTATTCAAACATAGCTAAGAACACTCTCGACAAAATCAACTTAAAAAAAAAACCGGCCAAGTGCGAGTCAGACTCGCGCACGAAGGGTTCCGTACCACTATCGCAAAAAACGGCAAAATAATCACGTTTGTTGTATGGGAGCCCTCCTTAAATATTTATTTTATTCTGTTTTTGTTGTTATAGCGGCAATAGAAATACATCATCTGTGAAAATTTCAACTGTCTAGCTATCACGGTTCCTGAGATACAGCCTGGTGACAGACAGACAGACAGACGGACCGCGGAGTCTTAGTAATAGGGTCCCGTTTTTACCCTTTGGGTACGGAACCCTAAAAACTAGATCAAAATCGGTTCATCCGTTTAGGCGCTATGATGCCACAGACAGACACACAGATACACATATACACAGCAACACACGTGAAACTTATAACACCCCTCTTTTTCCGGCGGGGGTTAAAAAGTAGCCTATGTCACCCGGGGATAGGGTAGCTTCCCAACAGTGAAAGAATTTTGAAATCGGTCCAGCCGTTTCGGAGTCTATAAGGAACATACATACGATTATTTTAGGATTTAGAATTTGAAGTAAAATTTTGGGAGTTCAATCGAAGTTAATTTTGACGTAAAAATAAACCCGACTTTTAACGCAAAAGCTAACAAGAGCAAAGACAACTTTTGTTTCGAAGTCGGTATCTTTGTATTATTTGTATATCTTTCGTCCTCTTATTTTTTTTTGTCGTTTTGTTACACCGACTGCCGAAACGAAAATTATTTAGCTCTTTTTAGTGTTTTGCTTTGGAAGTCGGCATATTTTTGTAAAAAGTTTTTGGAAGCCCGCATAGAGTAACATATGTGAATATTGTGCAATTCCAGCAATATTACATACATACGTGTCAATTTAATAACCTCCTTTTTTGTTAGAAGTCGGTAAAAACCGACACCAAACTTTGCCACAATCATGGTATCGATCGCTAGCAGCGTGTATGTCACTTTAGCTGTATATTTAGGGGAACAGAGGACAGGATAGGACGTGGAGGAGCTCGTGGCTAAATAATAACAGCCGCACGGGTCGATACTCAAGGTTAAGCAACGCTTGCCGAGGTCGGTCCGTGGATGGGTGACCATTTCTACATACCGAGTTTCCTCCGTGCCTCAGAAAGCACGTTAAGCCGTTGGTCCCGGCTGTCATTTGAAGATCTTTGACAGTCGTTACGGGTAGTCAGAAGCCTGTGATATGACACCAGTCTTGCCAAAAGGTATCGTGTTACCCAGTTACTGGGTTGTGGTGGTCAGATAGGCAGTCGCTCCATGTAAAACACTGATACTCAGCTGAATCCGGTAAGACTGGAAGCCGACCCCATCAATAATTGGGCAAAAGGCTAGGCTGATGATGAGAGGACAGGATAGGAGGTGCAGTATAGTTTGCGATCTGGCACCACATTCACACCCTGCTTGTGTTCCGTTTTAATGTAGCCGTTGGAGTTACACCTTCCTACTAGGGTTCCGATTCCCGGTTCCGGTTGGCGGTTCTGGGACTTCCAAGTGCACCATGGAAGGTAAGGCCCAGATGCTCGTTTGGTAATAAATAGTGATAGCGGAAAGTGTGGTAAAGGAAAAGTATCCTGCCACTGTATGCAGCGGGCGTCGGCCGGGCAGTTCCACTGCCGATTTTAGAAAGCTGTGTCTACTTTAAGTCTAACTCCAAAAAAGCCAATAAAAACTTAATAAAAAAGCATTGCTTCATAATAAGCTTTATACTTAACGACATAACTTAGAAATATATTGTACTTATGATTGTAATACTTCAACTAATGATGTGTCATCAGCTGAATAAGGTGAAAGCCAACATCGCTGTATTGCGATTCGCGCCTGAGGCATTAAGTACCTAGGTCAACAAGTCGAGTCGACCATCTTTTTATAAGAGAATAATAACCTACTGATGACACACATAATAATAAACCCACGCCCTTTTTGCCTATGGGGGTAGACAGAAACTACAGAACGTCACCTGCTACGATCTTTACACACTTAATCCTTTTGCTTCAGAATCAGAATCATTTATAGAATAGAATATAATATATATATATTTTAATTTCAATACAAGGGACCCGTCGAGAGATGGTCACCGTAAAGGAAGTAGTCGGCAAACATGGACATGACACCAGAGATGACAGGGGCGAGAAATGGCTGCAATTCTGCGCGAAAAACTCCCTAAAAATTATGAACACCTGCTTTAAAAACCACCCGAGGAGACTGTATACATGTATAATGCCAGGTGACCCAGCACTTAATCAAATAGAATACATCGCTGTCGGCAAGAAATGGAGATCTTGCAGAACCTCCACTAAAACTTACCCTGGAGCGGACTGCGGGAGTGGCCACAGACTCTTGGTGGCAGAGATGTGTCTCAATCTGAAAAGATGCCAGCGACTAGTTCAACCAACACAAAGGAGACCTGAACCTGGAGAACTAAAGGCTTACAGTTAGTGCTTCAGGACCAAATCAACCAACTTTGCCATTAACTGTCATGATAACACCGACGACAACTGGAACAGAGTGAAAGATATTATCCTCTCATCACGCAAAGAGAGCCAGAGCAAGGCAGCCGAAAGGTATGGATAACGGAAGTAACATGGAAGGCCATCAGAGAACGAAAGGAACTACTCAAGGGCAATACTGAATCCGCGCTTGCAGACTACCGGAAATCTTCGGCAAAGGTTCAACGTCTGTGCCGCAGGGACTATAATGAATTCAGTTTGTCAGGATATAAAAAATCACGCGCAAAAATTTCAGACAAGGGATCTCTTCCTGAAAACCTATACGCGGACTCTGTGGCACGAGCTCCCAAGTACCCCGATTGCAGACAGTCAACGCATGGAACCCGAAATCCTCGAATTTGAAATCCAAAGTGCACTGCACAAGCTCAAGTCAAACAAATCAGCCCGTAGAGCCAACATTTCTGCTGAAGAGCTTAAGCATCTAGGAGATCTAGGGATAAAGAAAATGCTTGACCTGTGCAATCAAGTCTCAAAAAAGTTGGTGTACTGACTGAAACGAGTCCCTACTAATTCCTCTGCACAAGAAAGGCTCCACTAGAACATGCGGAAATTACCGGACAGTCGCACTTACATCTCATGCCAGCAAGATAATGCTTTATGTAATCACGGCCGACTGCAAGCGTACCTTCAGTGGCAGATACCCAGTGAACATGAGAATGAACAGATTGTGAATGTGAGGCAAATAATTGAGAAAAGCCGAGAGTTCAACACGCTGATATTCATGATTCATGATCATCGATTACTCGAAGGCGTTTGATTGCGTCAGATGGGATTGCCTGTGGACCATATTACAAGAGATGGGCGTACCTCAACACCTCGTCTGGTTGATCGCTAATCTGTACCAAGACGGGGTATCCATGGTAAGGGTTAATGACGTAATCTCAGGCCCTTTCAAGCCAGAAAAAGGGGTAAGACAGGGGTGTATTCTTTCTCATATTCTCTTTAATATATATGGTGAATAGATAATGAGGAAACCCTTAGAAGAATGGGAGGGAGGCGTATCTATCGGGGGAATAAAGATCAGCAACCTGAGATATGTGGATGACACTACACTCTTTGCTGCTTCAGAAAAGGAGCTAGCTGATCTGTTTGCAGGGTAGAATATGAGAGTGGACTGGTTGGACTCACCATTAAAAAATCGAAGACAAAAGTCATGCTCATCGACAGAACCGGTCAACTCTCTAGGACGAAAGAACTCGCGGACCTAGAATTTGTCAGCGAGTTTATATACCTCGGATCGCTACTTACTGACCAGGGTGGAACCGAAAGAGGGATCAGGAGAAGGACTCAAATGGCCAAAGCTGCGATGAGTAAACTGACATGTATTTGGCAGGACATAAAGGTTTCCAATATCACCAAGATGAGAATAGTCCGGACACTGGTTTTCTCAATATTCCTTTAAGGATCGGAGTCGTGGACGATTCGGGCAATAGAACGGAAAAAGATATAAGCTTTTGAGATGTGGTGTTGGCGAAGAATGCTCCGCATACCATGGACCGCCAAGAGAACGAACAAATCTATCCTTGATCAACTAGGCATAAAAGACAGACTAACCACGCTCTGCTACCGAAGGATTCTCAGCTACTTTGATCACATAGCCCGTCGGGAACCAGAAAATCTAGAGAAGTTGGTGGTAATAGGCAAGGTGGATGGGAAAAGACCTCGCGGCCGGTCACCTAACCGCTGGTCAGACCAGGTAACCGCCCTCAATTAACTCTCTCTTACAACCGCCTTGGAAGAAGCTGAGACCCGATTGAAGTGGAAGAATATCGTGCATAAAGCCACGAGGGCCTTTCAGGGCCACGAACTTCAGTAATGAAGAACGCGACCAAGAACATAGGCTAAAAAAAACCTTAGTTACCGTTTTTAATTAATCTTTTTGCTTGTTTCATTTATGTGCATACATCCAGTCACACAAGCACGCTGGTTATGAGTATTATGCGTATGGTGAGATGTCCACCATGTACCGAATGTCTTGTAGTCAATTGTGCAATTCTACTTGTATTAACTACTAACTTTTCCCCACGGCTTCGCCCGCGTTATATCCCGCTACCAAACTTCAAAGGATCATCCTCTGGCTAATCTGATGGATTGGCTGAAAATTTCATTAAGGACGACAGCCGTTTTGGAGTCCATAGGGAACATACATACACACATCGATTTTTACTAATATGGATTTCGGTCGGCATTGCCCTATCTAAGGCTGCCTGTCCACGCGGAACGCGTTAGCGGAGTTGCGGACTATATCTGTCCACAGACGCGAAGCTAGGTAGCGGAGCGAAGAGAGAAAGAAATGAGGAGCGGAGTAGGGAAAAGTGTTTCTTTTATATACGCGGTGCTCGGTAGCGTTCGTTTCTCCTCTCCGTTTTGCCCGCTCCGCCTGACTGCTCTGTTTCTCATCTCTGCGGCGGTTTTTATGCAATTCGATTGGTTGGCTCCGCACTTCTTTTCTCCACCCCGCGCGAAGTGGACAGGCAACCTAATTCTCCAATGGATTCCACGCTGCTCTCTAAATATTTTTGCAGCACCTGTGAGGTATCAACAAACCAACTCACCCAAGAACGGTTTCTTCTGGAAGTAGTCATCAGTCAGTCCGCTCTCGATCAGTTTGTCAACCTCGCGCGCGTCTTTGAGCGCTCCCTCGTATCTCTCGTCGGTCACTGCGTTTATTATGGGGTTCACCTGTAACAAATTTGATATTAAACTAGCAGTACTATGCGTTGCAATGCCACGTAAATATAAATATTTTGGGCTAGGAACCTTCGCGAGCATACGCTGAACTACCCGTCAAAGTTTGATCGGAATCAAACAAACACACAAACATTATTTTTTTATTAGGGTTCCGTACCCAAAGGGTAAAAACGGGACCTTACTAAGACTCTGCGGTCCGTCTTTCTGTCAACAGGCTGTATCTCATGAACCGTGCTAGCTAGACAGTTGAAATTTTCACAGATTATTTTATTTCTGTTGCCGCTATAACAACAAATACTAAAAGCAGAATAAAATAAATATTTATGTGGGGCTCCCATACAACAAACGTTTTTTTGCCGATTTTTGCGATAATGGTACGGAACACTTCGTGCGCGAGTCCGACTCGCACTTGACCGGTTTTTTTTAAATAGTTAGAAGATATGTTACTCAAACTCTTCGGGGAAAAAAATGTTTAGATGTTCTTCTCTTATTCCTTTTTTTTTATATTTGCCCCTCTTGTCGTGGGTGCATTAAGAAACATTAACCTCAAATAAACAAACAGCCAGACCCATAACAACTATCTGTAGGCCATACAAATATTTGTTCCGTGCGGGAATCGAACCCGCGACCCGCAGCAGGCGCAGTGGGGTCTGAACCTCTGAAGACATTTTCAATGTCTGATGAAATAAAGGTGAATCTTAAAGTCATTTAAATAATTAAGTATCAAAAAGAAAAGAAAACTGGTTTACGTCGTGATACCTCTCAACTTCAGGTCCAGTGTAAAATCAACAACAAGCACTACTTGCCTGGCCATTATGCTAAACTTGACGTAGCATACATCTAACTTTATTTAAAAAATTTTTTTTTTTTTTTAGGATTCCGTACCCAAAGGGTTAAATCGCCGCAATCCGTCTTTCTGTCTGTCTGTCACCAGGCTGTATCTTATGAACCGTGTTAGCTAGACAGTTAAAATTTTCAGATTTGCAGATGATGTATTTCTGTTGCCACTATAACAACAAATACTAAAAACATAATTAAAAAAAATATTTAAGTAGGGCTCCCCATACAACAAACGTGTTTTTTTGCCGTTTTTGCGATAATGGTACGGAAAAAATAATGAACCTCCACAAATGGCGCCAAAAATCCTCCATTTTTCTATTTTCCAATTTTAATGTAGCCCCTGACACTCGCAAGGTTAAGACGAATCGATTGACGTAAGAATCATCTAAATCGGCTTAGGCGTTTGGTCTCTATAACGCCACATAGGAACAAACATACATACTTACATACATACTGATGACAAAAATATATTTATCACAAATGATTAACATGCACATAATTGATTAACTTTCACACTAGAATGTGTAACCACTTACTTGCTGAATCCTCTCAATGCAAGCCTTAACCAAATCTTCAGACTTCAGCTCTTTATTCCTGATCTTCTTAGCCAGGGTCACGGCACTCTCTGCTAGAATAGCATGTTTCTTCTCCAAGTCCGGTATGGCCTTCCGCTTGCCCTCCCAGAAGTAGCCATATACCAGATCGATGAAGAGGTCAAGATAGGTGCGGAAGATCAGAAACACGTGTTTGATCATGTTGGAAACCATGCCGAAGAATATCTTTCTTGGTTTATTTTTGTGATGCTGTTGGTGTGAAAAAATTAAGTTTTTTTAGTTTGGTACTCAGATGAATTTTGGGACGAATAAGGAAATGGCAGACTGGTCACCTCTAAAATCTGTTAACTCTTTCTCAATCTAAAATAGCTGTAAATAAAACAAGATTTAAAACCAGTTTCAAGTAATAAAATACACCAGAAACCTAGTGGTTTTTATCTTAAAAAGATTCATCATCAGCCTATTAATGTTCCCACTGCTGGGACACAGGCCTCCTCTCTGTGAGAGGGAATGGGCCGTAATCCACCACGCGGACCCAGTGCGGGTTGGTGGATGTCACATGTCTTCGAATTTTTGGTTCTAGAACATGCCGGTTTCCTCACGATGTTTTCCTTCACCGTATTGAGAGCAGTGGTGATTAAATAATTTACACAAAGTAAAACGCCTGCCTGGGCTCGAACCCACGACCTACAACCTGTAAGTCGCGGCCGATACCACTGAGCCACCACTGCTCTCTCTTTTTAAAAAGATTTGTCTTATTTTATTTGTAACTTGAGCAGCCAATTAACTTTGTATGTTCAGAAGATTTTTGCATGAAAGAGTAACAATAGTGACAATTATATATTATTATTTTATATTAAAGAATTCCTTAAACCCAATTTTTTGATCCATAGTTAACGCAACCAATGGTTGTAAATATTACCGAAATTGAGTGCTATGCTGTCGTGAGTCGGTGGGTCTGGTTTCGGTCAGACAGCAGCCTAATTGTGTAAGTAAATTCGGCAAAGGAAACAAACTGTTTCTTTCCCAAAAACGACTTTTCGCAATACAAAAGTCGTTTTTGGGAAAGAAACAGATTGTTTCCTTTGCCGAATTCACTTACACAATTAGGCTGCACAGCATGATTTTCTTCTTGTTTACGTCTTTTTAGTTCGCTTTTTAAGCAGTCGGGTTTTTTGATTTTGTGAATTACCTTTTTTTCTCACAAATGGTCAAATAAGTTGAAGAATTAGTTATTGTCTATTTGTTAGACTAACAATTGACGAATTAACGCGTTTTATCGGCATTAGAAACTATTACTTAGTATTTTTAACCATTGGCTTAAACTTAAACTATGGATTAAAAAACTGGGCCTTAGTGATGGTATTGTGCTACTATTTTATTCTATACTAGCTTCTATCAGAGGTCGGGATGAAAACTGTTACTTATGTGTTAATCCATGTTATGAACTATCTACGTGCAAAAGACTATTCTATTTCAAAGATAAGTAACCAATCTGGCATTTATGAACAACCCAATATGCATAATCTAATGCATGCAAAAAGACGAAGTTTTAGAACGCTAAAACGGCCACAAGATCACATGCCTTCGATAAGAGAACCAAATGGTAACTGGGCGAAGAAACCTGGGAAAAAGCCGAGATCTTTGCCGAATTCGTGACAAATGTATTCAAGCTAAATCAACCCGACACCATGTACCCAGAAGAAGAAATTGACGAAATCCTTGACAGCGATCAGCAAATGTTAGGGACATTTGCTGATCGTTGTCAAGGATTTCGTCTGTGCGTCCGCTACGACTGTGTACCCCCAAAAGAGTTATGGAAATCTATCGGACACCTGAAGAAGAAAAAGGCACCAGGTTTTGATCTGATTACAGTAGAAGTACAAAATCATCTACAGAGAGAAAAGGCATTGTTCTGGTTACTATTCTCTTCAACGCAGTGTTAAGACTACATTATTTCCCGCGCATCTGGGAAATCTCAACCATAAATATGGTAGCTAAACCAGGCAAACCTCCTGCTGAAGTTTCTTCATATAGACCAATAAGTCTTCTTCGGATATTGTCTAAGCTGTTCGAGAAAGTACTGTTACAACGTTTGACACCCATACTGGAGGAGCAAAAGACCATTCCTGAACACCAATTTGGTTTCCGTTCACACCATGGAACAACGGAACAAGTGCACAGAGTGGTTCACACAATCAGACAATCACTGGAGAGTAAAGAGTATTGTTCAGATGCTTTTCTATTCATACAACAGGCATTTGGTCGAGTATGGCACAAGGGCTTCCTGTGTAAACTTAAAATTTGTTTACCACACACTGCATACCAGCTGCTCATGTCTTACCTGGAGGACCGGAAGTTCCAGGTTAAATCTGGAAACTGCCTGCCTTCGCTTTACCCCATAGAAGCCGGAGTACTCCAGGGGTCAGTATTGGGTCCTGTCCTGTATACGGTTTACACTGCTGACCTACCATCCTCAAAGCAAATTGTTACCGCAACTTATGCTGCGACAACTTATGCTGTTATATTATTACGACACTGCAGAACTATCCTGTGATAAAGACCCTATCAGAGCATACACAAAACTCCAAGAACACCTGGATGTTATTGGATCATGGTTGAAACAGTGGAGAATCAGGACCAGTGCTGCCAAGTCTGTCCACATTACTTTCGCTCTAAGGAGAGGGGAATGCCCAATAGTTACACTTGATGGCAATGCCCTTCCACAGAAATGTACAGTCAAATACCTAGGCATGCACATTGACAGAAGACTTACCTGGCGCTATCACATTAAGGCCAAAAGGGATCAAGCAAACAGAAAACTTGGAGACCCCTTCTAGCTTATGGGCAGGCAGTCATCTCTGAGCTTGGTAAACAACGTATTTATCTACAAATGCGTCCTAAGACCCATATGGGCACATGGTATGGAACTCTGGGGTTCGGCATGCCACTCAAACATGGAGATACTACAATGCATCCAAAACAAAACATGAATAATCTTGAGCTGTGCTCCTTGGTACACAAAGAACATAGAAGTACATGATTACATACAAATCGCCACTATTAAACAAGTTGTAGAAAGTCCTGCTAGTCTTATAAGCAAAGACTCCAGCAACACAAAAATGAACTCGCTGTGACACTACTGAAGTCCCCAAACTCTACTTACAGTCTTAAAAGCACAAATCTAATATCACTGATGCATAATGAGAAGACGCATCGCAGGAAGTGAAAAATCTCAAACTTGTTAAATGAAGAAACAACCAATCTGATTAAAGCCCAGAGGCTCAGAGCAGATCTAAAATGAGAAAAAAAACTTAAAAGCAGTTTAAGAACAGTAATTTTTAAATTATCATGTTCATCACAAAAATCTAAAGCCACATGTAATGATACTTATTACTTAACACTAAAAAAAGTTCTTACAAAAATAATATTCAGTTTAATAATATCTTTTTCCAGAAAAATAAACCGCACACAAGTGTAATTAATAAAAATGATCTGTATAATACTCTTCTGAAGAGCAGTATTTGCACTGATGTACTGCAATTATATAAACGGATTATCAGTGTTGGTTGACAAATAATAATAAATATATAAATATTAATTGACACTATTTTTATCTCTCATAATTAGCACAAAACATCACACTTAGCAGAAATATTTACTTGACCCTATTGAGTCTAATCATGGAAATAATACTATAACTACTGTATGAATAGAGAATAAATAGAGTTTATACTTTTAATCAAGTTATCGCAGTCTAAAAACAATAAAATATTTAATAAATTGAATTACCTTCTGTCCACAATATTGATTAAACTATGACACACCAATCTGCATTCACAGCAGAAATATTACTGATCATTTACCACAGATAATAATGAATAACATATACTTTCAATGACTGAAATTTGCTTAGTAATAGCCTGCTTTGAAATCAAATGCTTGTATCCATTGTCCGTTGAACAAAATGACTAACAAAACTAAGTACCTAGGCACAAGCTAGTTAGGCGACCTTACCACTAAAACAGGTTGTAAGGAGTAAAGATCATTGCCCTATGCAAGTGCATGGACAAAAGGTAAGCTACTGTAAGTTTTTTTTTTAGCTTTCAGTGGTAAGCATAGATATTTTCTAATTGCCAATTTTATTTTTTGAATAAAAGTTTTGTTCTCACCTCAATATTTGCAGTTTTGTCGCTTTTTGTAATGCTCATTGCTCGTTTAACACTGCCGATACATTTCAATATATTATGTTAATTTTATTCAACTACACCGCGTATAATTTCTGCACACTGCTGATAATATTCAGTTCAAATTTCAAATCACGCTGACGCTAGCGTAGTGTACACGGCGCGGAATCGTCAGAATGATGTGAAAGGGGCTTGGTATGATTATGCAGAAACTTTCTAATAAAACGCGAAACTTTATTGAAGATATTTCTTGTGGACTTAGAAATTGCGATCGTGTTTTACGTTTAAAATAGAGTAGTAGTAACTTTTTGTTGATATCTTTAATTCCAAAATGACTCGATTTTAAAGTTATGTACAGCTTAGCTTATTTTTATTGGTATATAATTTAAAATATATAAAGAAAACAGATATTGGTGCACGGAATTAATTCATTGTTGACATTGTTGTTGTTGTTCTGTCATTCAATTGTCATTGTCAAGTCACTAATGTCATTTTGGTCATGACAGAAATTTTTCACCGTTTACGCAGAACGAAAAAAGTAAAAAAGTTGTACCTTTGTACAATACCTTACAAATCAAATAATGGCACACCATGGAACGACGGAACAAGTGCACAGAGTGGTTCACACAATCAGACAATCACTGGAGAATAGGGAGTATTGTTCAGGTGCTTTTCTTGACATACAACAGGCATTTGGCCGAGTATGGCACAAGGGCCTCCTGTGTAAACTTAAAATTTGTTCACCACACACTGCATACTTTGGGGTCCTAATTATTTTTTTCTTCCAATCCCGTCGTGTGGGGTGTCAAAATAAAGGGTTTCAAGAGTTGATTTCAAAAATATATAACACTTACATTTTTAAATGTACCTAATTCGAAAAAAATGTTAACTAAAAACAAAAATAATGTACCGTTCAAAGGTTATTTAATTAAATATAAAAAAAATATTCATAAAATCAAAAAAACAACTGCTTAAAAATCGAAATAAAACAACTAAACAAGATAAAAATCATGCTGTGCAGTCTGAGGATACATATTCGCGAGCTGGCTGACCAAAATCAGATGATGATGATTTAATTAAATAACCTTTGAACAGTGCATTATTTTTGTTTTTTTATTGCACAACAAATTAAGACTAATTCTTAAGGTTATACTAGTCGATTGTACTTCCATACAAACGTAGTCTGGGGATTACTCCACTGTTTAGATAGAGATAGCATGCATTTTAACCTCGCGCACAAAATAGTTCATGCCGTCGACTAGGGAAACCTTAAGAAGTCATGTACAAAATACGATAAGAATCCGCTTAACCGCTTTAGTGATCCAGCAAAACAGCAAACGTAACTCCAGCAAGATCTCGCATAACTTCGCGGCCGATGAAAGAGCAAATACAAAATAAGTTACAACATTTAAAACAATTCATTATATAGCTAATATTTATTTCAAAATTCCTATTAAGTTTCCCTAGTCGACGGCACGAACTATTTTGTGCGCGAGGTTAAAATGCATGCTATCTCATCCGACAACACGTGCGAAAGAGATTGATACTGTGATGAGCAGTAAGAAGCTATTCTCGTACGAATTAGCACTTGTGCAAATTTGTATCGAAATGGATTATGATTTAGGACGAAAAAGAGCGCGTGAAATTTTATAAACAGACCTTTGGTAGTCTAGATATCATGGAAAAGCGACTAAATGTATATTTTCAAAATAAAATTATTTGCATTGTTGAATTAGGTACTTATCTATCCCTGTATGGAGGCCGTTTTGCAAATTTCCTTCATCTTATGGTATTTATTTCCGCCCAAAGATGCGGTAAAATTATTGTTGAAATATGGAACTTTCGACGCTTATTACCTTTTTTTACCTTTTTTGTTTTCATACAGGTCTAGATAATGATGAAACAAATTGATGCCATTTTTTATTTTGAACGTACATCGTCAAACAGTGGAGTAATCGCCAGACTACGTTTGTACGGAAGAATGATCGACTAGTGTAACCTTAAAGAAGAAAATGTCTGGCTGCGGTAACGTTACCCCAAATGGATGTTTGTTGTGAATAACTAAAAAACTACAAGTGCAACAAATTTAAAAATGTGGACGACAATTACCTACATAAGCTGGGTATCTAATTATCTATAACATTCAAGTGACATTTTCGACATTATTTTGCTGGGGTAACGCACACTCGTTCATGTGGCCCACAGAATAATAAACTTTTTTTAATGACCAGCACTTAACCGCAGAATATTAATTAAATACTTGCTAGGAAAGTACAATAAATTAATTAGAATCTGGTTTCTACTCTCTGGTTGCTGTAAATTGTTGCGCTCACGTTGTGCTTATCCGTCATCTGCGGAGAATATTGTTCCGCACTAAGGCCAATGCTGTTATTATGAGGTCATTTACCTATGTTACATGTATTCGACTTTCTATTATCTAAAGCGGGGATGGATCACCTACTTATCTGTATGAAAAATAAGATTAAAAGAAACATGACATAACACTTGTTTATGGGGTGGGCAGTTACATATTTCACCCACTTTAGACCAGTTAGGACTGTGTGAGGAGTGTTATGAAAGAAAAGGGAGTCAGTGATAGCGTGACAGGGGGACAGGACGGTATGGAAGAAGAAAACGTTTTGCGCCAACCGAAGTAACATGGGATAAGGGCAGAAAGAAAGAAAGGAAATACCAGTTATGTTCAAATCAATAGGATGGACTCATGAAGACAATATTACATACGTACAATATCACATGCATACATGTAGACAATATTAGACAACTAGTTGGGATAATGCTTGGCAGTTGATGTAAATAATCCAGTCATCACATAACAACATAAAATCACGGCTATGCCTATGCCCCGAAGGGTAAGCAGAGGTGCTCCTTTATATAGCACGCTTACATATTGCCAGTTATGTTAAGTTCCAAGTTATAGGGTCGCATTGTCGAGGCCGGGGGGGGCTGTGGCTTGGTCACCCAAGGTGAAGCGAAGAGGAACCCGAGGAGGGGCCGCTCGTCAGGGCTTTTGCCGATAAATCGACGACGTAGCGGCCAAACACGTAGGTTGCGCTGCCGCCTGGGCGACATCGCATCTGAGGCGGGCCGAGATGTCGTATGGGGCCTCCCATATCCTTACGATATCGCGGCTGAGGGTTGCAGGCCGCGGCGGGAGAGCATACTCTTACCTTTCACGGCCTGGACGTGGTCGCCACTGTCTGATGGCGGACGCAGTGGGGCCGCAGGGGAAGAGGAGTATTTCAAGTCGCTGCTAACTCCATCTATTGCCGTGAAACGGGATCGAACGCGATTGATGTACTTACAAAAATAACAACATTAATCAGATGAAAAACGCTAGTTACGTCGGCACGGTTTCTTTGTATGGGTTGAGGCATCTGTATGCTAGTATTATATTATCTGTGGTACAGCTAAGGAGTGGATTTACCTGCCGGCGACTTGGAGTATTTGTTGCCTGATAGCTACAATCTAGGGGTATTTATGTCAAGAGTGAATAGGTTACTTCTAGGCAAGCTTGCTTCACCGTCAACCACATCATCGCTTACCATAAGACGCGAGGCTGCCGTTACTATGCTGGCAGGCATATTATAAGTTGGGGAATTACATCGCTGATAAAAATGCTTGGCTCAATGCTAGTCCTGCTCCACAACCACGGCGCGCCGCCGCTTACGTACTTTGTGACAACCACTAGGGCGCAAAAACAAGTGATAAGCAGAAAAGTTCTAAAGTATTGTTGGACCTGTTGATGTTGAAGTCTGTATTAATATATGTGTATTTTATAAACTCAATTTCTCTTAGTATTATATAACTGCACAGCACCTACGTGAGTACTATATACCAATTGTAAATCTACCATTTACTATAGGTATATAAACTACCTATATGTCGTTCGTTGACTTGTGCCCTGGCAGTTGTTAGTGTGTCATGCTCTCTCTAAAGTCTCTCTGATGGTGGCACATGTGTTAGATCATTCGGTGCCCTCCATGATGGTTGAGCTGAGTGGTGCCGATCCATGTGTCATGTTCGTGAACGGGCGCCATCAGTTGGGATTGGTCATAACTTAGCTGCCTCGGTCTGTTTTTAATTACCTATTTATTGTATTTTTTAATTATTTGTTTTACTCTAGACGCTTTTACATGCACGTTTTTTTACGTCGTTCTCACATATATGTATTTCTCTATCAAGAATGATGTACTTAACCAAATACTTGTAAAACACTTTTTTCAAAAGAGTAATTGTGGAGTTTCTTGTCCGTTCTTCTCCATAACAAGCTACTTTTTCGAATGGACGGTAGAATCAATTATTATTAGGACATTTTAAATTTAAATTTTTGACGTTCAAAAGTGCCGCTTAATAGCCTAATTGAATAAAGAAATTTTGATATTGGTTAATAAAAAAAAAATGTTTACTGACGGACCCCATCGCATGCGAAAAACAATCACAGACACTAGACAGATACAACTGTGTACAATGCCAGAAGTTAGTTATATCCTACCTATTACTAGAGTAGTCTATAGATAGCACAGACATAAATCTAACTAGATAACGCGAATCCCTCCATCTGTATGAAACCAAGCGTAAACAATATAAAAACAAATTTACTTACCAATGAAAGAAAATTATTGACAAATGCCTCGGCCAACTTTTTCTATGGATGATTTCGGTGGATTTCCGGTGCCGACAGGGCCGGATTTAAATTTGTGCCGCCCTGGGGCACTGAAGAAAATGCCACCCTATGACTAAATTTGTGCCGCCCTGGGGCACTGAAGAAAATGCCGCCCTATGACTTAAATTTTATTTTAATAGTTAAAAATACTTTAAGTATCAAATACATTTATGTTATAGTATAAATGATGCTATTATAAACGATAGTGGCGACCTCAATTTTTGTCAACTCTTTTTGGCCAACCTGTACTTGAATTATATTTCTTGAAAGACAAAATGTTTATTTAAAAAAATTAGTTAATTATATATTGTATAGAAAATTTTATCTCACTTTCCAAATTTTGCCGCCCTAGAAAATTTGCCGCCCTGGGCACTAGCCCCGACTGCCCCTAGTATAAATCCAGCACTGGGTGCCGATATTGCTAAATGAAAAGCTCAGATTACGATCATTGAACGTAACTTTACTCCGTTTTTGGCACGCGACGTACCTACATTCGCGTCATCTAGTTAGATTTATATCTGTGTTTTATAGACTATTTATCTGCATGCTTAGGAATAGCATTTAGAGTTCAGGTTCAGTTCAAGCCCTAGACCTCACAGCGTACAAGGAATTCCTACAAAACTGGTTTCCCTTACATACTACAGTTCACGATTTTGCTAGAATAAGCTGTGATTCTAATATTTGTATGTATACGTACTTACGTAGTTACAGGGTGCGTTTTTAAACCGTGCCCCTGCAGTCAAAACAGAGACAAAGGGAGGAACATGCTTATTTTTGTTTAGGTTTTTAAAAAAAAACCGGGGGTTCCGGACAAACCTCAGCTTAAAGGTATTATATAAAATAAAAAATAAAATAAGCCTTTATTGCTGTTAGATTTCAACTTATTTGAATAATGTTACTTAAAAAAATATATCAGTAGAGGTAGGAAACTATAAATTAACTTAAACAAAAACATAATATTCTCGGTATTCGTCTTATCTCCCCTCTTAACAGCTTGTCTTTCGACAAAGGCCTCCACTAAGGATTTCCACTTGTTTCTGTCCTAGGCTGTACGTAACCATTCTGGCCCAGCTACTTGCTTCAAATCGTCTTCCCATCGCTTTGGCTGTCTGCCTCTACTTCTTTTGCTTTCTCTAGGGTACCATTCCGTTATTATTCTGGTCCACTTTTCTTTCTTTTCTCTCAACATATGTCCTGTCCAACGCCATTTCAATTTTCTGCATACTGATTGAACTTTTGCAAACTTAGTTTTTCCTTTGATCTTTTTTAATTTAATTTTATCCCTTCTTCTTACTCCCAATACGCTTCTCTCTATCCCATTTTGACATATATTTAATTTATTTTGTAGTTGTTCAGTTAAGGCCCAAGTTTGACATCCGTATGTAAGACATGGCAGTATGCAAGCATTGAAGACTTTTCGTTTCTCCGCCATAGCCATTTCTTTATTTTTCATTACTTCGCTCAACGACCAGAATCTCTTCCAAGTGTTTGCTATTCTTCTTTCAATTTCTTTCTGCATGCTGTCTGTCGGTGATACTAATTGTCCCAAATAAATGTATTCGCTTACATATTCTAACTGCTGATTATTAATTGTAATAGCATTTTTTTGTGAGGAATTGCTCATTACTTTTGTTTTTGCTATATTAATTGTGAGCCCTGCATTTGCACTTTCGTCTGATAACTGCTGTAGCATTTTTTCCAAGGTCATCGGGCATTCGGAGAAAAGTATTAAATCATCAGCGAATCTCAAATGACTCAATTTGTCTCCGTTCACGTTAAGGCCGAAATTGTCCCAACCCAGGTTCTTAAAGATCAACTCCAACACAGCTGAGAATATCTTCGGCGAAATAGGGTCACCTTGACGGACGCCTCTTTCTATCGGGAACTCTTCACCTGACCTTTCCAGTTTTATTTGTGCTGTGCTTTTCCCATAAATGATTTTTAGTATGCGTATGTACTTTTTATGGACACCTTGTTGTTCTAATGATTCCCATATGTAGTGGTGTTCCAGGGAATCAAACGCTTTGGTGAAGTCTACGAACCCCAAATAATATACTTTGTTGTATTCTCTGTACTTCTGAAGTATCTGGCGTAGGACGTGTATGTGGTCAATGGTCGAGAAGTTGCTCCTAAATCCAGCTTGCTCCTTCGGCTGGTTTTCATCAAGGGTGTTAGTTAGTCTCAACAATAGTATCTTAGAAAAGACCTTATATATATTAGACATTAAGCTTATTGGCCTATAATTGTTTATGTCTCCTTTGTCTCATTTCTTGTGTAACAACAGTATCATTGATTTCGCCCAATCTTCTGGGATAACTTCTGCTGTTATTATTTCATTAAACAAATTGGTTAATTTAGGGACAATTACCGGCATGGATATTTTTAGAAGTTCATTGGTGATTTGATCGGGACCGGGTATTATATACCTGAGTATTTGATATGAATTTCAATTTAATACCTACGCGTTCATGAGGAAAGGGGTAGTAAGTTAAAAAAAAAAATAGTTTTATTTTATGATGTAACTAAAATTTACGGTTTTCGCAATTATTCCTTTATCTTTACTTTTTAGACGTTGCTTCGTACCAATTTTAAGATTCTGAGTTCACGGGAAGTACCCTGTAGGTTTTGATTCCCTTGTGAGTGTCGAAAATTTGCGGAAACTTGCGGCATAAACGGCTGTATCTTTTGATTGCGTTGGCTTAAAAGTTTGGATTTTTCGCAGCTTTAAGGGACTAGACAAAGGGCAGCTTTTAGGGAAGTAGACTTGAGTATTTGATATAAATTTCCTCCACGCGTTCCTGAGAAAAAGGGTCTTGACAAACAGACAGAAGGACGGACGGACAACAAAGTGATCCTATAAGAGTTTCGTTTTTCCCTTGCGAGGTACGGAACCCTCAGCGGCGAAATTTAAATGATTAGTAACATTTTTCAGCATGTTTTACATCATATCAGGACTTTTCTTTATCACTTAGACGATATTTTTGCTCAGTAATCTATCTATCTATACATATAAAATGCTTTGTCCTGTATGACAGACTGACGATGACGAATCAACTCACAGCCTATACCGCTGATCGTAGAGACATAAAACTTTGAGGGGGTTTTCTTTCTATGACGTAGCCATCCGATAAGAAAGGATTTTTGGAAATTCCACCCCTAAGAGGGTAAAAAGGGGTTGAAAGTTTGTATGATAAATCTAATTCGTTCAGCCAAAATACTTGAATATTACAAATAATGATCTAAGTAAATGATAAAAGTCGCCATTATTACCCTCAAAAGTTTAGGGGGTGTTTAAGTTTGTATGGAAGAATCTGATTTCTTGGGTTAATAAATTGGAAACTTGGCATAAATCAAAAGACGATTTAGAGGGTATTTTTTTTTTAAGTATCTAATTTCTTGGGTTAATAACTTGAAAGTTGACTTAAATAATACCAACTTATGTAAACAATAAAGTTTGTCATTATAAGTTTTCCGAATCTACCCCCAAAATTCGATTTAGCGGGTGTTAAAGTTTGCTAAGAATCTTAATGCATATAGGGTTTCGTCTAGGAGAGCTCTAAGAAGGAATTTTGGACTATTCAACCTTTCTCCATCATCATCATCATTTCATGCAAAAAAACGTCCACTGCTGGACATAGGCCTCCCCCAAGTGTCGCCACACTGATCCATACGGTGCGTTTCGCGTCCACCGGAGTCGCGCAGCCTTGACCCGTCGCTCCACCTAGAGGGAGGCCATCCAACGCTGCGTCTTAGGGCCGATTTCACCAATAAAACTAATAGCGATTAGTTCAACTAAACTCAGTTTATGCAAAGACAGGGTTCTGATTGGTAGTTTCTCAACGGTCTCAACCAATCAAAACGCTGTATTTGCATAAACTGAGTTTAGTTGAACTAATCGCGATTAGTTTCATTGGTGAAATCGGCCCTTACAGTACGCGGTCACCACTCCAGAACTTTCAACATTTAAGGGGGTGAAAAGGGGGAAATTTGTTTCTATGAAAATCTTATTCCTTGGGGATAAAGTAAATAATCAAAATTGACATAATACGATTTTCAAAACTACCCCCCAGATAGGGCTAAGGGGTGTTAAAGTTTTTTGAGGAGTCTAAATGCGCAATCTAACTAACATATAAACGAAAAATAAAAAAGAGAAGAAAAGATTGAATAACATCATATTTGGGCTGTTAAAACTCGACGCCCAACGGGATAAAAATTGGTTATTAAGTTTTTAGGGAAAGATTTTACTTTGTTTGTTTTAAAATGCATTATTATTAAGGTCAAATAACGAATCTTCCCAAACTAATAAACCTTAGATATCTACGAAACCCGAATTTTTATTGATATTTTTGTTCGCCATCACTAACTGTACATAAAAAAGTCATCTGTAAATCACGCGAAAGAAGTCGCGGGCGGAGTGCTAGTGAGAACAATAAAAATCTGATTTAATTTCGCCCATTTATGACACGAGTTTATTGTGATAAAGAGCTATCTTTAATCTTCATAAAACTCTGATAGCCAAGCTCTATCTACAAGCGATACCTACCTATTGTTTTGAATAAACTTAGGTACAACCGGATCGCCGCCGGCCGGAATCAACCTATGATTATGACGCGCTGGACAAAGGTCAACGAATGCACGTGTTCCACCTAAAAATTATAATGTAATGATCAAGACAGTGACAGCCGCTCACATTTTATTTAGTAGTATTCGAATCACGCGGCTGTATGCACGCGCGCAAACGTCAGTGATTTCATTTTAAAAAGTTGTGTTGACTTTGGAGGGAGTTTGAACTGTCAATCTACATTTGCGCGGGAACTGGCAGTTTTGGACACTTGAAGCGTTTGTATTTTTTTCACGATTACGTAGCTTTATTTAGTTAATTTTTCATTCAGTTTCCAAACTTAAAGGTTACGTCAAGTTCTGTCATTATAATTGACATGTTTATTGTAGGTAACATCTGCATAATAATTCGATTTATAAAGCCATAGAGTCGTACACATATTAAACAAGATGGCAGTTTATCAACAATAAATACGGGTTTGCGATGTAAATACATTGAGTATTCGCTAGCGTTATGTAAAATGCCTTCCAACAACCATGCTAATGGGTTGGGCAACTAGTCTTGGTCATCAAAGATCGGTTAGACAAGTAGGTAATAAATAGGTAAGTATCTACCTACTATAAAAAACTTAATCAAACTTGTATCCACCGTAGTATTAATATCTTCTTCTCTATCTCTATCTCTATCATAACATCACGCCGGTAATCCCCGAAGAGTTAAGCAAAACTGCACCATTAGTATCTACACTAACATTTTGTCAGTTAAGGTTACACCAGTCGATCATTCTTCCATACAAACGTAGTCTGGCGATTACTCCACTGTTTGACGATGTACGTTCAAAATAAAAAATAATATCAATTTGTCTCATCATTATCTAGCTCTGTATGGAAACAAAAAAGTAAAAAAAAAAAAAATATGAAATTTGTGAGCGTCGAACGAAAGTTCCATATTTCAACACAAATTTTAACGCAACTTTGGGCGGAAATAAATACCATAAGAAGAAGGAAAATTGCAAAACGGCCTCAATACAGGTATAGGTTAGTAATTCAACAATGCATATAATTTTATTTTAGAATGTATATTTCTTGATATCTAGACTCCCAAAGGTCTGTCTGTTTATACAATTTTGCGCGCTCGTTTTCGTCCTAAATCATCATCTATTTCGATACTAATTTGCAAAAGTGCTAATTTGTACACGAACTAGCCATCCAAAGCTTGTATTGAAAAGATCGCTTTTAGCGATAAGGCCGCCCATTGTGTCACCCAGTGTAATGTTTTTTTTGTAACTTATATGGTGTACATAATAAAGAGTATTCTATTCTATTTCTTTCGCACGTGTTGTCGGATGAGATAACATGCATTTTAACCTAGCGCACAAAATAGTTCGTGCCGTCGACTAGGGGAACCTTAAGGCACGGGGTCCCAGCGCTAAGAAAGAAAATTTGGTTCAAATAAATCTCACTAAATATTACATTTTATAATAATTTTTTGAGGTCGATTTTCCGCCAAATGCGAGTCAGTCTCGCGCACAAGGGATTCCGTACAATTATCGCAAAAAACGGAAAAATATCACGTTTGTTTTAAGGGAGCCCACTTAAATATTTATTTTAATCTGTTATTAGTATTTGTTGTTATAGCGGCAACACAAATACATCATCTGTGAAAATTTCAACTGTCTAGCTATCACGGTTCATGAGATACAGCCTGGTAACAGACATAAAGACAAGTCAAAGGTTGTCTGTTAGAGATTGCCCTTTGCGATAAGACCGCCCATTGTACACTTATCTTTATAAATGTTTTTTTCCGTAATTATTTTAGTGGTGTACAATAAAGTATATAATAAATAAATAAATAATACAGACAGACAGACGGACCGCGGAGTCTTAGTAATAGGTCCCGTTTTTAACCTTTGGGTACGGAATCCTAAAATACTATAAAACAAATAGTCACTGTATTTAAAGTAAAAAATACTCACGAACCGAGTAAACCCCTTTACTTGCAGTTGCAAGTCACTGCTAACACCGTCTATCTAAAAATCGCCGTGGAACGGAACCGAACGCGATCTATGTACAAAAATAATCAGTTTAATCAGACGAAAAACGCTAGTTACGTCGGCGCGGTTTCTTTGTATGGGATGAGGCATCTGCATGCTAGTATTATATTATCTGTGGTTAAGGTACGTTTAGTCCCTTGTAAGGGGGTGAATCTATTACCACCGGGTACAAATCTAAACTCTGAGCTGCTAGGTATTGATAAATATTATTCCACACCAAATAGTTTTTGCTAGTAAATCTGAGCAAGAATCGATATTAAGACAAAAAAAAACTCGTTTCACAAGATTATTTTTGTTAATTTATTCTCATAAAGGAGGTACTTTCAGGCTATTAGATTAGTGGCAAAGGTTAAAATTGGAAGCCGGCAAAAAGTTGCAGAACTCTTATAAAAAAAAAACAAAAAAAAAGTTACTAAAATAAAAAAACCCAACTGCAAAGATGTAAACAAGAAGAAAATCATGCTGTGCAAGTCGGAGGATACATATTCGCGAACTGGCTGACCAAAATTATAATTGGGTTTTTTGATTTCATTAACATTTTTTATTTACAAATTTTTAGTCATGCTTTTTTTTCGAATGTTTTTTAAACATATAAGTGTTATATATATTTTGTAATCCTCCAACCTCTATAAACCCTTCATTTTGATACCCCAATCGATGGGTTACGAAGAAAAAAAATGCAACCCCTACAATATGGCGCTCCAAAGCCGCCATGTTTCATTTTTTTTAACAGCACTTATCTAAGAACACTTGGGCGGCCAAGACCTATCTAACGATGTCTCATTATAAAAATCCGTCAAGTGGTTTAAAGATACGAGGTAATAATAGTTATTTGTTATACAAGAGTGCAAAGTTGCTTTTTAACCGCGTGTTCAATTTTGATGACCGAGCAAGCGAAGGATTCTAAAATTGAATCACGAGCGCAGCGAGTGATTCAAAATTAGAATCCTGAGCGTTAGCGAGGGAATCAAAAGACCACGAGGTGAAAAATCTTTGCACTCGAGTGCAACACGTAACTTTTCATTCCACCTCAGCGAGGAAATGACTAAATGCAAAAAAAAAACGTTTACAATCACAAGATAGGTACACTTTTATTTCAGTTTAGGTATTAATTACTACATTATGACAGGTAAGTATTACAGAATAATCTTTAAATTATAACAAAATAATACTCAGGTATAATTAAAAAAAAATTAAAGTAACGTTGCTACAGTTATTTAAATTGAGTGTAATATTTTTGTTTGGTACTGTAATATTGGTGTTAGTCACTTGTGTACTGTTTTTCGGTAAACTATCTGTCCTACTTAATAGTTGTACCGATTCATCGGATTCCCTTGGCGTGAATGTTGGAGAGAGAGGGAGATGATTAGAACCGCGTACAAAGCAAATTGAAAAAAGAACACCAAGAAGGTTCCGAATCTGAGTTTTTAACAAATTAAAAAAAAGTTGTATGGTATATTCGGCACCATAGAGGTGGCAGTAAATAGGTTTAATGTTTTTTTTAATTCACAAACTTAGTGCACACGATGTTCTAAATTCAATTTACTTTATCCTCTAGTGAATAAAAACGGCTTTTCCACTCAGATATTGAAGATTAAAAATACTCTTTCCGAGATGGTGGGATTAAAAGAATATTACATACATACAAGATACGCGCGAAAAACATAACCCTTTCCTTACAGCCGGGTAAAAATATTCTCATCTAAAATTGTTATGTACAAACTATTCCGTAGGTAGAGGATAACCGTGGTCGTACGTATGTAACTAAATAATACGGCAAAGTGGCATACGACCACGGTTATCCTCTACGGAATAGTCTGTACTTATCAATTTCAGATGAGAATATTTTCTTGTTTCATACTTTTAAGTATTTTGGGCTTTGTAAACCTTGTACATCACATTTTTGTCTGTATAGGGTTTGTTGTTTTACATGTATCTAGCTAGATAATTATAATGCTTTTGTTACAAAAGTGGACTTTGTGACGCCGTAGTCGGATAAAAAAATAGTTTACATGACTGTTCACTACGTAAGGTTGATTGTGCGTTGTTGACTGGTTTTATATGTTTAATAAATGAAAGGACACAACTGTTTCGCAGCTCTGTATTGAGGCAACTAAAAAACTTAAAACGACCGAACATACCGCCCACCAAAAGGACCCTATGTCCTTTTACAAAAATCATTAATTGGGGTACATTTCTATCTTATCGTTCTAAATTTTACAACTTATTAAAGTAAACATAGTATAGGTAATAAACATATCAAGTGGACTGTATGTAAATAAAAATAACATGCATCAAATAGTATATAAATAAGTACTGACATTTCTGTTTACTACACGATCTAATGGTAAGTATAAGGTAAATATTATGACACATCAAGTTGAGTAGCAGAGTAGCTAGCATTGAAAATAAACAAAGAAGTATACATAGGTACATAGTTACACGCTTTGGCACGCAGGTGGCCAAGTTCATATTGTTATCTCGTTTAGCTACTTGCTAAAGTAAATGGAACGTATATAGCTATACATTAGTAGTTACGTTTCTAGTCAGTCTACCTTGTTGATAAACAATATCTTCTAACATTTTACCTGACCATGTTACGCACTTATAAAATAGTAGGTACACATATCTAATGTTAAGTATAAAGGTAAACAAACTGTATTTCAAATAGCTAACAATTTATTGAGCTTCTTTAGGCAAGAATATTAACTTAGATAAAGCCCTTTTTAATTCACCTTGTCCCTTACACTGCACCGTAACTACTCTTACTAAATCATCTTTTCCAGGATGCAGCTCTTTGATTTTTCCTAGGAGCCATCTCGCGGGTGGCAGACCATCCTCCTTGATGACTACAATGTCTCCCACGGTAGGTGCCTGGATAGCTGATTGCCACTTGGTCCGTTGTTGCAGAGTGTGCAGATATTCAGAATACCATCTTCGCCAGAATTCTTGTGTCATTCTTTGTACTAACTGCCATCTACTTAATAGGTTGATATTTGATGTTTCATAGTCATAATCAGGAACACTGAGTAATGGCTCACCTATTAAAAAGTGACCAGGTGTGAGTGGTGACATCGTCTCAATAGTATTGTCCAGCTGGCACAATGGACGGGAGTTTAGACAAGCTTCTATTTGTGTTAGCAATGTCGCCATTTCTTCATAGGTAAGTGTTGTGTTTTTGCTAACCCTCGCTAGATGTCTTTTTGCCGATTGTACTCCGGCTTCCCAGAGGCCACCACAGTTTGGCATTCGCGGCGGGATAAAATGCCACGTAGTTCCTTCGCATGCTAAATGTTCGGCAATTTCCTTGGAAATGCTGTTTTCACCTGCTTTGAAAAGGTCTTTGAGTTCTTTTGCTGCACCAATAAAATTAGTGCCATTATCGCTGAACAAATGATGGCAATGACCTCGACGTGCAACAAATCTCCGAAATGCAGCCAGGAATGCTTGAGAAGTTAAGTCTGTTACGGCTTCCAGGTGTATGGCACGGGTAGCCATACACACAAATAGACAGATGTACCCTTTAGTAGCATGGTGCCCTCGCCCTTTCGATGTTCTTATTAAAACTGGACCTGCATAGTCGACTCCACTGTTTAAGAAGGCTCTCTGTGGGGTCACTCTTACAGCTGGCAATTCACCCATTAACTGGTTGTTTACTTTGCCTTTATTAATAATGCAAACCTTACAATTCCTTATGCATTTTCTTACTGCTGATTTTACGCTAATTATCCAATAATTGCTTCTTATGTATGTTATCATAACTTGTATACCACCGTGTAACGTTTGTTTGTGTGCTTCGTTAATCAACAATGTAGTGATATGTTGATTACTCGGTATTATTATGGGATGTTTTACTGTGACTGGCAAATTTGCTTGTTGTAAACGGCCACCAACTCTCAGCAGATTGTTTTTGTCTAAAAATGGTGTCAAGCCAATTAGTGAACTTGATTTTCTCACCTTACCATTTTTCTTAATGGATTCGATATCTCTTTCATAAATAGACTGCTGATAGTATTTTATACAACTTAGTAAAATAGTGTTCATTTCATTTGTAGTCAAATACTTTTCTTTGTTTTTATTGTTTAGTAATCTGCGGCAATAAGCAAGTACTCTCTTCATTCTAGTTAGATTAGAAAATCTTTCCCAAATTGGTTTTTCTTCATTTTCTGTTGTTGTAATTGTAATTTTAAAACATGCTGATTTTAATTCCAAATCTGTCTCTGTATTTTCTGGTATTTTCATGTGAACCTTATTTTCTGATAGCCATTCTGGCCCTTTCCACCACATCTTCTCTTTCTTCAGATCTGTTAGAAACATTCCTCTGGATGCTATATCGGCAGGATTTTCTTGTGATACAACATGATGCCACTGTATGTTGTTTGTATTGTCTTTGATTTCTACCACGCGATTCGCAACAAAGGTCTTCCATTTTTGAGGTTCACCGTGAAGCCACGCCAGTACAATCGTTGAGTCTGTCCAACAGTAGGTTTGCTTGTATGGAATTTTCATGGCTGATGTGACATGTTTTAAAAGCCTTGACAACAATAGTGCTCCACAAAGCTCAAGACGAGGAAGAGATAATGTTTTTAGTGGTGCAACCTTGGTTCTAGAAGCAATTAGACTAGTATGTACTGTACCATCTTGTTGTTCTACTCTGCAGTATACAACGGCTGCATAGGCTCTCGTTGAAGCATCGCTAAATCCATGCAGTTGAATTGCTTTGATATTGCTGCTATACGAGTGTAACCATCTGTTTAGAGAAATCTGATTGACATTCTCAAAATCTTGTCTTATCTTCAACCAATCTGAGGTTAATTCATTTGATAATGGTTGATCCCAGTGTGTCCCAACTAACCATAGTTTTTGAATGAACATTTTAGAAAGCACAATGCTTGGTGATATCCATCCTAACGGATCATAGAGCTTTTGTACATCTGATAGTACATTTCTTTTGGTAATAATAGATGGGGGTGAATTGAGACTGATTTTGTAGAGGAATTGATCAGTACCCAGGTTCCATGTGATACCCAACGCCTTCACAGTACCATCTAGGTTTATATCAAGTTGAATGTTTGAAGAAATTTTGCTTGGATCCATCGACTTCATTAATTCGATGTTGTTTGATGACCACTTTGCCAACTCAAAACCTCCCTTGCTTAACATAGCCTCAAGTTGATTAGTAGCTTCTATGGCTTCTTCTAAAGTATCACAACCCGACATGATGTCATCGACATAAAAATCAGAAAGCGTAATGTCAGCAGCTACTGGATAGCTATCTCGTTCTTCGTGTGCAAGTTGGATCAAGGTCTTCACTGCAAGATAAGGAGCTGAAGTAGTCCCAAATGTAACGGTAAGTAATCTATAATCTTTTATTTCTTCATTGCTATCATTTCTCCACAGAATTCTATGAAAATCAACATCTTCCTTATTTAACATTACCATTCTGTACATTTTTTTTATATCCGCAGCGAAACAGACAGCGTGCATTCTCCAGCGCAAGATTATGCTACGTAGGTCTTCTTGGAGCACTGGACCAGGTAAGAGTTCATCATTTAATGATACGCCATTTGTTCCCTTACAGGATGCATCGAAAACTATGCGGGTTTTCGTGGTTTCTTTGTCTTCGCGCAGAACTGGATGATGGGGTAAGTATACTGATTTTCTTGAATACATTTCCTTTGCAGGTACTTCTTCTATATGGCCTAAGTGTTTGTAGTCGTCTATAACCTTTTCATAATCACATTTTAACTTAGGTTGTTTAGTAAATCTTCTTTCTAATTGTATCAATCTTGTTTTAGCTATTTCTCTTGTGTTTCCTTCAGTAGATTGAATACAATTTGTTTTAAACGGTAATTTCACTATAAATCTTCCTTGTTCATTTCTTGTGTATGTTTTGTGATAAATGTCTTCACATAATTGTTCTTCCTTTGTGTTCTTTCGCCTTGTGGTTGTATCTATCTCCCAGAGAGTTTTTAACATGTTATCGACATCTATCTGGTGATGCAAGACAAGAAATGAATGTTCATTTTGTGTTGTATTTATTTCTCCAAATAATATCCATCCTAGGGTTGTTTTTTGTGCACATGGAGACCCTGGTGGACCCTTGATTAATTCTTGTTCGACTATTCTTACATATTCTTTAACACCAAGTAGCAGATCTATCGGGCCTGGCTTGTTATACTCTGGATCAGCAAGATCAAGACCCTTCAGGTGCTGCCAGTTGTGAACAGTTATTGTTTCGTGTGGTATCCTCGTGGTCAGTTGCTTGGGCATGACGTAAGCTTCGACGTGCATGTTGAATTCTGGTTTCCTTCTCGATAGTATGTTTACCTGAACCACGTGTTTAATTGGTGCTTGCATAGATCCCACACCTGTTACAGTGCCTTCAATTGATTGTCTTTGAAGTTTCAATACTTGAGTTGCCTTTTCACTAATGAAGCTAGCTTGCGAACCTTGATCTACGAGAACTCTTAACAGTGTCGCATTTTTCCCATTTCCCCTTGCTTGAACTAGTGCAGTTGCTAATAAAGCTCTTCCTGTCACTCCAACACCAACATGAAGACTTGTTATAGCCTCCTTATTGTCTTCTTGTTGTTGAGGTGTCGATGGTTGTATTGGTTCTGTGGGAGCCTTCGACGCCTCTGATTTGTGAAGCAAGGAATGATGACGTCTTCTACATATACGGCAAGTAACTGGTACCTTGCATTTGTAAACTGAATGACCCGGAAGCAGGCAGTTGAAACAAAGTTGTTTTTCTTTCACATAGTTGTTACGTTGAGTAAGATCCATTTTAATAAACTCCTTACAATGACATAAGGTATGCTTTTCACTACAAAGTACACAGCTTTTATCCTTAACGACATTCAAGGCATGGTATGATCGCTCTTTAATTGTGCGATCTTTATTTGTCACTGGTTGTATCATTTCCAGAGTTCTAAATTTAGATTCTAAAAAACCTTTTAACTCTTCCCATGATGGCACTTCTTCGGACTTTTCCTTATAAGCAAAAGTTTCCCACTCTTTATGTGATTCTTGGTCCAACTTCTGAATCACCAGAAATATAATAACCGGATCCCAAGAATCGGTGTTAATTTTTAAGTTTTTGAGGTTATTTATGCACTCTGTCGTAGTATCTAATAATGTCTTCACGCTGTTAGCTGTCTGAACGGTGATTTTCTTTTGATAAAAAAGTATTTTCAAAACAGAGAACATAATAACACGTTTGTTGCCGAATCTGCCTTTTAATAATTGCCATGCTTGATCGTAATTACTGTCCGTAACTTGAATGTGTCGTAATATAATTTCAGCTTCACCGGTAACACTAGATTTTAAGTAATGTAGCTTTTGAACGTCACTGATTGATGTATTGTTGTGCACAAGTGATGTAAACATGTCCTGGTATGTAGGCCACTCCTCGTATTTTCCAGAAAAGTTTGGCAGTTGAATCCGAGGCAGTTTTACGACTGAACATTGCCCTTGAAATACTGATGAGCTTGAAGTTTCCATTGATGTTGGCTGTTGTTTGCTCAACATATCTGCCAAGTCTGCTTGTAAGCAAAGGTACAAGTCTTCAACGATGAAAAAGTCCTCATTAAGAAAATATGAGATTTCGCCTCGCTTGTCTCTCGGAGTACACTGTGTCAACATCTCATGAGCTTGCTTAAATGAACTCCAATACTCTTCAATGCACTTCATTCTAGCCCTTATATAACCGTCTGTAAGTCTTACTTTAGGGCATTTTTTTAAGTTAACTTGGGTTTTTTGTATTAGTTTTGCCACGTCTTCTAGCGTATTCAAATATCTTTGTTGTTCCGTAGTTAAAGTAGCCATTGTATCGTTGTATTATGTTGTAATTATTGTACTTGATAATCACTTGTAACTTATGGATTGTTAACCACACTAAACTTATAAAAATCTATGTCCATAAAACACTGCTCAATTTTGCGTAAACAAGTTGACTGCGGACTGTGGAATGCGGCTGCCTTTTGTTCACTAATAACCCACAGGTGTGCCGGCAGTAAATAAGTATGCGGCTCGATTTGCGACCATATGTTCACTACGTAAGGTTGATTGTGCGTTGTTGACTGGTTTTATATGTTTAATAAATGAAAGGACACAACTGTTTCGCAGCTCTGTATTGAGGCAACTAAAAAACTTAAAACGACCGAACAATGACTTTGACGGGATATACCTAGCAAACCGTACGCTTGACAAAAATATGATGTACCAAACCCTACCTTCATTTTAAAATCCCTGTTCAATGATACCTCACATGATAGGAAAGTATGGTTTTTTAGGGTTCCGTACCCAAAGGGTAAAAACGGGACCCTATTACTAAGACTCCGCGGTCCGTCTGTCTGTCTGTCACCAGGCTGTATCTCATGAACCGTGATGGCTAGACAGTTGAAATTTTCACAGATGATGTGTTTCTGTTGCCGCTATAACAACAAATACTAAAAACAGAATAAAATAAATATTTAAGTGGGCCTCCCATACCATACATCAAACCTGATTTTTATGCCGTTTTTTGCGAAAATGGTACGGAACCCTTCGTGTGCGAGTCCGACTCGCACTTGGCCGGTTTTTTTTGTTCTTGATTTCATGCCTCCTAGAGCGAGCCATATTCAATTTAATGTGACGTCACTTAGCCTTTAACCAGTGGACAAACAAGACGCTACCAACGACACCTCATTTGTCAAATTATGATAAGTAGTTAAGAAGTTATGAGGGAACAGATGAACATAATACATGCATACACAAATACCGGTTTTTGTTTGTTAGTAAACATTGTATCTTCAAAATAGCCGGCTGGTGTATAGGTAAGTACCTTCCTGCATTTAGTGACAGGTAGGTAAAGACCAAGGTCTTAGGTAACAGGTACGTTACCTAGGCACCAAGATGTATCCACCTACCAAACAACTAAGTAACTGTTGCTTACCTTGAAACCCTTTTGTGCAAATGACACGCATGCAATCTTGTAAGGATATTTTTAACACTTGGAAATGAAAATGTTGTTTATTTATTTTCGGATAGTAAAATTCGTCGACTCGTTACGCGTGTTAACCAATCAGGGTTAAGCACAGAGGGTGGGGCAGATGGGGCAGCCTATCTCATCCTTCATTTTAACTCCTAACTAAAATTTTACTGTTCGAGAGAAAAAACTACTAGATGGGTATGTAATTCTAGATCTACAGACATTTCCGATCACGCGAGTGAATCACCCTTTCATTTGACATTTTTTATTTTTTGCTTACCGGTTCGAAGGACCATGTTTATTTTTGCCATCCTGAGTCCTGACAGACTTATTGGTCCGCCTCTGAACTTTCTAATATTTTTCGAGTTTCCTTACTTTTGTCCCACCCCTAAGCAAATGCTGAACCTTTTTTATAGGTACTCAGTTTTCATGCGTTCATCATCATCATCAGCCTATTAATGTTCCCACGGCTGGGACACAGGCCTCCTCTTTGTGAGAGGGAATGGGCCGTAATCCACCACGCGGGCCCAGTGCGGTTTGGTGGATGTCACAGGCGTTATGTTTGTATAAATAAAGCAGGAAAAGTCCAATAATGTTTTGTCAGAGCCGAGAATCGAACCAAAGAGCTGAGCAGTAACGCTTGCGTACACTAGACTTATGACCCAGTCCCAAATATTGTTGTAAGCAATCATATTTTTTATATGAATAGTATCATTAGTTGTAACTTGTAGGTAAAAAATTATCCATACCATCCATCCATGTTTCCATACAAACATTATGATGCGAAAGTAACTCTGTCCGCCTGTTACATTTTCACGCTTAAAAACCGCTGAATCGATTTAGATGAAATGTAGTATGAGAAAGTTGGAGACCCTGGGAAAGGACAGATAGTTTTTTTTATCTCGGAAAAGTTTTTTATGGTGAACCAACGTTAGTTTATCAGTTTTTATAATTATTTTAATACTAATTAAATAAATAGATTATTCGTACTACTAATGCTACGCAGACGAAGTCGCGGGCAAAACCTAGTGACATAATTATAAAACACAAGGTGAACCTATTTTGATGATTCTTTTTTTATTTGAAAGCTGGTGCTTCCCATGTCGTCCCATTTACGTTAAGTTAAGATCTTATGAAGAACTTTGGAGATATACAAGTATACAACATAACTCTTCAATAAATGACGGCAAATCTCTCGAGATTGCTGCAATCGTATGTCTGTTTATTGTTTACAGCATTCCATAACATTACATGACGCCGGTATGCTTTAAAGGGTGTGTACAGTTCACCCTGGTACACTCTCATTACACCGGTTTTGTTCAAGTGTCAAAAAACAAACGCTGAAAAACAGGAACACCGACTTCCGTTTAAGTTCATTAGCAATCAAGCAATAAAAAAAACAATAAAAAAAATTAAAAAAAACCGGCAAAGTGCGAGTCGGACTCGCGCACGAAGGGTTCCGTACCATTATCGCAAAAAACTGCACAAAAATCACGTTTGTTGTATGGGAGCCCCCCTTAAATATTTATTTTATTCTGTTTTTAGTATTTGTTGTTATAGCGGCAAGAGAAATACATCATCTGTGAAAATTTCAACTTTCTAGCTATCACGGTTCATGAGATACAGCCTGGTGACAGACAGACAGACAGACAGACAGACAGACGGACCGCGGAGTCTCAGTAATAGGGTCCCGTTTTCACCCTATGGGTACGGAACCCTAAAAACCGACTGCTTAAAAAGTGAACTAAAAAGACGTAGGTAAACAAGAAAAAAATATGCTGTGCAGTCGGAGGATATTGTATATTCGCGGGCTGGCTGACCAAAACCAGATGTATTCTCCGACTGCACAGCATATATTTTTTCTTGGTTACGTCTTTTTAGTTCGCTTTTTAAGCAGTCGGGTTTTTTTTTTTATTTAACACTTTTTAGTTACACATATTATTCTAATTAGGTACATTTATGTTTTAAGTGTTATATATTTTTGAAATTGCCTCTTAAAACCCTTTATTTTGATACCCCACACGATGGCAATGGAAGAAAAAAAATTGGGCCCCTTACAATATGGCGCCCAAAAGCCGCCATTTTTCTATTTTCCAATTTTAATGTAGCCAGTGACACTCGCAAGATGACAGAAGACGAATCGATTGACGTACGAATTACCAAAATGGGAATTCCTAAAAAACATACATACATAGACTGATAAACACATTACCCTCCTGCGGCAGTCGGGTAAAAAAGAATTATCAAAATCAATTCACCTAGTAAATAAAAATGAGGTAAAACGAGGTACACATAAATAACAGATACACACATACAATTTTAATATTTATTTGTCTATTGTTTTAGAAATTAATTATGTATTTTATTAGTTAGGTAGTTTATCCGACTTTAATTATTGTTCATATTTTATATTTTGTACACCTACCACTGTTGTGTCCTTTTTACTCGACTGCAAGGAAAGGTTTATGTTTTTCGCGCGTATCTATTCTTTATTACCTCATATCTTTCAAACTGCTAGATGGATTTAGATACGCCTTGTACCGCCCAAGTGTTCTTACATAGGTGAAGTTAAAACAAAACAAACATGGCGGTTTTTGGGCGCCATATTACGCGAGTCCCAATTTTTTTTTATTCCAGACCCATCGTGTGGATAATCAAAATGAAGGGTTTTAAGAGGTGCATTATGTGTTTAAAAGTAATTAGAAAAAAAAAATAACTCAAAAGAAGTAAATAAAACAAGTAAAATTTCACAATTTAAAAACCTCCGACACATTTATCTTGCGAAAACACCCCGATTCAAACAGTAAAATCCCCATAACTTTTGAACGGCTGAACCGATTTTATTCAAACGTAGCTAAGAACACTCTCGACAAAATTGCCTTTCAAACAATAAAAACTAAATCGAAATCGGTACATCCGTTTAGGCGCTATGATGCCACAGACAGACACACAGATACATAGATACACAGATACACAACAACACACGTGAAACTTATAACACCCCTCTTTTTCCGGCGGGGGTTAAAAATAAATAAAAAATACGAAAATCCCGACTGCTTAAAAAGCGAACTAAACAGACGTAAACAAGAAGAAAATCATGCTGTGCAGTCGGAGGATACATCTGGTATTGGTCAGCCAGCTCGCGCATATGTATCCTCCGACTGCACAGCATGATTTTCTTCTTGTTTAAGTCTTTTTAGTTCGCTTTTTTTAACCCAAAGGTTGGCTAATAGAGAATGCCTTGCTGCATTAAGTCCTCCTATGTATCAACAGTGTACATGAACATTAAAAAAAAAAAGTACAGTCGAATTGAGAACCTCCACCTTTTTGAAGTCGGTTAAAAATGATTATGATTTACCTACGGTTGTTTTGTTACGTACCTTTTTCTTATGATTCACGATAAACAACCGGAGTTTTTCTTGAATCGCTGTATAATAGCGTTATGCAAGCTGGGAACTTTCCAAATGAGCTCAATTATTACCTAAGTCGGTCATCGAACCGCCTACCTTGCGTCTCGCGTCTTGCGTAAACATACTGTCATGCACGGAGGCACATTTGATTATAACCACTTGATGTGCAGTGCTGACACGACTTTTTTTACCAAATAATAACAAAAGTATGAAGACTTTTCTGATTTGAAAAAACCTTATTCAGTCATAATGTCTCCATGCTACGACCATGTCTCTCTCTCTCTGGAAGTTTATTCGAATCCATTGCACTATACAAACAATATAGGTAAAATAATTATTACAATATTACTCTAATATTTAATTATTATAATAATATTATATTTTATTTATTTATTATATACTTTAATGTACACCACTTAAATAATTACAGGACTAAACATTTATAACGATAAGTGTACAATGGGCGGTCTTATCGCACAGGGCAATCGCTTACAGACAACCTTTATTAATTATAATAATTTATTATTATAATTATATAATTTGGAAGTCAGTAGTTTTGTTTTTGTAAAAAACCTTTTTTATTTTTCTTTTTTTAGTTGTACCTACCTAGCAAGTAGTAAGGTACCTATAATGCCAGAATAGATTACCTGAATATCATGAACCTGAACATAACCGGAGAAATGAGAGTGTACCAAGGTGAACTGTACACATCTGCGTAATCCTTTAGAGCGTACTGGCGTGATGTTATATTATGAAATAGTATAAACAATAAACAGACATACGATTGCAGCAATCCTGAGAGACTTGCCGTTATTTATTGAATGGTTCTGTTGTAAATCTCCGAAGTTCTTGTTCAGTTCTTCACCAAATTAAAATGGGACCAATTTCGGAACATACTCTTTCAAACAAACAAGTAATTTCCAAAGTGGTCCACAGTTGACGGAGATATCGGTGAACATACACAAAAATAAAAAAAAAAACAAAAATTAAGTCGAACATAGAACCTCCTCCTTTTTGGTAAGCCGGTTAAAAAGTATGGGTTAATCTCTGTAGGAAAAAATGCATGGTTCGTTTCTAAGGGATATGCCATAGCATAGAGGCAAATCAATATTTATTTATTCGCAATTATGTAAATAACACCTTTACAGCTATTACGCCAATACAATGTTACTGCCTCAATGAAATTAGGACTAACAGAAATACAATTTAAAATACTATTAAAATACAATTAAAAAAGCAACCAAATATGACAATTAAAAATCAATTAAAATACAATCAACATACAGTAATAAATACAATTAACCTACAAGTAAACAAAAAATTAAAATACAATTCAAATACAATTTAATACAATGCCAATACAATTCAAATACAATTCTATTACAATTAAAATACAATTCAAATAAAATTAAAATACAATTAATAACCAACTAAAAAACAATAAAAGTAAAAAAAAACAAATTAAAAATTACTTATTAACATTTTCAATGCATTTCAGTGAACTTCATCAGGCTACAGTGAATTATATCTAGTTCATTTGAAATAATATTTAAAAATCTTATGGCGCGTTACAAGGGGGCAAACCTGTTCAAATTAGTCCTAGAGGATTATATCATCAATACATATAACTAACAAATTTGTAGAAAAATCGTTTATGAACATCGAAAATATTTCCAAAGAAGTAGCCAGTGTGTTAGTGTGTGTTAGTCTAAGTAATATTATTTTTAATATTTTGTACACTGACAGCCCTAAATTCTTCTCCTATCTTTCAGTCCATCCAAAGGTTGTCTGTAAGAGATTGCCTAGTGCGATAAGACCGCCCATTGTACACATGTATATGTGAACGTTTGTCCTGTGTGTTTTTTTTGTGGTGTACAATAAAGTATATAATAAATAAATAAATAAATAAAGGATAACCAGCAGAACCCATTTGCCAGCATTTTTGTTTTTTTTTTCTGTTTATCAACTGTTTAGATGTGCTCGCATCGCGTAAAATGTAGGAAACCAATGTAGATAATTTTTATAGATCAAATTTGTGCATAACTTGAAGTATTACTTAGTTTTTGTTTCATCGCAATCGGTTCACTCTATCAAAAGTTAGATGAATTATTGTTCAAGAAGTAAAATATCACAACAAACGCAATTCAGATACTCGGTCATTTGAACTCCATATTCGATAAATGGCTTGTGCATTTGATGTAATTTTCTGAATGGCGGTCATTGAGGTAATAATGTACTACATGCAGGGGCGTAGCTACCGCCGTATCTACCGTATCAATTATACGGGGCCCCCGGGCCACGGGGGCCCCCGACGAGCGTAAGCAAAAATTAAAACTGATAAAAAATTACCTAAGAACTTCGATGGGACATGAACGCCTGTCATACCTGTCACTATTGTCCATAGAGGCAGAAACTTTAGAAAAACTAAAGTCATCATCAGCTATAAATAATTTAATAAATCAGTTTGCCGAAAAAAATGCAAGGAGAGTGTATATTTAATATGAACTGTTTGTAAAAAATTTGGAAAAAGTGACAGATAATTATGATGAATAAATATTTCTTTTATGAGAAATCTTTACCCTTCGTAAGGGCCCCCAAACAATTTTTATACGGGGCCCCGCCAAGGCACGCTACGCCACTGACTACATGGCGGTGTTAAGATTCTCCGCGGGAGAATCACCGTAGAAAAAAAAACTTGTAGCTAGGTAGGGTAGGTATCAAAGCAAGTAGGGTAGGTAGGTAAGTAAGTAGGTTTGGTAGGTAGGTCTAGGTAAGTAGGGTAGGGTAGGCAATTGACGGGACAGAAGCCGCGGGCTCACAAATAAATGAAGATTAGTATGATCTTTGAGCTCAGTGGTCAATAGGTAATATAGTTCGATTCAAACTGAATGACATCAAGTAAAATCTGCTTTTCGTTGCGCAGTACACCGTCCCACATACAGTAGTTTGCATCCTGTTTTTGCAGTAGAGCAACGAGCGGTAATAACCGCTCAAGAAGAAGAAGAAGAATCTAATAAGATTGGTCTTATAAGTCTTGTAAGAAACTTGAATTCAAACGTCATCACGTTTATGACACTATATTAGTTTAGCCACCGACAGTGTAAAAAACAGGCCAAGTGTGAGTCGGACTCGCGCACCGAGGGTTCCGTACAAACCACAGCTTAAAGGTATTATAGACCTGAGTATTTGATATGAATTTGAATTTAATACCTCTACGCGTTCATGAGGAAAGAGGTAGTAAGTTTAAAATAATTAAAAATATTTTTATTTTATGATGTAACTAAAAATTTACGGTTTTCGAAATTTTTCCTTTATCTGTGCTATAAGACATTGCTTCGTACCAAATTTGAAGATTCTGAGTTCACAGGAAGTACCCTGTAGGTTTTGTTTCCTTGCGAGTGTCAAAAATCTGCGGAAAATTGCGGCATAAACGGCTGTATCTTTTGTTTGCGTTGGCTTAGAAGTTTGATTTTTCACAGATTTAAGGGACAGTAGACCTGAGTATTTGATATAAATTTCAGCTTGATACCACGACGCCTTTCTGAGAAAAAGGGTCTTGACAGACAGACAGACGGACGGACAACAAAGTGATCCGGGGTTCGGTTTTTTCCTTTCGAGGTACGGAACTTTAAAAACAAGATTTTGGGTTCACCCAATACTGAAACAAAAATCCGCACCTCATCCAGTAAAAAACGGTATACGAAGTGGGAGTTTTCCCATTAAACTATACGAGTAATTGAACTTGTAGTGGCAAAACAAAATGTCAAATTCAAGGGATCGGTTTTTGCATGACACTGTAAACAAGATACTCGTGTTATGCTAGTATTGAAACAAATACTCTACTAAACGTGACCCTGCTTAAAAACCGTACCCGCAAAAAACAGGATGTTGCCGTGGGAAGAGCCCTAGCTAGCCCTATGGTGGTTTAGTGAGAGAAAATCTTGATACCTAAGTATTTGGTTTTTTTTTACAATAAGAAACATGTCTCTGTTAGTTTTACAAGTAGATTAACACTTACTTACTGGTACGTCAAGGACGCGGGTCAATGTCAGGTGTAAATTAGTAAATACCTACTATTAGGTAGGTACCTATGATGCATTGATTAGCGGTTGAGTAATATTGACATAAACCAACCCGTTATTTGAATATTGAGATCCGTTTTATGTTTTGTTGTCTGAACAATACAGATCACAAGGAATCCAAAAATTTGCATGAATCTTCTGAACTGACTTACCTTGAAAGCTCCCACAGATACTTAAATGCGAAAAACCGCAAAACCGGTATGGCGACCTTTTTCAACGGAATAGACCATGAACTGGTAAAGAATGACCAAGGCATTAAGTCTGCTTTCGTACTTATTTTTTGCATGAAGTTTAAATAAATGTACCTACCTATGGGTAATACAGATACCCTATTTGTAGAACTATGTCGTTGAAAAATAGAATAGGCATTAAGGTTCCCCTAGTCGACGGCGCCATTTTGTGCGCGAGGTTAAAATGCATGCTATCTCATCGGACAACACGTGCGAAAGAGATAGATGCTGTGATGAGCAGTAAGAAGCTAGTTCGCGTACGAATTAGCACTTTTACACGTTTGTAGCGAAATGGATTAGGACGAAAACAAGTGCGCGAAATTTTTTAACAGACCTTTGGGAGTCTAGATACCATGAAAAAACGACCTAATGTATATTTTCAAAATAAAATTATTTGCATTGTTGAATTACTAATCTATCCCTGTATGGAGGCCTTTTTGCAATTTTCCTTCTTCTTATAGTATTTATATCCGCCTAAAGATGCGTTAAAATTAGTGTTGAAATATGGAACTTTCGACGCTCATAACTTTCAAATATATGTTTTTGTTTCCATACAGGCCTAGATAATAATGAGGCGAATTGATATCATTTTTTATTTTGAACGTACATCGTCAAACAGTGGAGTAATCGCTAGCCTACGTTTGTACGGAAGAATTTTCGTCTAGTGTAACCTTAAGTCCGCCTATGTATCTGTATGTTGCATGAAGTTTTAAATAAATAGTCATTCAAAAGTGCCATCGAATGCCCGAGTAGTCTCAAAATTACAACACACATAACACATACTCGTAACATCACGCCTGTAAAGTTCAAAGGGCTAGACAGAGGTGCGTCTACAGTACAACTATTTTCTTAACGACCCTCAGCAAACTTCGTGTTTCGTCAGTCATCGGTTTTCTATGATTTTCTATCAGTTGCCCTTTGCACGTTGTGCAGACCGGACGCTCTCAATCAACTTGTCAGTATAAATAAAAATAAAAAAGCCTTATATTTCTTACTAAAACATTTTTTTACAAGTACTAGAATATTTATGAACACTTAACTACTAATATGTTAAACTATCTAAAATAAATAAAATATTAATTTAACTACGCTAGTAAGAACCCCTCGTTCTCGAAGGTGAAGGCCTCCTCTAGAGACTTCCATGTTTCCCTATTCTTCGCTGTCTCCATCCAGTTTACGCCAGCCACTTTTATAATATCATCACTTGTCGGTATATAGAGTTCTTAATACCCTTTTAACATAATGTAACTAATTGCAATCTACTAAATAAATAAATACTGAAGCAAATAAAATCCCTCTTCCTCTCTCCTACTTTTGCAGTGCCCTACAATCTACAATGGTCTAAATTTATAACCTACCATCTAAGTTCACATGTGAAAGCTATAAATGTATTGAGTATAATTTATTTTTAATACAATCAACATACAGTAATAAATACAATTAAAATCCAATTAACCTACAAGCAAACAAAAAAATAAAATACAATTCAAATACAATCTAATACAATGCCAATACAATTCAAATACAATTCTATTACAATTAAAATACAATTCAAATAAAATTAAAATACAATTAATAACCAACTAAAAACCAAAAAAAGTAAAAAAAAAAACAAATTAAAAATTACTTATTAACATTTTTAATGCATTTCAGTGAACTTCATCAGGCTACAGTAAAATATATCTAATTCATTTGAAATAATATTTAAAATCTTATGGCGCGTGACCTGTTCAAATTAGTCCTAGAGGATTATATCATCAATACATATAACAAATTTGTAGAAAAATCGTTTATGAACATCGAAAATATTTCCAAAGAAGTAGCCAGGGTGTTATAGGATAACCAGCAGAACCCATTTGCCAGCATTTTTGTTATTTTTTGCTATAGAGTTTTTTTTTTATAGAGTTCTTAATACCCTTTTAACATAATGTAACTAATTGCAATCTACTAAATAAATAAATACTGAAGCAAATAAAATCCCTCTTCCTCTCTCCTACTTTTGCAGTGCCCTACAATCTACAATGGTCTAAATTTATAACCTACCATCTAAGTTCACATGTGAAAGCTATAAATGTATTGAGTATAATTTATTTTTAAAATGGGAGGTAAGCTGCTAAAGCTGCTATTTTCACAGCTCTATATATTTCATACGGAAATCAAAACAAAACAATAATTAAGTATACTTATACTTCATAAAAGATAGATCTCTGCCACAGCTGTCAGTATCAATACAGTAACAATAGCGCTTGACAGGCTAACAATAACGTATACGTCAGTTTGACATATGTCGCAGAGATCAAGTTAACTTAAACGAAGTATAGTTCTGAATTCAAATTATTATACACGATAAGTCTAATAATTGATGGACTTGGAAATTAGCATTCGTTTGTATTCGGAAATGCGATGACTGCCGAGGTACAATTTGTTGTCGGCGCGCCGCCGCTTACGTACTTTGTGTTGTTGTACTGTACTTAGGTAGGTACACCATATTTCATGAATACCTGTTATAATTAAGGCCATATAATCCCCTATTACATTAACACAAGATGCAAGCCTGTTGCAATTAGAGTTGTAACAAAACGGTTTTTTCTGAGGTGCAAAAAAAACGTTAAAAAAAAACATGAAAAAATACAGTTTTTTTCTGGAGTAGGTTTTTTTAAGGGTACGAATATAAAAGTATTGTAAGGCGGTTATCGTATATGAGTTGATATTACATGTTTTTTAGTTTAATAAGAAAATACCATTTGTTTTTTGTTAAATAGTAGATAAATGTCTTAAAATAATTGGCGGACGGGGATTTGCCTAATTAGAAAGAAAAGATTACATAATTTGACTTTGATTAAAAACAAAACAACCAAATTTAGTGTTTCACTTTTTACAAAAAAAAAAAACCAAATGTAGAAAAAAAACGACGGTGTTAAGTTTTTTTTTCAGAATTGTGAAAAAATGCATTTCGTTTTTTTTTTTCAATTTACGTCTCTATTCTCCATTTAAAATAACATTAGTCATGTTTCCAAAGCCTTTTACAGTCCGTTCAACCTATTTTGAGTTCTATCCCGTAAACATAAGGATGTCATAAAAAGCATAAACCTGTAACCAAAACCGTTTACTACAGCTACTATTTGTCGTATCAGCGAAGCAATAGGAGCTAAAATCGGTTGAACGGGCTGTAAAATGGGCTAATTCAAACGTCTTATCCGAAAAATCGATATCAAAAATTAACCAGTCTCACTTTTACAGGGAGAAGCAGCACCAAACAATGAACATGGCAAAAGTTTGTAAAATAGTATTCATTTACCTACGCCTAATATTCGACTACGCAGTCGACGGCATCTTCGCTCTCTTCTGGAACTGCCACAACAAAGAAGTACCGGCGCTGGACTTGAAGAAGCATGGTATGCTCAATGAGAGTGCGACCGCGCTCGCGAAGAAGATAAAACAGAAGCAGTTGAAGTCAGAAGATCTGGTCAGAGCTGTCATTGAGAGGATTAAGGAGGTGAGAAATTGAGTAACAGTAATAACGTTTTGACAACTTGTTGAGGGTCTTATGGCCCAACTTTGGGGTATTATAAGACAAGTTGAAGCTGTAAACAGACAGAAATAGTCACCTACAGTTTTAGCTATAGACAGACGAGAAATAATTGCAACATAATACGTTGGTTGTGGACAACGTTGTGGTTTAAAAAAAGATGTAGTGACTAAAATTGAAAAGAGTATGTCAGGATGGTTTGGCCATGTTGAGAGGATGAATGAAAGGCGACTAACGAAGGTATTTACAAGGCAGACGTGAATGGAAACGCCGGGAGGGGACGCCCTAAAAAGACATACATAGACCTTATAGGTGATGTTCTTCAGAAAGGCCCAGTGCGCAGTACCCATAACCGGCGTGTGTGTTTGACTAGATGTATGAATGTGTGTGAAGCAAAAGAAGTGTGTAAGGATCGTAGCAGGTGGCGTTCTGTAGTTTCTGCCTACCCCCATGGGAAAAAGGCGTGAGTTTATGTATGTATGTATGTATAATAAGTTATTTTAATAACAAGACAAGAAAATAAATTATTGTCTAATACTCACAGCGGATCTTTGTGTCCCTGAATTGGCTGCAAGACCCTGCTCACTAGCTATTTTTGTGTCAATGTTGAAGGTGATAGCATTGTATAACTGTCTTGTTCACTAGCTTACGTTTGTCGCATCGTCCTATCTCGCTTACTCTATGCAGTATACTCGATGACAAACTGTTTCATGCGCAATGGTTCGCAGAGCCAACTTCAGAGACACAAAGATCCGCTGTGACTACTATAAAATCCCTCTACTGTTTTCATAATTCATTAAAAAACATTTAGGGTAGGTATATAAAAACATTTAGGGTAGGTATATAAAAAACATTTTTAACAAAATAATTAAACTTCCAAAGCAAACACTACAAAGCGAAAAATATTTTTTTTCCGAATTCGGTGACAAAAAATGAAAAACAATAATAAATACACCGGAAAATAAAAGAATGATTTTCATTTTTCTTTTTAGTTTTTGTAGGTACCTACCTCAAATAATCATGAAAATCATTTTAGAATAGAATAGAATAGAAGTTTATTTCTCTCAAAAAGGTACATTTCGTTAAAGGTCGTTAAATCTAGGTTACAGCAGATTCATACCTTAGTGAGAGCTGGAGTCTATACTGGGTTCGAGACCTGTATGACAGATCTCCAGGCTCACACCCTTAAAAATACAATATTATGGTGCACTTACGTACTACAACAATGTGAAAGTATCAAATTGAGAGGAGGAGATAATTATACAAAAACAAAAGGAGATGTGTCATGTGTGTCTTTGGAGAGTGTTGTGTCCGTGAGTGCAATATAAGTCCTCACCCCAGCGCCCGTGAACACCAGGCATGAGCACTTACTTGCCCGAGAGTGTGTGTGTGTGTCTGTGTGTGACAAGGTGAAACGCGCTCCAAGGATGAAGGTGAATATTTTCGGTAGGCGAAATTATTGTGAAATACTTAGTATATTTTCGGTCTCTGCATAATCCAATTTAAGTAGCCATGTCGTTAATGTTTTTTTTTACATTTTGATTTGCACATATGATATATATTTAATATTTTATTAGCCTTGTTATAGACGTAGCTACTGAGGAAATGGAAACTACGTTGGGTCGAACGAAAATTTGTGCGGATGGACGGACAGACAGTATGTTTACTCGCGCACGAAGGGTTCCGTCCGTATTCCGTACCATTATCGCAAAAAACGGCAAAAAAATCACGTTTGTTGTATGGGAGCCCAACTTAAATATTGATTGTATTCTGTTTTTAGTATTTGTGGTTATAGTGGCAACAGAAATACATAATCTGTGAAAATTACAACGGTCTAGCTATCACGGTTCATGAGATACAGCCTGATGACAGACAAATGGACAGTGGAGTCTTAGTAATAGGGTCCCGTTTTTATCCTAAAATCCTTTTTTTAAACAAGCTTTTTAGCTTAACGTGCAATGTCATCCAAACCAAATATATGTATGCAAAATTTCATCTTTATCGGTGGAAGACATCAAAGTCAAAGTCAAATATATTTATTCAATTAGGCCAATAAACGGCACTTTTGAACGTCACATAAATTAAAATTAAAATTTACAAGTACCTAATCAAAAAAAAATATAAAAAATATTCTACCGTGCATTCGGAAAGTAGATTGTTATGGAGAAGAACGCACAAGAAACTCCATACGTACTCTTCTTAAAAAAAAAAACAAGCATCGACCACATAGTTACCTATTATTAGGCGTCTAGGGGCTGTGTGGTCGCTGGCTGAGGATACCTGCTGTAATATAAGTTCCAAGATTTGACCCGAATGTTTTGGGAATGTTTTTCAAAACTCAAAAGAGTTCATTCGTCGAGTGCATTCGGTCGATGTTTAAAATTGAAACCACTACGAGCTGCAAACCTTATTTTCTAAAGTACAAAATCTTGACATTCCCTTGCCTATATATATTAGAAAATGCCATGTTCTTAAGACGGTACCCTGACCAAAAAATCGGCATGAGATATGAGCATTCTTATTGGTCTAGCGGCACTGGCGGCGCATGAATTACAGTAGTGAATACGCTCAGATTTTAGAATAAGATCTTTATAAAATCGAATTTTAGTCTTTTGAAAAAAAAAATACAACAAAAATGTTCGTTATTAAATTGTCTATACATTAGTGTTAGTACAAAAAATAATTAATGAACACTTTACGAGGTGATGCATGCTATCAATAATCATTTCTCATTTTTATGGTTTTGTTGGAAGGAGATTAGTGAAATATATACAACATTAAAAAAAAAAACGAAATCTACCATTTTAGAATCAATATTATGTAGAAATTTAATGTATTTTTATTAATTGATATTTCTTTTTAAATAACGAGTAAATAGCGCCTAAAAAAAGCACGACAAACGGCTTGCGCGGCGTTTTGCTCGGGGTACCGCCTTAAGAACTAATCCTCATTTGTTTTCTCGCATGGCAGATCTATTTCCTCGTAACAGACGAGACAATACACAAATTTGTAAACATCAGCACAAAACGACACTTATGCGTAAAAGTGTCTTTTGTATGGCTCCAGAAATTTATAATAAATTACCAAAAAGCTGGAAGCAGTTAAGTGATTTAGTATTCAAAAGAAAAGTTAACAAAAATCTAGCAGATAAGGCCTACTATAACCTAAATGAGTTTTTAAATGAAAGATTTTAATTTATTTTTTATTATTATATTATTACTCTTGACATTTTTATAATTTACTGCTAGATTGATAAGTTGGATTTGATTTACTGTTTTATTATGTTGTCATTTTTTAATTATTTTGTTTCTTTTAATGTTTTTGTTCTGACGTTCTAGAACGTTTATTATTTTAATTTATATTAGCATTTGTACGACATTTTAAATAATTTTGACATTTAATATTTTAACATTTTTAATTATTATACTGACATTCTAGAATGATAATTTTAACGTAAGCACTTTATTTATTTTTTTGTTTTTATTAACTTATCTAAATATGATATGACATTCTAAATTATTATTTTGATTTGAATTTTATTTATTCTTTATTCCATTATTAATATTTGCATGCCATCGCTCTGTATTCTTTATATTTTTTTTACATCTCATACATAATGGCAATTTGTTGTATGTACTGTACTCATGTTTGAGCAAATAAAGATTGAATTTGAATTGCAAATTATTAAATTTAAAAAAAAACTTGTAATAAATTCACATTTTACTAGTAAGTGGTCCACCTGACCGATTTCCATCACGGCTAGGGTTACCGCTAAATAGAGGGATGCCTGTCTATGGTACATAAAATGCCTGAATTTTCAGAAAAATGCCTGTCTAAAGCCAAACGCTGTAGGTAATAAGTAAAAGCCAACAGATAATAATGAAGAAGGATATTTGTTACTGATATTTGTCAGAGGACATTATTTTTTTTAATAGTTCTTTCTTTTCTAATACGTTAAGACGGTACCCTGACCAAAAAATCGGCATGAGATATGAGCATTCCTATTGGTCTAGCGGCACTGGTGGCGCATGAATTACAGTAGTGAATACGCCCAGATTTTGGAATAAGATCTTTATAAAATCGAATTTTAGTCTTTTGAAACAACAAATACGACAAAAATGTTCGTTAGTAAATTGTCTATCCATTAGTGTTAGTACAAAAAATAATTAATGAACACTTTACGAGGAGATGCATGCTATCAATAATTATTTCTCATTTTTGTGTTTTTTTTGGAAGGAGACTAGTGAAATATTTATACATTAAAAAATAAACGAAATCTACCATTTTAGAATCAATATTATGTAGAAATTTAATGTATTTTTATTAATTGATATTTCTTTTTGAATAACGAGTAGATAGCTCCTAAAAACAGCACGAAAACGGCTTGCGCGGCGTTTTGCTCGGGGTACCGCCTTAACGTAAAAATCTTCACAAGATACATCTTTGTAATTTTCCTGAGTAATCAATATTGCTTTTACCGATTCAATTGTCAGCCGATTTCTTTCTTTACTCCACTTGGCGTTGACGAGAGAAAACGTACGTTCTACGTTCGCATTGTGTGCCAAAATAGAGAACACAAATTGGCAGATTTTCATGAATTCTGTAATGTCACCATTCACTTCCCTACTTTTGAGAAAATTGCACCACTGTGTTGTTAAGCTTTCAGAAAAAAAAAAGTTAACTGAACTTCTACAATATTCTTTTAGAACTTCGTACTCAAACAGTTTCACGTCGTCAACACTGATATTTAGCTTATAGAGAAATTCTTCAGATGAAGCTAAATCGCTAAATTTGCCTGTCTCAGACCAATGCCGGCCGCACGCCTGTCTAAACCTTAAAATGCCTGTCAAATGCGGCAAACGCCTGTCATATGGTAACCCTAATCACGGCGTAGAATCACTCTCAAACTCAACTTCAACAACACTACAAACCGGGTATAAATATTAGAAATACATAAGGTTCCAATACTTTCAGGTAAACCCAGTATTAAACGCGATAGCAGTCGAGCGATATGACGCAGCACTGGCTGAGGCGAAAGAAGTGGACGCTCTCATCGCTAGCGGTCTTCCAGAAGAAGAATTTACCAAGAAACCATTGTTGGGTATGTAGCCTTTCGAATGTAGTCAACAGTTCACCGGGACCATCAACTTAACTCCAAAAGGTCCTTTATGATCCGGGGCCTTTCTAGGACGTTCTGTATAGCTCCTCTCTCCTTCACATCAGAATCTAGCACACTTATTTATTAAAATTTAGGACACTGTAGGAAAATGAATAAAATGCATGAAAAAAAAAATTGTTTGAACAGTTTATCAATAAAAAAACTTTTTTACAAAAAATCAAACCGACTTCCAAAACAAAACACTACAAAGTGAAAACAAATTATTTTCCGAAGTCGGTGTATTTTCCAACAAAAAAAGAATCATCAAAATCGGTTCATAAACGACGAAGTTATGTATCCGCGAACACACATAAAAATAAATTATGCGGTCGAATTGAGAAACCTCCTCCTTTTTTGAAGTCGGTTAAAAATATTAAAATAAAATAGAATACAAATAAAGAAAAAAGTATCAATATTGATCGAAAAGCCGACGAGATAATTGTTAAAACAATTTATAGAAATATATCTGTCTCTTTACGAAAACGCCGCCGGTTTCTATGGCAGTTGTATGGGCGTCGTGCCCTCTGACGTCAGATGGCACGTCGGACTTCTTTTTCGAATTCTTAACTTTGACGCTTTATAACTTCGTCTCTGATCAAGATATTTTAATACAAAATCTTTCATATTTGTTTACTATAGTTAATAAGTATTGCAATTAGCAAATAAAAAAAATTCATGCATATTTTCTATTCAAAAGAATCTGCTAAACAACGTCGAGATTTTTGTAATTTTGTAAATAAGGCCCATTATGTTTCTCTTTCTTATTATATCTGTGGTAGTTTGGGTAACCTGGTGAAACAGCATAATTTTTACAAGTTAGTGTAGTAATTAACTGGATATTTTAGTTAATTAAAGATAATTAGCCGAATTAATCACGATAGACGTCATTGTTACTTACAAAAGTAGTTTTTTTTTGGTGGCCGGTGGGCATTAACAACTTTTTGTAGTCATTCGAACGACTGGGTGAATACAAAAGTGGTTATTTATTTCATATTTTTTGTTTAAGAGGAGCTTGTGGCAATTAATAACAGCCGCACGGGTCGTTCTTCAAGGTTAAGGCGGTACCCCGAGCAAAACGCCGCGATTTAGTTTTTTTTTTAAATGTTGTATATATTTCACTAATCTCCTTCCAAAAAAACATAAAAATTAGAAATAATTATTGATATTATGCATCTCCTCGTAATATTTTCATTAATTATTTTTTGTACTAAGACTAATGGATAGACAATTTAATAACGAACATTTTTGTAGTTTTTTTTTTTTCAAAAGACCCAAATTCGATTTTATAAAGATTTTATTCTAAAATCTGGGCGTATTCACTACTGTAATTCATGCGCCACCAGTGCCGCTAGACCAATAGGAATGCTCAAATCTCATGCCGATTTTTTGGTCAGGGTACCGTCATAAGCATCGCTTGCCGAGGTCGGTCCTTGGACGGGTGACCACTGATCAACGTGTGTTGGAAAAATAAGAAAACTCGTGTTTCACCGTCGACCACATCATCGCTTACCATCAGGTGAGATTGTGGTCAAGCGCGAGCCTATAGGTTATAAAAAAAAAAAAAAAAAAAACTTAAGACCCAGGCGAGTCTTTTTCCGCAAAAAACAGCCTATTCCGCCTGGCTCCATCTTTCCGTGGTGTAACCGTGCCGATAACGGACCATCTCGACCTTCTTGGTGTTACTTTAACATCGACCCTCAATTTTGGTCCATTCATTGAGGCAAAGGCTCAGTTGGCTGCAAAAAAGTTGAGGATCCTTGCAAAGGTGAGACGGTACTTCACGCCTGAACTGCTGCTGAAATTGTATAAAGCGCAAGTTCGGATATGCATGGAGTACTGCTCTCAACTCTGGGACGGATCTGCCAAATATCTAAATTTCAACTTGATGCACTTGAGTCGATTGACAAATGGGCCAAGAGGCTTATCGGCAGCGATGCACTGGTCGCCACAAAGCTCCAGAGCCTTGAACATCGACGCCAAGTCAGCCAGCCAGCCTAGTCTGTCGGTTTTTTATCGGTTACATTTCGGGGAGTGTGCGATGGAACTGCACAATTTGATTCCGCCTAGCCCTTTCCATCATCGGACAATAAGACGTACGGCAATGCGACACCGGTACATGGTGGACATCTCACCCATACGTACAAAGCGTTTTGCGAATACTTTCATTGTACGCACAGCTAAGGAGTGGAATTCCCTGCCGGAGTCTTTGTTTCCTGATAGCTACATTAACCTTGGGATAACGTGTCTTTCGTAGACCTGTCCCGAGAGATTTGCCGTTATTTATTGAAGAGTTCTGTTGTTTATCTTCCAAGTACTTCATCAGATCTTCACCAAATTAAAATGGGTCCAATTTCAGAACATAATCTTTCAAACAAAAAAATAATTTCCAATATCGGTCCACAATTGACGGAGATATCGGTGTACATACATAAAGTCGAACGAGTCTGCTATGTTCAGCAGTGGATATCTTACGGCTGAAATGATGATGAAGCCGTAAAGTGTTGTGTATGATTTACTACAATGAAAGAATGAACGCAATATTATGTTGTATAATGTACCTACAGGCTGCATCTACAGTTATTAACTATACGATCCTTGTAGAAACTAGAACTTTCTGTGTAATCAAGCGTTTTTGCTATATCTATTCATCATCTGCCTAGTCTTTTCCCATACCTATTATTGGAATCAAATATCAGCTCGCAATGTTAGGACCCATTAATATTAATGATAATTTTCACCCGACTGCCGAAGGAGGGTAATGTGTTTATCAGTCTATGTATTTATGTATGTATGCATGTATGTATGTTTGTTCCTATATGGCGTTCCAGAGACCAAACGCGTTGGCAGATTTTGATGATTCTTACGTCAATCGATTCATATTAACCCTGCGAGTGTCACTGGCTACATTAAAATTACAAAATAGAAAAATGGCGGCATTTAGGCTCCATATTGTGGGATGAAATTTTTTTTTTCTTCCAAACCCATCGTGTGTGGTATCAAAATGAAGGGTTTTAAGAGGTGATTACAAAAATATATAATAAGTACTTATATGTTTAAACGTAACTAATTCTAAAATAAAATAACTAAAAAGTTGTAAATAAAAAATATATTTGAAAATAACAAAAAACCCGACTGCTTAAAAAGCCAACTAAAAAGACGTAAGCAAGAAGAAAATTATGCTGTGCAGTCGGAGGATACATCTGGTTTTGGTCAGCTAGCCTGAGCTAGCTCGCGCATATGTATCCTCCGACTGTACAGCATGATTTTCTTCTTGCTTACGTCTTTTTAGTTGGCTTTTTAAGCAGTCGGGTTTTTTGTTATTTTCAAATATTTATTCGTGGTGCTAGGCAACTGGGCTCCGTCCAGTACTAAATGATCCTTTGTGCCTATTGGCTTTGTTTGTTCTGTCTCCTGCTTGACATGGAGGGAAGTGGGAATAATTTTTTTTTGCCTACTCCTCCGTTATTCTTATCCGATTAATTTCGTTGCGGGATCCAAGACAGTTAAGTTCATTCTCCGAGACTTCATCGAGCTTCATTGCCTCGCTTTTCTGGTGGTCGCCACTGTTGATTCTGGCTTTCAGGAGTTGCAGTGGTTTGGGAATAGTGCGGAGGGAATGTACAAAAAAAATACAATTGGTAGCTCTACCCTCAACCAAATTAAACCTTAGTAACACCCCTCCATTTCTTTTCCAGGTGTTCCATTCACAACAAAGGAGTGCCAAGCAGTAAAAGGCATGGCTCTAACGTTCGGGCTGAAGTGCCGGCGCAATGAAGTGGCAGAGGAAGACAGCGAGGCAGTCAAGAGGCTGAAGGACGCCGGGGCCATTGTTGTGGCCTCCACTAATCTGCCCGAGCTGCTTGTTTGGTGAGAACTTATTATCTTAACTAATATTATAAAGAGACAGCCCGAATTTTGTGGATGTGTTCAGACGTCTAGGGTAATCTCTGGAATTACTACACCAATTTGAAAAAATCTGGAATCTGGAAAAAACGGCACTCAAAGATTTTCAAAAATTAGCTTGCCACATCCGTGAATCTAACCAACTAAAATCTTTAAAAATTACACCCTTTACTTTTATTGCATCGATCGTTAGGGTCAATTATAAGGATGAAATCTCTCTAACAAACTTGATAAATTAAATGAAAGGAAAACCATGAAATGGGTATATAGGTAGCTATTCTTTCGAATTCACCCAAAGAGCAACAGAATATATCGACGTCATCAGCAATAAGGTCAAGAGTGCGGAGCGCGCTCGTTAGCGGCGCCTCACGCAGCAAGTTAGTTCGCGCGCTCGGCACCGCCAGCAACCGTGGCTGGCGACGACGACCCACATACCCGTCTGGCACGACTAGTTCCACCCTTCGCAATATATCCGCATTGTGTATCTTCCCCCTAATTATCTTAAAAATATAAGTAACAAGTGTGAGTTGCCTCCTGACCCTCAGTTCATTATATCCGACCATACCTAACACAAATAGAGTTGGATACATCGACGGATGAAATGGATACACCCCGTATTCCCTCATATATTTATATCTGATAAATTTATTCTGCACGCGCTACCAACATGAGACTATATTATAAAAAATGTGTCTCATCCAGTTACCTGATGGGTCAAGGTCGATCTTCCACGTATCATAGGCTACAAGCACTATCCCTTTATCACAACGGATGATCATAATCGCAATAAATATAAATCGCGTCATAGTATGGGGCCTGAATCCTGATCTTTGGTTAATTTCGTATTAAATCTGCAAAACTCCTCATAAAGTGTAAACGCGCTTGATTAAAAAGACGAAGATACTTGTACTTCATCTAATCCTCAAAATTATTTTTAGGCAAGAGACCCGTAACCCAGTGTATGGTATGACGAACAACCCTCACCATACTGGCAGAACTCCTGGTGGATCCAGCGGGGCTGAGGCCTCGCTGACAGCCTCCTGTGCGACTGTCGTCAGCTTATGTAAGTTATTCTTGTGCATAACACTTTATTTGAGCATCACCCATTACTTAACCTGATTAAAACATCATTAAATCTATCTCTTTATCATCATCATTTCAGCCGAAAGACGTCCACAGCTGGACATAGGCCTCCCCCAGGCGTCGCCACATTGACCGATCCCGTGCGTCTCGCATCCAGCGCCTTCCCGCAACCTTCACCAGGTCATCGGTCCACCTAGTGGGAGGCCTTCCAACGTATCGGCTTCCGGTTCGCGGTCGCCATTGCAGAAATTTTTAGCTCCATCGGCCATCCGTTCTGCGAGCAATGTGTCCTGCCCACTGCCATTTAAGTTTCGCAATTCTTCGGGCTATGTCGGTAACTTTGGTTCTCCTGTGAATATCCTCATTTCTGATGCGATCACACAAGGAAACTCCGAGCATAGCCCTCTCCATTGCCCTTTGAGTGACTGTAAGCCTTCTGATAAGGCCCATTGTGAGCGACCACGTATCGATCCCATAAGTGATCACTAGCAACACACACTGGTCATAGACTTTAGTCTTGAGACGCGGTGAATTGGACGAAAAGATACCGCGCAACTGCCCGTACGCCACCCAGCCGAATCGGATTCGACGGTTGATCTCTTTCTCGAAGTTAGACCTACCCAACTAGACCGTTTGTCCTAAGTAGACATAATCGTCTACAACTTCGAATGTACAGTCTCCGTTCTTGATAGGAGTGGGTGTTACATGGGCATTCACCATGACCTTGGTTTTTCCATGTTCATTTTAAGACCCACTCTTTCGGAAGCTCTACTGAGGTCATCGAGCATTGTACTGAGGCTCTCCATGGTCTCACTCAGCCATAACCACTATGTCGTCGGCAAACTGAAGGTGACTGATGTACTGATCTCTTTGTAACCGACTTCAAAAGAAGGAGGAGGTTCTCAACTCGTCTGAATGTTTTTTTTTTTTAATTTATTACCAGTCAAGTCTTGATAGGTTCGAATTTATTGATTACTAAATATGTAGGTACCCACATAACAAGTCTATTCTTCACGTATGGTGTACCCTCTGTAACCAAGTTTGAAACTTATTACAATTTCAGGTTCTGATCTCGGCGGGTCTACACGTATGCCTGCGTTCTACTGCGGCATGTTTGGTCATCACCCTACTCCTGGAACCACCAATCTTAGAGGTACCTATCATTTTAGAACTAAAGTCACCGCCAGATAACAATAAAATTAAAGTCGTTAACACCTGTCTACCAATATATTCCAATATTTCAAAACGATACGAAAAAAATGTAAAGGCAGTGTCGCTAACACGATCATAACAAACGTATCGCGGTAAGGGGCGTGCTTGATCCTTCTGTGTTGGGTCGGCTGCTAGTCTAATTGGATGAAGCTGAAAATCAGCACCTATTTAACATGAATTCGACGGCCTATCTTACATTCATAACACACGCTCGGTGGACTTTAGAAGACACAGGTTCCAGCATCGGTAATTACTGTCTCATGATTATAATTACCTGGTACTTTGTTAGTCTTTACCGGTAATGATTCCAGCGCCGAAAATACTTCTTTATGATTCTGGCCTCCTAGTAGTTTGGCTATAAATAGAAGAAAGAAAGAAAAAGTGTTTATTCGCCACAAAAACGACATACAATTATTATTTTTGATTTATAAAAATCAAAAGAGATGTGGGCCCAGTTTACCATTATAAATTTTTAAAAGGGGCAACTGGGCCCTGGTCCCAGTTTCATAGTGGGCCAAATGACCCCTAACCCTTTTTCTTATGCACTGCCCTGCTTACACATCGGAATAATATCTGAACACGATCAAACATTGAAAATCGTCGATAGAATGCCTGTCTTTCCAAAATAAAGATAATAGTAAAGTACCGTCAAATGAGGTGAATAGAAACAAAAACTTTGAATGGATTTTTTACGTTATTTAAAATTTACTTGTAGCATTTTAGTAGGTACTCCACTATATTAATAAAAAAATATTAAAAAAAACGATGCTTTGTTTGAAACAGAGGAGCTCGTGGCTAAATAATAATAGCCGCACGAGTCGATCTTCAAGGTTAAGCAACGCTTGACGAGGTCGGTCCGTGGATGGGTGACCATTTCAACATACCGAGTTTCCTCCGGGCCTCGGAAAGCACGTTAAGCCGTTGGTCCCTGCTGTCATTTGAAGATCTATGACAGTCGTTACGGGTAGTCAGAACTTAGAAGCTTGATATCTGACACCAGTCTTGCCAAGGGGTACCGTGTTACCCAGTTACTGGGTTGTGGAGGTCAGATAGGCAGTCGCTCCATGTAAAACACTAGTATTCAGCTGAATCCGGTTAGATTGGAAGCCGACCCCAATATAGTTGGGAAAAAGGCTGGGCAGATTGATTGATTGCTTTGTTTGAAACCAATAAAACGGTATCACATTTAAAATCCTAAACAAAGTTTTGTTCCCATTCAGCTAGCTTCAATGTTATATTGCCTGTTCTCAGGTGTCTGCCTCCGAAGCGGTGAAGACCAGGGCTCCATGTTATCGCTGGGCTTCATCACCAAGCACGTCGAGGATCTGGCGCCACTCACCAAGATCGTGGCTGGAGACAAAGCCCCGCTACTCAAGTTGGACAGAGATGTTGACTTTAAGGTACGGTTCCTTTTTGTGTTTGGAGTCGATATTAGAGTAGATACTGCTAATTCAAGTTTGCCACCTACCTGCCTGCCGGCTACCGCTACCTTATTTATGATGAAGGATTTATTCACATGCTCAATAAGTATGTCGTGTTGCAGGATATTAAATTTTACTACATGGAGACTGCGCAAGACCTTAGTGTGAGCAGCGTGAGGTCTTGTCTCAGAGGAGCTATGAAGAGGTAAGCAGTTGAGCTATCTCGACATAATGGGGGTCCTTAACATAATGGGAGTCCTCCTCATTATGGGGTTCCTGCTCATAATGACGGTCCTCCTCATAATGGGTGTCCTTTTCATAATGGAGGTCCTCCTCATAATGGGTGTCCTTTTCATAATGGAGGTCCTCCTCATAATGGGTGTCCTTTTCCTAATGGAGGTCCTCCTCATAATGGGTGTCCTTTTCATAATGGAGGTCCTCCTCATAATGGGTGTCCTTTTCATAATGGAGGTCCTCCTCATAATGGGTGTCCTTTTCATAATGGAGGTCCTCCTCATAATGGGGCTCCTCCTCATAATGGGTATCTCTTCATAATGGGGGTCCTCCTCAACATGGGGGTCCTCTTCATAATGGCAGTCCTACTCATGATTTTGAATTTGCCACCTCTTCGCTTTTTGCATCTAACATTAAATGTTAAAAGAATGGGCCACTAAAGGATTCAACAAACAGCTATCAGTCTGCGGGGTCTTAGCACTGCACAAATATTTATTTATATTTACTTCTTGATGAGCTAGCTTCGATGAAGAATTGAGCTAGCTTTTGGTCTTGATCCCGTCTGATGGAAAGCGAGGGATGAGGACTTGAATGGATGGATGGCAATAGAACGAACGAGCCCAAATGCTGCCTTCTCACTCTAAGACGACGACTAACGCCAACGACCTTGAGGGAACAAAACGCGCACTCGTTTCACACCCGCGCGACGCAAATTTTAGTAGTTTTTTGTACTTTCCTTATTATTCTTTGACTTTAAAAAAAAAAGCTTCAGATCCAATGATATTCAAATAAACAGATACGTTATACACTCACAAAACAATTGAAAAAAGTGTTCCGCGCAGCAGCGGCAGCACATATACACACTTTTCATTCATCTGACATTTCACTACAAGTCAAAAGGGATGGCTTGATAAAACCAACAAGAAAAAAAGAGACAGCTAGTGTTTGTCACTTGCGTGTGAATGTAAACAAACATTATTCTGACCACCAATGTATTTTTCTTTTTCTAACCTCCAAATATCAGAATATTAGGAAAACAAATTGAAATAAATTAGTAAATTGAGGTATATTGCGTATTTACATATGGTATGAGATCTCTTCTGTTTTATGTAATTTGGTATTATAATTGGTACACTTTCTAAATACACACGATGGCATTTTTTTAATTTTATTTTTGTTTCAACAAAGCGTATCGCTCTTCGCCATGCGTGACATAAACTAAAGACTAAAGTATACAATCGTCTCCTATTCGAGTCTTCACAATGCGCGCGCTTATAACATATCTGTTTATTTGAATATCAGTGTTCAGATCAAAATGTAGATAATTAAATTGTCTTTCCTAAAAGAAGGTTCTATGTTCGACTGTATGTATTCTTTTATGTATGTTCATATCTACGTCAATTTTGGACCAATGCTGAAAATTATTTTACAATGCATGTCCTCGAAAAGAGCGGTTTTCTAAGCAGCCAAACTGTGCGGAAAGTGTCACTTTTTTTCACTAGTGCTTTTTACTTTCCTGTATTTTTTTAATTTTTAACTCCAACGTCAGCCCGACGCATAGAGTTTTTATTATTTGTGAAAAGTTTTATGTACAGATTATCATTCATTTAAAAGGTAAAATAATACTAATACTTTTTTTTTGGCGTTTTTAATTACTCTTGATTTTGATTTTGATCTAGAAATTAATTTTAAATATTCATTAAATATGTTTGGCAGAACGTATATTTTGCTCGTGCCTTATTGCGTTACGATGTGACAGCTATTCGCACATGCGCAGTAGATATGCCCAAGGAACTATTAGTTAATCTGTGGATATGCTGAACGCGCTTGAATAAGTCCGCCATTTTATTAATTTCATTTTTTTAATAATATTTTTAAGGGTTTAGCATAAGTATGTTCTTATATTGTATGTATGTCGTGTTGTGACAAATAAACACTTTTTCTTTTCTTCTTTCTTTTCTTCTTTTATTTATTTATTTATTTCCTCGCACAATGCATAGTAAAATGTTGTATGATACACGTACGTAAGATGATTTCCGACTCGTGTCGATTTACCCACTCACTCGCTTCGCTCGCTCGTGAATAAAAATGCCACTCATCGGAAATCACCTACCTTCCGCACTTGTATCATATATATCTATTTGTGTCTTACGGGATTGCATGTCTGTTTATTGTAAACTAGCTGACCCCCGCGGCTTCGCTCACGTCAAATTATAGCCTATGTTACTCGGGCATAATGTAGCATTCCATAGGTGAAAGAATTTTAAAACCAGTCCAGTAGTTTCGGAGCCTATTCGATACAAACAAACATACAAACAAGCAAAAAAATCTTTCCTCTTTATAATATTGGTATAGATTATTATAGAACTTGCAAACTAGGTATCCCGACTAAAATGGTTGAAAAAAAATGTTTTTACAAAGTGTTACAACCGACTTCCAAATAAAAACAATAGAAAATGAAAAATAACTTGAGGAGCCTGTGTCAAAAAACAAACAAATGAAACAGAAACACCGACTTCCGACTTTGTAGAGTTAGAAGTCGGAAGTCGGTGTTTCTGTTTCATTTGTTTTTCTTTTCTATTTGGAAGTCAGTTGTATCTTTTTGTGAAAAAGTTATTGGTTCACAATTCACATTGATCCTGTTGAATTGTATTTACTTAGTGCTTGAACAGCGGGACTTACAACCTTAGATCAAATAAAAAGTCAAGATGGAACGTTGCAAACAACAAAGTGACGCCGCGCCGGTTAAAACTACGCCTTGTCGTATACATACACAATTACACGCACACACGTACAACGAAACTACGCCTTAGCTTGCCATTCAAGCTTTTTATTTGATGAGGTTACAACCACCACAACCAAAATCATGTTACTGATCCACAATTCCTTCCACCAGGGTAATAACCAGAATCAGCCAGGAGATCTCGTCAACAGAGAACGCCCCCGAGCCGTACTATCACAAAGGTTTCAACCACATGTACAGCATCTGGAAGTACTGGATGACCAAGGAGCCTGAACATCTGCCCAGCCTCTGTACTAATAATAAGGGAGATGCTAATGGCCTCGTTGAACTACTTAAGAAGGTAGTAACTATTATTTTATTTATTCATCTATACCAATATTATAAAGAGGAAAGATTTTTTTGTTTGTTTGTTTGTTTGTACCGAATAGGCTCCGAAACTACTGGACCAATTTTAAAAATTCTTTCACCTATGGCACGCTACATTATTCCCGAGTAACATAAGCTATAATTTTGACGGGAGCGAAGCCGCGGGGGTCAGCTAGTTTTATATACATATTTGTTACATTTTTTAATATTAGCTTACTTTAAAATACAATAAAATGAAAGAGAGGCTTCAGAGAGAGGAACCTCCTGACGATACGCGCCATGTCCAGGAGTATCGCTTTCTGGATCAAGCCCTTGAACCAGCTGCCCAATGAGAGCCTCCTCAGATGTTCGTCAAGGCTCTTGGCTATTATGCCTTTTACCGTCACGACAATGATGCTATATTCACATCCCACATGTCGACAACCTCGCGAATCAAATCAAGATTCTTACTTTTCTTATCTCTCTCAGCCTTCACGAGGTTCTCGTCATGGGGGACCACTATATTAACAATCATTGCGCGACGCTCTAGTCGGTATTTCACAACTATATCAGCCTTATGAGCAACAGTAGTCCTGTCAGTGATGATAGACCGATCCCAATACAGTAACAGATCTTTGTAGCGCGGGTCACAAATAAATATATTTTATTCTTTCCTTTTTTATTCCTTAGATGGTGTGTTTGAGTAAGCACTGCTTCTTCACCATCGTGCGTCTGATCGAGGAGCAATACCTGCCGAAGGTCGACGCCGAGTGGGCGGAGAAAATCTCTAAGGAGCTGAAGGAAGACTTATTTGTAAGTTGTCTATAAAAGCTTTATCATTTAAATAGCTGACTGGCATCCACAAGCCCTTTGCGTTGAAGATATGGTGAAAAGCAAGAGAAAAACTGATAAGGGACGCACGGAAAGTGAAATAAGGCATAAGATAGGGAAGCCAGAGGCAAACCCAGGATTTGCAACTGGGGGGCTATCACCGGGGAGTTTAACCAAAGGGGAGCTTTGTTTTTTGTATGCTTTTTAGCCTATTTTGATACTTAAAAATATGTGTAAGACACAATCTTTTAATATGGAAAACGATTTTATAAGCGTTGATATACTAATTACATTTCGTAGAGAAGGATAGATTTATCTTAATTCTATAATACTTATAGAATATTTTATAACATTTTTGCTCAAGCAAGCCGGTGCCAGTGTTTTTTTTCAGCTCCACCCCCGTGGGTGCGCCACTGGATCCAGCGGTTTATTCTGGGTCGAAATGTGAAGTAGTTAGAAAGCTATTATGGTTTCCAAATTTCGTAAAATTTCGGCAATTTCTCAAATACCTCAATGTTGTAAGTTGCAACCGGAAGCGTCTACGGAAGTGCCGATCATAATTCGATAACTGAGCTTCAGGCTACTGAACTTAAATGAAGGAAGTTAAAAACTAGCCAAGTCACCATCATCGTGGAAAAAACGGCTTTACATCAGAGAATCTTTTTTAGTTTGAGCTCGAAACACATATATTTTATGTGTGAAGCAGTGGCCTTAGTCACAGTAAAAATGTACAAACAGTATGGAAACTACCTACAATCGCTCGAAACGGCACACTAACACAAACTTACGTGACCGCTCGTCGCGACGCGGCACTTAGTACTGACTGTACCTCGAAAGCAGTACTAAAAGTCTCGTCGGTGCGTACGTGTGCGTTTTGCGTTAGTTTCCATACTGTTTGTATATTTCGACTGTGCCTTAGTCCAGCTTGCTGAATGCAGAAGTCTTTATCTTACCTAATTTAAATTTTCCAGACTAAACTAGGCGACAACGGCGTCCTACTGATGCCGAGCGCCCCGCAGCCGGCGCCCTACCACTACTCGTGCTTCATGCGGCCCTACAACTTTGCCTACTGGGCCATCGTCAACGCGCTCAAGTGTCCTGCTACTCAGGTGAGATCAGTCGCCCCTCCCTACCACTACTCGTGCTTCATGCGGCCCTACAACTTTGCCTACTGGGCCATCGTCAACGCGCTCAAGTGTCCTGCTACTCAGGTGAGATCAGTCGCCCCTCCCTACCACTACTCGTGCTTCATGCGGCCCTACAACTTTGCCTACTGGGCCATCGTCAACGCGCTCAAGTGTCCTGCTACTCAGGTGAGATCAGTCGCCCCTCCCTACCACTACTCGTGCTTCATGCGGCCCTACAACTTTGCCTAATGAACCATCGTCAACGCGCTCAAGTGTCCTGCTACTCAGGTGAGATCAGTCGCCCCTCCCTACCACTACTCGTGCTTCATGCGGCCCTACAACTTTGCCTAATGAACCATCGTCAACGCGCTCAAGTGTCCTGCTACTCAGGTGAGATCAGTCGCCCCTCCCTACCACTACTCGTGCTTCATGCGGCCCTACAACTTTGCCTACTGGGCCATCGTCAACGCGCTCAAGTGTCCTGCTACTCAGGTGAGATCAGTCGCCCCTCCCTACCACTACTCGTGCTTCATGCGGCCCTACAACTTTGCCTACTGGGCCATCGTCAACGCGCTCAAGTGTCCTGCTACTCAGGTGAGATCAGTCGCCCCTCCCTACCACTACTCGTGCTTCATGCGGCCCTACAACTTTGCCTACTGGGCCATCGTCAACGCGCTCAAGTGTCCTGCTACTCAGGTGAGATCAGTCGCCCCTCCCTACCACTACTCGTGCTTCATGCGGCCCTACAACTTTGCCTAATGAACCATCGTCAACGCGCTCAAGTGTCCTGCTACTCAGGTGAGATCAGTCGCCCCTCCCTACCACTACTCGTGCTTCATGCGGCCCTACAACTTTGCCTAATGAACCATCGTCAACGCGCTCAAGTGTCCTGCTACTCAGGTGAGATCAGTCGCCCCTCCCTACCACTACTCGTGCTTCATGCGGCCCTACAACTTTGCCTACTGGGCCATCGTCAACGCGCTCAAGTGTCCTGCTACTCAGGTGAGATCAGTCGCCCCTCCCTACCACTACTCGTGCTTCATGCAGCCCTACAACTTTGCCTACTGGGCCATCGTCAACGCGCTCAAGTGTCCTGCTACTCAGGTGAGATCAGTCGCCACTCCCTACCACTACTCGTGCTTCATGCGGCCCTACAACTTTGCCTAATGAACCATCGTCAACGCGCTCAAGTGTCCTGCTGCTCAGGTGAGATCAGTCGCCCCTCCCTACCACTACTCGTGCTTTTTGCAAAAAAATCTACCGACTTCCAAAGAAAATTACAAAGTGAAAAATAACATAATTTTGCCCTACAACTTTGCCTAATGAACCATCGTCAACGCGCTCAAGTGTCCTGCTGCTCAGGTGAGATCAGTCGCCCCTCCCTACCACTACTCGTGCTTTTTGCAAAAAAATCTACCGACTTCCAAAGAAAATTACAAAGTGAAAAATAACATAATTTTGCGTTATGGACGGTGTCCATAACGCAAAAAAATGGTACCTACCAAAGACACCGACTTCCAAAAATTAAGTTAATTTTCACTTTGTAGTGTCTTAGCGTATTTGGGAGTCAGTAGTGTTTTTTTTGCAACAAGAAGCAAGAACAACTACCCACCTGTACATCTAGTCGAACCATGAAAGAAAAGTGACGTTATTAATACGAGCAATTCTGCTTATTGTCTTGTCTAATTCGAAACCTTTACATAATACCTACCTGAAGCAAACCAAAAAAATACATTTATTTTGGAATTTTATAAAATCTAACTCATAACTCTCATAAACTCTCCTCGACAGTCTCGAGTTCTCGACGAAGTTGATCGCCCTCGCCGCCTTACAGACGCGTTCATTAAGTTCATTTTAACCTAATGTCTAACGTTTAAACAATTAACCGATTAACTTGTCGATCGTAAAAAGAAGAGACTGATAAAAAAAATAGCATCTAAAAAAAATATCCTAGTTCAATACATTTTTAAAGATATAAACAACATTTACCCAATTAATTACTTGTGTCGGACTTAACACGGAGCAAAACTAACTTCATTCAATTTACCGAACGCTTCTATAATATGACCTTGTTTTGACATTGACATTGCTTCATGCGGCCCTACAACTTTGCCTAATGAACCATCGTCAACGCGCTCAAGTGTCCTGCTACTCAGGTGAGATCAGTCGCCCCTCCCTACCACTACTCGTGCTTCATGCGGCCCTACAACTTTGCCTAATGAACCATCGTCAACGCGCTCAAGTGTCCTGCTACTCAGGTGAGATCAGTCGCCCCTCCCTACCACTACTCGTGCTTCATGCGGCCCTACAACTTTGCCTACTGGGCCATCGTCAACGCGCTCAAGTGTCCTGCTACTCAGGTGAGATCAGTCGCCCCTCCCTACCACTACTCGTGCTTCATGCGGCCCTACAACTTTGCCTAATGAACTATCGTCAACGCGCTCAAGTGTCCTGCTACTCAGGTGAGATCAGTCGCCCCTCCCTACCACTACTCGTGCTTCATGCGGCCCTACAACTTTGCCTACTGGGCCATCGTCAACGCGCTCAAGTGTCCTGCTACTCAGGTGAGATCAGTCACCCCTCCCTATCACTACTCGTGCTTCATGCAGCCCTACAACTTTGCCTACTGGGCCATCGTCAACGCGCTCAAGTGTCCTGCTACTCAGGTGAGATCAGTCGCCCCTCCCTACCACTACTCGTGCTTCGTGCGGCCCTACAACTTTGCCTACTGGGCCATCGTCAACGCGCTCAAGTGTCCTGCTACTCAGGTGAGATCAGTCGCCCCTCCCTACCACTACTCGTGCTTCATGCAGCCCTACAACTTTGCCTACTGGGCCATCTTCAACGCGCTCAAGTGTCCTACTACTCAGGTGAGATCAGTCGCCACTCCCTACCACTACTCGTGCTTCATGCGGCCCTACAACTTTGCCTAATGAACCATCGTCAACGCGGTCAAGTGTCCTGCTACTCAGGTGAGATCAGTCGCCCCTCCCTACCAATACTCGTGCTTCATGCGGCCCTACAACTTTGCCTAATGAACCATCGTCAACGCGCTCAAGTGTCCTGCTACTCAGGTGAGATCAGTCGCCCCTCCCTACCACTACTCGTGCTTCATGCGGCCCTACAACTTTGCCTAATGAACCATCGTCAACGCGCTCAAGTGTCCTGCTACTCAGGTGAGATCAGTCGCCCCTCCCTACCACTACTCGTGCTTCATGCGGCCCTACAACTTTGCCTAATGAACCATCGTCAACGCGCTCAAGTGTCCTGCTACTCAGGTGAGATCAGTCTCCCCTCCCTACCACTACTCGTGCTTCATGCGACCCTACAACTTTGCCTAATGAACCATCGTCAACGCGCTCAAGTGTCCTGCTACTCAGGTGAGAGCAGTCGCCCCTCCCTACCACTACTCGTGCTTCATGCAGCCCTACAACTTTGCCTACTGGGCCATCTTCAACGCGCTCAAGTGTCCTACTACTCAGGTGAGATCAGTCGCCACTCCCTACCACTACTCGTGCTTCATGCGGCCCTACAACTTTGCCTAATGAACCATCGTCAACGCGGTCAAGTGTCCTGCTACTCAGGTGAGATCAGTCGCCCCTCCCTACCAATACTCGTGCTTCATGCGGCCCTACAACTTTGCCTAATGAACCATCGTCAACGCGGTCAAGTGTCCTGCTACTCAGGTGAGATCAGTCGCCCCTCCCTACCAATACTCGTGCTTCATGCGGCCCTACAACTTTGCCTAATGAACCATCGTCAACGCGCTCAAGTGTCCTGCTACTCAGGTGAGATCAGTCGCCCCTCCCTACCACTACTCGTGCTTCATGCGGCCCTACAACTTTGCCTAATGAACCATCGTCAACGCGCTCAAGTGTCCTGCTACTCAGGTGAGATCAGTCGCCCCTCCCTACCACTACTCGTGCTTCATGCGGCCCTACAACTTTGCCTAATGAACCATCGTCAACGCGCTCAAGTGTCCTGCTACTCAGGTGAGATCAGTCTCCCCTCCCTACCACTACTCGTGCTTCATGCGGCCCTACAACTTTGCCTAATGAACCATCGTCAACGCGCTCAAGTGTCCTGCTACTCAGGTGAGAGCAGTCGCCCCTCCCTACCACTACTCGTGCTTCATGCGGCCCTACAACTTTGCCTAATGAACCATCGTCAACGCGGTCAAGTGTCCTGCTACTCAGGTGAGATCAGTCGCCCCTCCCTACCACTACTCGTGCTTCATGCGGCCCTACAACTTTGCCTACTGGGCCATCGTTAATGCGCTCAAGTGTCCTGCTACTCAGGTGAGATCAGTCGCCCCTCCCTACCATTACTCGTGCTTTTTGCCTACTGGGCCATCGTCAACGCGCTCAAGTGTCCTGCTACTCAGGTGAGATCAGTCGCCCCTCCCTACCACTACTCGTGCTTCATGCGGCCCTACAACTTTGCCTACTGGGCCATCGTTAATGCGCTCAAGTGTCCTGCTACTCAGGTGAGATCAGTCGCCCCTCCCTACCACTACTCGTGCTTCATGCGGCCCTACAACTTTGCCTACTGGGCCATCGTTAATGCGCTCAAGTGTCCTGCTACTCAGGTGAGAGCAGTCGCCCCTCCCTACCACTACTCGTGCTTCATGCGGCCCTACAACTTTGCCTAATGAACCATCGTCAACGCGGTCAAGTGTCCTGCTACTCAGGTGAGATCAGTCGCCCCTCCCTACCACTACTCGTGCTTCATGCGGCCCTACAACTTTGCCTACTGGGCCATCGTTAATGCGCTCAAGTGTCCTGCTACTCAGGTGAGATCAGTCGCCCCTCCCTACCATTACTCGTGCTTTTTGCCTACTGGGCCATCGTCAACGCGCTCAAGTGTCCTGCTACTCAGGTGAGATCAGTCGCCCCTCCCTACCACTACTCGTGCTTCATGCGGCCCTACAACTTTGCCTACTGGGCCATCGTTAATGCGCTCAAGTGTCCTGCTACTCAGGTGAGATCAGTCGCCCCTCCCTACCACTACTCGTGCTTCATGCGGCCCTACAACTTTGCCTAATGAACCATCGTCAACGCGGTCAAGTGTCCTGCTACTCAGGTGAGATCAGTCGCCCCTCCCTACCACTACTCGTGCTTCATGCGGCCCTACAACTTTGCCTACTGGGCCATCGTCAACGCGCTCAAGTGTCCTGCTACTCAGGTGAGATCAGTCGCCCCTCCCTACCACTACTCGTGCTTCGTGCGGCCCTACAACTTTGCCTACTGGGCCATCGTTAATGCGCTCAAGTGTCCTGCTACTCAGGTGAGATCAGTCGCCCCTCCCTACCATTACTCGTGCTTTTTGCCTACTGGGCCATCGTCAACGCGCTCAAGTGTCCTGCTACTCAGGTGAGATCAGTCGCCCCTCCCTACCACTACTCGTGCTTCATGCGGCCCTACAACTTTGCCTACTGGGCCATCGTTAATGCGCTCAAGTGTCCTGCTACTCAGGTGAGATCAGTCGCCCCTCCCTACCACTACTCGTGCTTCATGCGGCCCTACAACTTTGCCTAACTATGTAGCACGACATGTAAGTAGCAGTAATAAGTACCGAAATCGCCAATAAGTAGTCGGATAAATACGAAAATTTCATTATAAGCAGAACCAGTAGTTTATCTTAAATTTAAAAGCATTTTCTTAAAGATACAAATGCTTACCTTATTATGTCCTCAGGTTCCACTCGGCGTGAACGCGCAAGGTCTTCCCCTGGGCATCCAAGTGGTAGCAGCTCCCTACAACGACGCGCTCTGCCTCACCGTCGCTAGTTACCTGAGTAAAGAGTTTGGAGGCTGTGTTAAACCCTGCAAATATAAAAATATTTAGGTTTAAAATGTAGTGTAGAATTATCATGTTATTATTATTGTCTATTTGGATGCGTGGTGGATATTATTTTTGTACTTAATTAAATGATTAAATTTTCTTTTTTAGTTTTTAATTCAGTTGTTTTTTTTTCTATACCACAGATGTTATTTTCTACATTCCTGTTTAGAGTGTAACATTCAGGCACAAAGTACGTAAGCGACGGCGCGCCGCAGACAGAGGGGCCACTACGCACAAAGTGTCATTTTGCATACACACTTCGACATTGTGGTTTTACAGGGAATATTGGGCAATATTGGACCGAGCTCAGTCGCGGCTGTCATGAGTGCTTTGCACGTCATTCATACATTAAGTTCCGTAACGAGGTTGGTTGCATTGGATGAGTTACCTTTATTATTTGTTACAGACCGAATTTACTTTTTTGTTTTTAATTCTTCTTTCAATAATTTTTAAGTTATATAGGTCATTAAATCTTTCAAGATGACAAATTAGAAATTTATTAGCTAGGATTATAATAACTAAATTATTTTAAGTCCATATACGAAATTGGGAACTTGTCATATTAATAAGGTTCAAGTCATCTAGCTTACAAGCATGTTTCCTCCGACTGCACAGCATAATTTTCTTCAAGTTTAAGATCATCTTTGGTTTTTTGATTTTATTAGGTTCCTGTTTTTTCACATTTATATTTTTGTCGAGCTTGGTGCTTTTCACAATTTAATGTTTTAAGTGGGATCATTATTACACTCTTACTACGTCTTGTTGCTCTCCAATCTTCGTCGTATGTGGCGTAATATGTTTCGTGATATTAAATGGATATTTGATACCCTGTCTACCCTCTAAGGCATGTAAGCATGGTATGATGTATGTTTAGATGAATCGATGTATTTGTGTTTGTAACTTATATTATACAACCTACTCTTTTTTTAAATTCGGAACCAATATAGTAGCAACCCTAGTGAATCTGTTATGCTTAGAATTTTCTAAACAGCGGGAGTGGCCCTTCTGTATACTTACTATTTTGATTTTGTGATGTAGTCCAATCACTTTAGATTGGTAGATACCTACATATTTACCTAACCAGAGTTTTATTTTTAACCGACTTACCAAAAAGGTTCTATGTTCGACATTATGTTTGTTCACCGATATCTCCGTCAATTGTGGACCGATTTTGATTATTTTTTTTTGTTTTATTGGTTAATTTGGTGAAGATTACAACAGAACTTCAACAAAACTTCGAAGATATACAACAGAACTTCAAAGATATACAACAGAACTTCGAAGATATACAACAGAACTTCGAAGATATACAACAGAACTTCGAAGATATACAACAGAACTTCGAAGATATACAACAGAACTTCGAAGATATACAACAGAACTTCGAAGATATACAACAGAACTTCGAAGATATACAACAGAACTCTTTAATAAATAACGTCAAATCTCTCGGGATTGCTGCAATCGCATGTCCGTTTATTGTTTACCTATACCGTTTTATAACATAACATCACGCCAGTACGTAATCTATTCTGGCATTATAGGTACGTTACTACTTGCATATTAGGTAGGTACAACAAAAAAGTGAAGAAAAAAAGAAACTTTTTTGCAAAAAAAATCTACCGACTTCCAAAGAAAATTACAAAGTGAAAAATAACATATTATAAACTTGACCGTTAGTAGAAGCTTATATGTATTGAGATAGGCGACTCCATTTCCCGCTTTAGCAGACTTCTCTTTCTACCCTGTAGGCTGTCTCTTTCGCACACACCTCCCCTCTTACCAGGCGTGCGAGGTAACTGGTGATCCGAGCCTCGTCATTGGCGTGATATTTCCCGCGCAGTACACTTGTGCTATTAAAAATATATTCTCTTTATTAAATTCAGTGATCCCAAGGAAGAACTCACGTAAGTGCACAAGTGATTTATAAAACGATTTTATCGTTCTTTTTTTAAAATATTTTTAAAAAAAAAATCTTGTGAATTTTCTACCCTCAGTATTTCTTTGTATGAATTCCTTTTAAAGATCGTATCTTAGGTTTTGTTTTTTCCTTTAAAGGTAGTGCAAAACCAGGAGCGCTTAACATGGGGTCCGATGACCAAGTTAAACCAGTTTCTACCGCTGGCGGATCGGGTACAAAACCGCAGAAATATAAATCACATTTACGTGAACGGCAATCATCCGTATCGAGTAGTAGTAGTAGCAGCTCGACATCGTCATCTAGCTCCTCAAATCATAGCTCAAAGAAAAGGAATTCTAAGCGCCGTCGACGGCATCAATCTAGAAAACGAAGGCGCGACCGTCATCTTATTGATAAATTATCAAAAGATGTTGACAAATTACAAAAAACCGTTCAGAGTTATGAGTACCCTCCTATTTATAATTGTAATAGTGATAATGTTTCCATTGTAAGCCGAGATGTAGATAACGAGCTTTATAACGAATATTGCGCCTCGCAGGCGTCACCAATACAGAATTCTGAGAATCCGGTAGTTGCACCGGATTTATCATTTGATATTGAAACTAAGCTAAAAGAACCCGTGGTTCCAAAAACTCCAGCAAATTTTTTAAATATGTTAGATGAAGTTCAACTTTTTGGAAAAAACACGTGGACTGATATTAGATACGCGGAAACACAAAAACTATATAACCATTCACCGGGCTTTACGGAAATGGAATCAAACGAGGAGGTAAAGGCGTATGATAATATACGCCACCTGGCCTATTCCGACAAATCTTACGCAGCTATTACATTCGGCATTTTGAAGCAAAAAGAAGTTTTAATAAGTAGTTTACGTAATTTAATTTTATGGTCTCAAACGCCAGATGCTACCCTCACAAATTTAAAAAATAAAATTGATGAAATTTTTCTAAAAGGAGAATTCCAGAAAGTTTCTCAAGACCTTTTACAAATGGCTTGCGGCCACAGAGCAGAGACTGTAGAAATGAGAAGGGACGGTATACTTAAGTACATTAGAGACCCCTTAGTAAAAACGGCTGTAAATAAAATCCCGCCTTCAAATACACACATTTTCAATTCAGAAGCTCTCACATCGGCTCTTGAAAAAGCGGGCGGCGTTAGGAAGGCGTTCTGGCCAGTGAACAGGCCTAGCAGCGGGAATGCTTCGCGAGCAAAACCCAATATTTCTGCTACACGGTTCCCCTCGCAGGGGCACACACGTAATACTGGGCCATCGCATGGTCCCGGTCACCAAAACTATTTCTGTGATGTGTCAAGCAATATGCACTGCCCTCACACTCAGCCCTCGCAGGGCAATTATCAAGGCTACTATTACAACACGAAAGCACAAAACAATGCTGGCCCAGAGCATCGCACTGGTACTAACAATAGGGGTTCTAATAATAATTTTCGATCTCGTGGATCGCGACACTCTCAAAGAGGTCAGAAACGCCGTTCGTCGCCTTCGGGCTACAGAGGCAACAAGAGGCAGAGACAATGACTCGCAACCTTTCCTAGCCGGACAGTTAGCACATTTTGTCAACCAGTGGAAGCAAATGGGAGCCCCATCTTTTATATTACGGATAATAACAGGGTATCGCATACCTTTTCGTCAAAGACCTCCCTTGATAACACCGGACCTAAAAGGCGATCGCCATCGCACCTTAGAGTCCAAGGAGATGTCTTTACTCATTCGTCAAATGAAACAACAAGGCGTGTTGAAGGTGGCACCACTCACTCCGAGCTTTGTGTCCTCCCTGTTCTTGGTACCAAAAAACGATGGATCATATCGACCAGTACTCAACCTACGGTTGCTCAACCACTATGTGCTAACAGAACGGTTTCGATTAATAAACATGTTTCGAGTCCCAGACTTTCTCCAAACTCAGGATTGGATGTGCAAGGTCGACCTTTCGCAAGCATACTTCAATCTTCCGATAGCAGAGTCACACAGGCGATTTTTACGTCTCCTTTACAGAGACGAAGTACTGGAAATGACATGCCTTCCGTTCGGGCTAAGTACAGCCCCGAAAGTTTTCGCTTGTCTTACAAATTGGATTGCACAAATTCTTCGAGAAAAAGGACTGAGAATAATAGTGTATTTAGACGATTTCTTGCTAACACATCAAAATCCAAAGATATTAGTCCAGCAGATGGACCTGCTATTGGAGACGCTAGAAATCCTCGGATTCCAAGTGAATTACGGGAAGTCTGTCCTTGTTCCGCAAAAGTCTGTAACATATCTCGGAATTGTTTGGCATCCTTGGACAAATCACAAACAACTACCAGCAGAAAAGTCATCTGCCATAATCAAAAAAGTCACACATGCTCTGAAAATGGGCAAATTGTCCCTAAAAGAACTACAAAGCCTGGTAGGCTTACTGAATTTTGCAAGCTTTGCGGTTCCTCGTGGCAGGCTAAACCACCGGTCCACTCTGCAGTTCTTAAACTTCCTGCCCGAGTACACAGCCCCAATCAGATACGTTCTACCTCGCTCGGTGTTAGACGAGATGCAATGGTGGCTTCAACATTGCCATCTTTCATCCCCACTTCACATTCCACCTCCGACACATTACTTAACTACAGACGCCTCAGACATAGCATGGGGAGGACAGCTCGACAACCAGACCATGTCAGGTGTTTGGAACACAGAGGAACGATTCCTACACTGCAACGTAAAGGAGTTGTTAGCAATTCTGAGAGTCCTAGAGATACAAGCTGCAAATATAAAAGGAGGATCAGTCCTCATTCAATCGGACAACCGATCTGCGGTAGCCTACCTTCGAAACGAGGGCGGGACCAAGTCCCAGTTACTCATGAATGTAACATACAAAATTCTACGGATCCTGGACCATCATCAGATTCAATTCAAAATTTATTACATTCCCGGGAGGTTCAACAATCACGCGGATTGTTTATCCAGACAGCGGCGGAGCCCAGAATGGCACTTAACATCGAATTGTACGGAAATGATCTTTGCAAAAATGGGAACACCCGTGATAGACCTGTTTGCATCCAAGCACGAACAGTAACGAATTATGCAACCCTAGACTTGAACGATCACGAAGCATTGATTCACGATGCTTTCAGCCTAACTTGGAATTTCCCTCTGGCATGGATATTCCCACTACCATTTCTTATCCCCAGAGTATTGATGCACCTCAATCAAGCATCAGGTCTTTACCTCATTGTTGTTCCACGTTGGGAGACGGTATTCTGGCGGGCGGACCTGAAAGCACGAGCAATCGCAGCCCCCTTCACCTTGACGAACCTGGAACGATTCCTAGTCGACACGACGACGGGGTTACCACCCCCCAAAGTCGAGAACATGGTTCTAGAGGTCTGGAAATGTGGGGGTGGGAAGACAAAATAAAAACATGGGATTCTAGTCAGGTATCCTTACTTAAATCTGCGTGGCGTTCTTCGACGTGGAAAACCTACAAGGCACCATGGAATCGTTGGATGTCATGGACAAAACAGCATAACATAAATCCAATGCATCCTGAAGCATCCCATTTAGCACAATTTTTAGCCGACCTGTATATTAAATTTAACTTCTCATATAACACAATCGTTCTTCACAAATCAGTAGTTTCCACTCTCTGTAACACAGAACTGTCTGGTAAGTTAGGTGAAAATGTTCTTGTGAAGCATATTCTGAAAGCAATATCTTTAAAAAATCCAATTACTCCAAAACCACCTATCTGGGACATTAACATTCTGACCAATTTTATGAGTATTTACTCGGTAGACAGTACAAACACTTTTCAAACTGTTCGTCATACTGTAGCGTTGTTGTGCCTTTGTTCGGGTCGGTTTGTTCGGGTATGAATGCGTTATCAAAAACGACTTGATTACTTTATGGCCTCAATTTGGGTCCAAAACAGACTGTAGAGATTATAGACAATCGGGGTGGAATTTCATGGCTAACACTCAAAATCAAAACTTAAATCCTGTATTTTGGGTAAATCAAACAATAGCTATTCTAAATGAAAGACGTAGGAGCTCTGGTACATCAAATTTATTTATAACTTTACGAGGTCCACCATCACCTGCCTCCAGAACGGTCATTGCAGGTTGGTTCAAGTCGCTTTTGAAGGCAGCAGGTATATCTGCAACGCCAGGAAATGTGCGTTCAGCTGTGGCCTCTAGAAGTTGGATTGTCAATTCCTCCCTGGATGATATTTTAGAGAAAGGGAATTGGAAATCTGTAAAAACCTTTCAAAAATTCTATCGTCGAGAGGTAATGGTTTCCTCAAGTAATAGTAATCCTAGCACGGATATTTCTACACTTTTTGTTCCGGTCCGTTGATTTTGACACTAGATCATTTCTTTATTGATTACAAATATGTACAGTGATTGTTGATTTATTGTTAAATTAAAATTGTTGATTAGTTATATTATTGTCTACATTTATAAGTTGTTTATCATTCAAACGATAACAATTAGGTACAATGGTTGATCGTTTAATTATAATTGTTGTTTAGTTATAAAATTCTACATTATACGTTTTTTATGTGATAATTATTTGTTGATTAAAATGTCTCGTTCTTCACACACTATGCTTTCATTGTATTCTATATTACCTATTTTATATATACTTACCTACTACTCTCATAGTAGTTTGTAATATCCAACCACATTGGCGTTTCTCCTTTAAATCACCAGGCGATAACAAACAGGTCTCAATACATATAAGCTTCTACTAACGGTCAAGTTTATAATAGAAGCGTTTTACCTGAAATAAAACGATTATTATATACTTACCTTAGTAGAAGCTTACTTTTAATCTCTGCCTGGTGGTATTTCGACGCAATGACGAGGAGGCTCGGATCACCAGTTACCTCGCACGCCTGGTAAGAGGGGAGGTGTGTGCGAAAGAGACAGCCTACAGGGTAGAAAGAGAGGTCTGCTAAAGCGGGAAATGGAGTCGCCTATCTCAATACATATAAGCTTCTACTAAGGTAAGTATATAATAATCGTTTTATTTCAGGTAAAACGCTTCTATTTTTTGGAAGACGGTGTCCATAACGCAAAAAAATGGTACCTACCAAAGACAACGACTTCCAAAAATTAAGTTAATTTTCACTTTGTAGTTTCTTAGCGTATTTGGGAGTCAGTAGTGTTTTTTTTGCAACAAGAAGCAAGAACAACTACCCACCTGTACGTCTAGACGAACCATGAAAAAAAAGTGACGTATTATTAATACGAGCAATTCTGCTTATTGTCTCGTCTAATTTGAAACCTTTACATAATAACTTCCTGAAGCAAACCAAAAAAATACATTTATTTTGGAATTTTATAAAATCTAACTCTTAATTCTCCTCACAGAGTACTTTTTTATATAGGTAACTCTCCTCGACAGTCTTGAGTACCCAGTATATAATAGTAATCTTTGGTCTTGAGTCTCGAGTTCTCGACGAAGTTGATCGCCGCCAAAGATTAATATTACCCAGTATATATACTGATCGCCGCCTTACAGACGCGTTCATTAAGTTCATTTTAACCTAATGTCTAACGTTTAAACGATTAACCGATTAACTTGTCGATCGTAACAAGAAGAGACTGATTAAAAAAATAGCATCTAAAAAAAATATCCTAGTTCAATACATTTTTAAAGATATAAACAACATTTACCCAATTAATTACTTGTGTCGGACTTAACACGGAGCAAAACTAACTTCATTCAATTTACCGAACGCTTCTATAATATGACCTTGTTTTGACATTGATTTGACACTTCTGACAATAGTTTTGTAATAACTTTGCGCGATCTTTCTGACCTTATAAACTTCGATAAATATATTAATTATTTAATAAGGACGGAGCATCGAGTAGAGATGGTCTGTAACAGGTTAAATTAGGTATCTGTTACACCTGTTCCAGTTCCAGGGAAATAGCAGTTCCAAAATCCTGTTCCAAAATAACAGCCTGTTATTTTGCAACAGCTACTAGTACTAATAAATAAAGCAGTGTACAGATTCATTTTGTGAAATCTCCCCATACTTGATAAATTTTCCTCAAAATTATATCACTTTCATAAAATTTTCCCCATATTTTGTGGTGGCATTTTGTAATAAAAAAAGCTTATAATAAATAAATGATAAGCATAAAAGAGCAAAACACAAAAAATTGCGATAAAAGAGTTATTTATGTTGTTTGGCTACCTTTAATATGTATTTTATAAACTTGCTCATAATTTTTCAATGGCATACATATTTGAAAATATTGTGAACAAAAATGCCCAATATTAACCCACTTTTCCTTTTTCCCCGATAGTTTGCACTTTTTCCCCAAAATTGGGCAATAATACCCAATCTGGATATACATTCACAGAAAAGAACCACAGATTATGTGACTTTTATTGCACTTTTGGATAAACGCACGATATTATACTATGTTCTATTTTTATTTTTAGTACGACAATGTGATCTGTGGGTTTAAAATAAATATTTCACCATCATATTTTTACATTACATAAAATATTATAAATAAAATACAATCAATATTACATTATAAAATCGATGGTTTACAGATTTTTTTATTCAATGGTAAGTTCATAATTGTGTATCCGAATGGGTAACAGTGACAGGCAGAGAACAGACGCTATCTCTTTCTATTACAATAAGTCAGAAGAGAAAATAGCTTGTTCCAGTCCCAAACTGGTACAGGCGCAGATCATTTTTGTTTTAATCTCTTTCTAACAACGTAAACATCCCTAAGCTAGACGACATAAGAGCTTGTTATGTTACACAGACACACACACACACACTAGTTACGCCAAAGGTATGTTTTGACTTGTGACCACGCGGAACAGATTTTGACTGTTACTGCGACTGTGACTGTTACCTACATAACAGTTATCTGTGACTGTTACTGCGACTGTGACTGTTACCTACATATCAGTAATCTGTGACTGTTACTGCGACTGTGACTGTTACTGCGACTGTGACTGTGACTGTTGTTGTGGGTCGTGGAACTTGTGGAACAGGCAAAAGAAGCAGGAACTGTTATTTCAATTTATGGATATCTGTTCCATGTTGCTATTTTTAAATACCTGTTTTTTTTAACTGTTTCGATAAATATGCCTCACTCCTAGCATCGAGTGAGCTCGTGTTGTCGGCTAGAACATTACTTAATTAATAAAAAATGCCTAGTGTAGTAACTGTGGAAACTAGCCCTTTTGAGGGTCAAAAGCCGGGCACAAGTGGTTTGCGTAAAAAAGTTAAGGTTTTCGTACAAGAACATTATACGGAGAACTTTGTGCAGAGTATTTTGGATGCCGTTAAAGACTCCTTGGCTGGATCTACGCTGGTGGTTGGTGGAGATGGCCGATACCTCGTGAAGGAGGTTGTGGACAAAATTATCAAGATCTCAGCTGCTAATGGAGTAAGTTAATATTTTCAATTATTTCTTTTTATATTTATTACTTATATTTTCATAAACAATCCTCAACACTTTAAAAGTATTTCTGTAGTGTTAGAAAAAAAACTATAAAGTTGCCGACTCCCAATATAAATGAATCAAGTTGGATAGTGATGAAATAAATGAAAATAAAATCAATTAAACTAAAGGATCAATGTGCTGACACTTTAAGGTAGGTACTTCTCAAAAGTAAAATTAGAAAGAAATAGTTTCCAATTTTCAATCAATTCAACTTCTTTTTCCCTATTCAATCAAATATTTCCTTTTAAGAAGCATAATATAATTATCCTTTAAACATTCCCATTGGTGGGCCACAGGTCTCTTCTCTAAGAGAGGGAAATTCTGTGTCAATTACAGTGTAAACTCTTTATAACGAAACTCGAGGGACTGAGCATTTTTTGTCGTTATAGAGAGTTATCGTTATATGGAGTGAACAAAAAAAAAACCAAATTAATAAGAATTTTTAATACAAGAATTTTTAATTGTATGTATGTCTTAGATAAGGCCATGTTAACAGTTTCAAAGTAGGTTTACGACTGATAATACGATAGGTACCCAGTATGCTTGGTCGAAGACCATCACTTCCGAGAAAACAATGCGTCATACTGCACGTGTACAAGGCAATTAAGGATAACAAAAGCTAGACCGACCTCGAATGTTTCGGAGCTTCAAAGTCTTTTGTTACCTGATAACATAACATAAACAATAATACCGATAATAAATATTTACTGTCTACAAATATGAACACATTTCTTTGTAATAGAGAATGGCGTATCGCTATAAAGAGTGTTTCAATATGTGAGTTTTAACGCAAACCAACCAACTTGGGCTCACTCCAACGTTATAGGGAGTTTATCGTTATAAAGGATAACGTTATAAAGAGTTTACACTGTATATTTATTTATTGAATAAGTAACTCTTTTTAATAATGTCCCATATATATAGGCGCTTAAGCCTTCTGTTGTCTAGAGGTACATTTAGAGTAAGTACTGTGGCTAGACTGTTTGTCTGTGACATTATAGAGGTGGATTCCGCCGCTGGGAGGAGGACCCTCACTTGACAATCACGCATACAATGCAATAACGTCATAATTCTGTTAACGATTTATAAAGCCTATTGCATGAAAATCCAAAAAAAATATTAATCATTATCTAGCTAGTAAGAAAACATCAGCTTGTTTATATTATATTATTGCAATACATTTTATTTTATTACAAACTTCTGACAGCGGCTTCACCTGAACCAAAAGAACCTACTCCCACGATAAAATACGTCCTATACCCTAATCCAGCCGATAAGATGTGAAAACATCATCATTTCAACCGAAAGACGTCTACTGCTGGACATAAGCCTCCCACAAGCTTCTCCACACTAATCAGTTCTGTGCGTTTCGCATGAAATGTGAAAACGTAACAAACTATTAAAGAATCAGAATACAAGCTGTATACGTAACAGGATTTCATACTATATAATACTAGCCTATAGCTATCCTAATATAGAGCAAAGGCTCATTCAGAGAAAGCACAAACATTGATCACTGTTCGAGTTTAAACCGAACACCCAGCGAAAATGCATAATTGCATCAAACGCAAATATGCACATTCGCTCGGTTACCAAAATGTAGGCCAGTTCGAGTTTAAATCTCGTCAGAGACACCACGTACTCGTAACCAAACCATAACCATTTTACCATTCTTTTTACCATTAATTTAGTCATATAGTTTACCATAATTTACCATTTCGTGTATCTAAGTGTTATATAGTGTTTCAATATAGTTGTTTCCCTTATAATCCAAGACTTTAACTTTTACCATATCCTATCATTACAAGAAAGGTGTGTGAGGTCACCATAGCACTAAGCACTACTTTGTACAATCACCATGCTTGCTCAAAACGTGTTGGTGGTTTCAAATATATATTAACTATACCTAGACTAGGTTTCCTCACCATGTTTTCATTCACCATTGTCAGCGATTTCAAAGATAAACTAAGAAAGTACATATGTATTTGTAAATGTCAAATTGATACATGCCCAGATTTGAACCTGGAATTTGCCAAGAATGGCTTCATATGCTGTGCTACGCCCCCATTCTTGAACATTGGCATTAAAAACTGTTATCAAAATCGGCCTAGTAATAATGTAAATTAAATCAGTGATCTCACATAATGACGAGGAGTTTTCAATATCAGATTTTGTACCGTTTGTACTAGTGATAATATGACATTGCATGATACATTGATATTAATCATTAGCGTCAGCTACTGTTGGGCAATTTGACAGTCATTGTGATAAGCAAAGTTTTCTTGAAGTAAAATGGCCCTGCCTCCAAGCTGAAATTGTATAATTTTTTATGAATTACTAGTTGACCCGGCAAACTTTGTTTTGCCATAAAAACACCAAACATTTATCTACCCTACCTACCCTACCCTACCCGACCCTACACTACCCTACCCTACCCTACCCTACCCTACCCTACCCTACCCTACACTACCCTACCCTACCCTACCCTACGCTACACTACCCTACGCTACACTACCCTATCCTACACTACTCTACCCTACCCTACCCTACCCTACCCTACCCTACCCTACCCTACCTACCTACCTACCTACCTACACTACACTACTCTACCTACCTACCCTATCTACCTACCTACCCTACCTACCTACCCTACCCTACCCTACCCGACCCTACACCACCCTACCCTACCCTACACTACACTACCCTACCCTACGCCACGGGGTCTCATTGCTTAGAAAGAATATTTGGTTCAAATAAATCTCACTAGATGACGCGACGTGTACACACAATTCAATAGAATTGTGTTAAATATTAACATTATCTGCCCGGCGAGCATGGCCTACTGTGACATCGCTTAAGTCACACTTTTAATCACAGTTTGGGCGATAAACTCATTTTGTCTTAAATGCTAGCACGGCGGCGTGAGATATTTTCTTGACTTGTGGCATAACTTCTTGACGTTTATTTATTTCTTTTTCGGCAATTTTCCAATTTTATTGCAGTTTCGGTTTAACCTTGACCATAAAAACCATTTATGTTCTGAGAAGCATAGCCCTACGACGCACTGTTGCCGAATTATGGGCCTCCGTATTTAATTTTATTTTGCATATTTCCAAAATGATATCCCGAAAACGGTATGTCCTAGGCCAAAAATAACCAAAATTTAGCCCCCTTTGCTAGCCCCATGTTAGCAGCATCCCAACATGAATTATAAGTTTTTTTTTTTTTTACATTGCTTGGTTTTCGACTCAATTTATGATAAAATATGTCATGTCTTACAATTTGTCTTAAATGCTAGCACGGGACAACCATGTGACATAATTTACAGGCGCGACTTGCTTTTCTTGTTGTTGACTTCATAGTGCGACATAATTTGAATAGACGACCAAATAAAATAATACGTAAAAAAGTATGCCGTTCATACAGCTAAACAACTTTTTAATTTTGTTGGGAATAAATTAATATTTGACCCACGACCATAGACTTATGCAAACTTTATTTTTCTTTGTTTGTTTGATAACATATTAAGTGTATGTTAGAAAGATATATTTATTGTGAAAATTTTAATAATTACTAAAAAATATAATAGCTTGGGCCAATACCGGTGGGCCCCTTATTTTTAATATTTTTAATGTTTTTTTGGGGCTTTTATTTAAGAAACATTTAAAAATGTAGAAAGCAAGAAGAATATGGTATAAAAGAAAATAATTATAAAAAAAAAAAATCATAATAAAAATAAGAAAAACAATAAAAAATATTACAATTATGAAAAAGTAATAATATAAAATGAATTAATAATCCTGTAACATTTCAATTAATTAATAAGCATTGATCACCAATTCACCATACACACAAAATGAATTTATTGCCATTTGGTGCAGTAATTAGAAGGCAAATATATTTTTTTCAACTATAAAATTTTATCACCACCTCCGAACGAAAGTGATACATTTTTCTAAATCATCTGTCAAAATGTGACATTTGTGACAAAATGGGTGCGCCCGTATTAGCAATTAAGACCCGACGAGTCCCAAACAAACGTCAGGAAATTTTCTCACGCCGCCGGTGCTATTATTTAGGACAAAATGGCGTTATCGCCCAAACTGCGATGAAATGTGTGACTCAAGCCATGTCACAGTAGGCCGTGCTCGCCGGGCAGCAACAAGAAAGGCATGTTGCGCCTTTAAAATATGTCACATGTTTGACCCGTGCTAGCATTTAAGACAAATTGTAAGACATGACATAATTTATCATGTCATGTCACAAATGTCTTGGGTACGCCCATGCTCGCTAGGCTGGAATTGAACATAAACATTGTATGTTCTTGTTTAATTAACTCTCCTAAGTACAAAATTATGGAATATTGGGCTCTTAATTCACATTTCAAAGATCATTTGAACGGATCATTTAAAATTGATGCCATAGATGGCGCATTTTTAAATTTCTGAGGCATTCAACTCGATTGTTAAAATTTGCAATTTAACACATATTGGTGCAAAAAAACTGTAACAACGTGCAAAAAAATACTATAAAACGAACCTTCACTGTATTTAAAGAAAAAAATATTCACGAACCTCGTAAACCCTTTTACTTGCAAGGCGCTGCTGACACCATCTATTGCCGTGAAACGGGATCAACCGCGATTGATGTACTCACAAAAATAACAAGATTAAGCAGATGAAAACCGCTAGTTACGTCGGCACGGTTTTTTTGTATGGGATGAGGCATCTGTATGCTAGTATTATATTATCTGTGCCTACGCTACACTACCCTATCCTACACTACTCTACCCAACACTACCCTACACTACCCTACCCTACACTACCCTACCCTACCCTACGCTACCCTACCCTACCCTACCCTACCCTACCCTACCTACCTACCTAACTACCTACCTACCTACCTACACTACACTACTCTACCTACCTACCCTATCCAACCAAACATTTTTTTTTTTTTTTTTTGCTTTTAAACCTTCCCTGTATTCTGTCGAACATAACAAAAAAAGAATTATTCAAATCGGTCCAGCCGTTCTCGAGTTTTAGCGAGACTAACGAACAGCAATTGATTTTTATGTATATAGATTAATAGGTATTCAATCAAAAATTTAAGTGCGTTAATTAACTTTCCTACATTTTGCAGCCTAAACACCGAACTGCTAAAGCCATTTATAATTAATTTAAAAATCAAAAACCCGACTGATTAAGAATCAAACTAAAAAGCTGTTAACAAGAAAGAATCGTGCTGTGCAGTCGGAGGATCAGGTGGTCAGCCAGTTCGCGAATATGTTTCCTCCGACTGCACAGCATGTTTTTTTCTTGGTAGGTAACAGCTTTTTAGTTCGATTCTTAATCAGTCGGGTTTTTGATTTATAATCTAACTTTTTTTATTTACAACTTTTGAGTTATGTTTTTCTTTTTTGAATTACTTTTAAACATATAAGTGTTATATATTTTTGTAATCACCTTAAAACTCTTCATTTTGATACCCCACTCGAAGGGTTTGGAAGGAAAAATAAATTGGGCCTTGCACAATATGGCGCCCAAAATCCGCCATGTTTGTGTTTTTAGAACTTCACCTATCTAAGAACACTTGGGCGGTCAAGACTTATCTATCGATGTCTTAATTATATAATTCGGTCAAGTGGTTTAAAAGATATGAGATAATAAAGAATATCACATGTAGTCCTCGCCAAACTTCTTGGCCGCCCTGAAGTTGGTTTACCGGATGCGCGAGGCACGAAACGTTGGTGGTTTTGTATGAGATTTCCTACTGCGCAGCCATTAATAAATAATAAAAATATATTTATTTCTCACCACAATATTACACAATACATCATTTGTCTTAACAAGCTTATTACTATTGTGGGAGACTGGTGCCTAAACTAGGCTGCAAGCCTGTATTTCAGGACACCAGGACCCCGCCCTTAACACAATCATTATCTTATGCATTGTTTTTTTTTTTTTTTAGGTAGGTATTGAATCGGTGAACACGAACACAGTATTAGTAAGTGTGTATGTTTTGTTTGAGAGTGTGTGGTGGTGAGTGTGTGTGATGGTGCGTGTGTGTGTGTATGTTTTTTTTTACATTAGTGGTATTACACTAAAGTAGCAAGTAGTTTTTCGGTGTCTTCATAATTAAATTCTTGTAGGAAGGAAGTTATTTTCTTTTTACACATGTTCTTAGTAAGATTAACTATCGGTAGCATACTATTAATTTTATTGTAAAGAAAACCTCCCAGATGGCAGAAGAAACGCTTAGAGAATTGGGTTAAAAGTCGAATGTCTGGGCGATCTACGGGGTTGTAGCGTCTCTTACCTTGTGAAGTCGAAGGGTGGTATTTTAGCATAGAGTGTTGTTTTAAAATTATGCTTTTAATGAAAAGTTGACGAACTGTCATAACTTTCGCTTCTTTATATAAGAGCTCTGTGGGGTAACGGTAAGGTAGAAACGAAGACACTTTCAGTATGGCTCTTTGCGTTCTCTCCAAGACAAGGAGTGTAGACTTCGGAGCTCCACCCCAAACATTGATACAGTAGGTTAACAATGATTGAACGAGGGCAAAGTACACTGATTTTTTTAGCTTCGCATCTGCCACCCCCCTCAGAGTTTTAAAGATGTATATCATTTTACGTAACCTAGTGTTAAGTGCATCAATGTGATCCCGAAATCTAAGGGTGTTATCTATTAATATTCCCAGGTATTTAACAAGTTGAGTGTTTCGAAGGTGCGGACAGTTACATGCACTTTTTTCATGTGGTGTTGTGCAAGTGTGTGCTAAGATGGCATAAGGTGTTACTGATGAGGGAGCGTTTTTATCATTTTTTAGAGTGAATGTTATATAATTAGTTTTGTCAGCATTTAGTGTTAGTTTGTTGTTTCGTAACCACTCCGTCACAGTATTGAAGCCCAACTGAGCGTGTGAAAAGACCTCATCCCACGTGTCAGCATTGAAGAGTAGGGCGGTGTCGTCAGCAAATGTTATAATCCTCCCTTTGGGGAGAGCGAGCATACCCAGGTCGTTGATGTATATGAGGAAGAGAGTAGGGCCAAGTACGCTGCCCTGGGGCACACCGTATGAGACTGTTCGTTCCTCGCTAATGATCTCATTTATCGCAACGCACTGAGTACGCTCACTCAAGTAATCCTTAAACAAATCCAGCTGGGCCCCTCTGATGCCCATATTTTCCATTTTTCGAATAAGGATGGGCACAGAAACCGTGTCAAATGCCTTAGCTAGGTCCAGGAATATGCCTAATACCCTCTTTCTACTGTCCAAATTAGTGACGACATAGTTGGTAAGATCGTGTACTGCATCAGACGTGGATTTACCAGACCTAAAGCCATACTGTGTAGGAGAAAGTAGATTCTGTTTCTCAAGATAGTCTTTTAGTCTGTTATTCATCACCCGCTCGAGTACCTTAGACAAAGCTGGCAGCAATGCAATAGGCCTATAATTATTGACACGGATTCTGTCCCCACTCTTAAAGATCGGGCGTATGATAGATCGTTTAAAAACTTTGGGGAACTTGCCTGATGAGAGAGCTAGGTTACAAATGTAAGTCAGAGGTGGAACGATTAACCTTTTATGCTTCTTAAGAAGGCCACTGGAGATTTTATCCCACCCCACCGCACAGTCATTGCGAAGAGACGTCAATAACCTTTCAACTTCATCTTCATTTGTTGGTAATAGAACCATCGATTGCGAGCTATTATTTGCAAAAGAAATGGAAGAATATATTGGATCCGCAATTTTTTCCGCAAGGTTTTTACCAATATCAGCAAAAAAGTTATTAACTGCGTTTACCGATAGTTCAGGAGTCGTTGACAACCTTAGCAAGTCAGACGGTGTTTCTTTCTTGTTGGTTCTATGCGTTAAGTTATTTATTGCTGTCCAGAGCAGCTTAGAATTGGTTCCTGCCTTGGCTATTTCATTTTTTTCATAATCAGTTTTGATTTTCTTTAGCAATTTGTTACAAAAGTTCCTATATCTATTAAAGGTTGTTTTAAGGTCATGATTTTCTGGTGTCTTTTTTAATTTTTTATGTAAGTTGTCTCTGTGTCGGACACAACGAAGAAGGCCTGGCGTTATCCATGCCTTAACGATTTTTTTACGATTTGGGACTTTGACAGTTTGTGAGTTAGTGTCTATAATATTTTTTAGTTTATTTACCATCACCTCAGCTGCAACATTTGGATCTTGTGTGTTATATATATCGCTGAAGTTTAGTTGGTTGATGTCAGCATCTAACTGCTCGTGATTGATCCGGATCTTAGTTTTTTTTACAACCGTTTTAAAATTTTTATTTGCTAGGAACAATATTACCGTTTCATGATCAGTTAGTGCCGAATGAGCTATAAGTGTTGAAGCAGGCCGTTGAGTTTTCAAGGCAATGTGGTCAAGACAAGCATGTTGGCGTGTAGGCAATGTGTGAGTAGGCAGCAGACCGTGTGAGGCTAATAAGTTTAAATAAATATGTTTGTTTGAATCTAGGCTTTGATCGTGGATATTAATGTTAATATCGTCACTAATTATTATATTTTTGTACCGTGAGATATTTGTTAGCGTAAGGTTTAATGAGTTTAGAAAATTTGTGATGTCTTTGTAGCCTGGTGGTCGGTAAATTGCTAGTAGAATAGTGTTTTGATCAATTGTCAGTTGTAAACAGTTTGCATTTAGGAATGATGGCTCTTCAACGGTAACCTTAAGTTCTTTCCTAACGTAGACTGTTACACCCTCATTTTGGGTGAAATTGTTAACAGTGCTAAAACAATCGTAACCATCCATGGTAGGCAAATAATGAGTGTTAGGAAGCCAGCATTCGGTTAGTGTTATTACATCCCAATCAATTTTTGTTCTAGCTAATAATGTGTGGAAGCCTGCAATATTTTTTGTTATACTACGAATATTTTGATTTATAATTTTTAGTGATAAATTTGGCTTAAAATTAGGCGGAATACAACTGTCAATATCACAGAACGAAGAATCCGACACAGATATCAGATCTATATTTTGTATGTTATCTACTAAGTTATCGAATTTTATATTTGAAGACTATTTTGCACATTTTAACAGAGCTAGCAGTTTTTTTTAAAGTGTACGTATTTGTGTCAGTCGTTGGTGGTACTTGTAATGAGTGAAATAGGGTAGGACATTGTAGCCAACTTCGGCGCGGCCAAGAAGTTTGGCGAGAACTATACATACATACAAGATACGCGCGAAACACATAACCCAGTCGGGTAAAAACACGGTTTCGAAGGACCATTTTTGAATTAAGAATTTGGTAAAGAATGTACTCTGCTTTAATGCCAAAGTTTGACAGGTTTTCTAAAGTACAGTTTGAAGAAAGGATATTTCAAGCACTTCCTGCCATCTGATAAAGCTCAAAACTACGCGTTCTTATGTAACTTTAGAAACATTTAAATAATTTGGTAATATGGAGACCAGCTTCATGATGGAACCGGAAGGTAGCCATAGCAACTTCTCAACCAGACAAGGTAGCACCATCGTGTTTGGACTCAATGGATATGTATTGACAACCGATATTAATTTCGTTCATTTTACCAGACTTCCGAAGGAGGGTAATGTTTCAGTCTATGTATATATATGACCAGTGGTGGCCCAGTGGTATCGGCCGCGACTTACAAGTTGTAGGTCGGGGGTTCGAGCCCAAGCAGGCGCTTTACTTTGTGTAAATTATTTCTTCACCACTGCTCTCAAAACGGTGAAGGAAAACATCGTGAGGAAACCGGCATGTCCCAGAACCAAAAATTCGAAGACATGTGACATCCACCAACCCGCACTGGGCCCGCGTGGTGGATTACGGCCCATTCCCTCTCACAGAGAGGAGGCCTGTGTCCCAGCAGTGGGAACATTAATAGGCTGATGATGTGATGTGATGATGTGATATATATGACATGTATTAAATGTTTATTCCTATTGGCGTTCTGGAAACCAAACGCGTTGGCGTTGGAAGTTCCTTGCATGAAAGAGTTAACAATAGTAACAAACATCCACACAAATTTTCAAATTTATAATATTAGCAGTTTAAGATATTCCCTCAGGCCCAATTTTTGATCCATAGGTAATTCAACTCAACCAATGGTTAAATATAATAAAACACCTTTTTACCCGACTGCCGACTGGTGTTTATTCTGTTTTGTCTATGTATGTATGTTTGTTCCTAAGTGGCGTTCTAGAGACCAAACACGTTCGGCCGATTTCGAGATCGTCAATCGATTCTTCTTAACCCTGCGATTGTCACTGGCTACATTAAAATGGGAAAATAGAAAAATGGCGGATTCTGCGTGCCTATTACATCCTAACCCGTCGTGTGGGGTTATCAAAATAAAAGGTTTTAAGAGGTGATTTCAATTTTTTTTTCTCGTATATGATTAAATGGGGTCCATATTGGCTCACCTAAAGTTCTTTACCCGAAATTGTTCTTCCTAATGATTTGTAATCCGAATGATCACTCTTCCTAAAATTTTACATACTAATGTTTTCATTCATACTATTTGTAGTGCTACCGGCGATGTTCATAACACTCATGTTTCCGAAAATTGTAATTAATAATATCATTAATGTAGTTATATTTAAACTCCTACTGTTTTTTATCATAACGCTTTTATCCCTAAACATAATTACCATAATATTTTCAGTCATATTCAGAAAAAAACATTTACCAAGTGTAATCAAAAATATATGTGGGTAATTATGTCTAAAAAATTAAGTATTTAGAATGATTAAAGGTCGTTTCACTGATTTTTGTCAATGAAATTCAGGTCAGAGTGTCTTCTTGAAAAAAAACTACCACTACTAACACTATGAAAAAAATACTTAGAAAAATTTCGCGTCCAATTTCGAGGTAGCATAATAGTGTAAAAGATGGTTATGTTGAGAAAATATAGGAAAACAAATAAAAGTATAATAAATGTTTATTGCTACTGGCATTATGAAGTTTAATGCTTCGGAATTATGAACATTAGAGACAGAGTAGTTAGGAATTGAGATTGTTAGGATGAAAAATGTTCGGAAGAACATTTTCGGATTTCCAATTATCGGAGTTAAAAATTTAGGTGAACTTTGGCGCACCCGATTAAATGTACCAAATTCGAAAAAAATAATTTAACTAAAAAAGTTATACCTAATTATAAAATGATGTGCAGTTCAAGGATACATCTGGTTTAGGTCAGCCAGCTCGCGAGTATGTATCCTGCACAGCATGATTTTCTTCTTGTTTACGCCTTTTTTGTTCGCTTCTTAAGCGGTCAGGTTTTTAGATTTTTGAATTACCTTTTTTAGTCCATTAATAGCTTGTTTTTAAAATATTTTTACTTTTAATTACTTGTTTGATAAAATTGCATATAACTATGTGGATATTGAACACATCTAGAGTAATATTATTGTATTTTCTTCGATAAATTAAATGAGGCCACATTGATTGTGTGTCTTATCAGTTAATTAACGTTTTGTACAAAATGGATGTTTATGAGCTAATAATATTTTATTATGTGTCTGTGGCATAGACATTATTCTTTGTTTATCTGTTATTGTGTTCATTTATCTTGATGACGGTAGGTAGCAATCTTTTTGTAATTGCTAAGTTTACAAGGTTCCTCAAGGAGTTTTGGCGGGAACGTGATGGCGTCTATGTTGCTTCTCTGTTTTATTTTTAACCCCCGCCGGAAAAAGAGGGGTGTTATAAGTTTCACGTGTGCTGCTGTATCTGTGTGTCTGTCTGTGGCATCATAGCGCCTAAACGGATGAACTGATTTTGATTTAGTTTTTTTTAATTGAAAGGTGATTTTGTCAGGAGTGTTCTTAGCTATGTTTGAATAAAATCGGTTCAGCCGTTCAAAAGTTATGAGCGTGTTACTGTTAGAATCGGGGTGTTATCGCAAGATAAATGTGTCGGGGGTTTTTAAATTTTGAAATTTTACTTGTCCTTAAACTGTGTTATATTGAATATTAATAGTGTAAAAATGGTAGTGTTTTATTCTAATAATATTAGTGAACTTGCACGAGTGTGGGCAAATAAAACACAGCGGTAGAACATGAGTTTGTTCATGTTGTCTATAAAACTCCGTGGAGGCTTCCAGTAAAGTTAACACCATTATACTAGGGCCTAACTAGGACAATGGACTTAAAACTTATATGTTTAAATGTATCTAATTCGAAAAAAACTAACTAAAAAGTTATAAATAAAAAAACTTTATTCCAAAAATCAAAAAACCCGACTGCTTCAAAAGCGAACTAAAAAGTCGTAAACAAGGAAAAAATCATGCTGTGCAGGCGGAGGATACACCAGATTTTGGTCAGCTAGCCCGCGAATATGTATCCTCCGACTGCACAGCATGATTTTTTCCTTGTTTACGACTTTTTAGTTCGCTTTTGTTACTTAGGCAATTCAATTGCATAAAAATGGTAGTGTTTTATTCTAATAATATTAGTGAACTTGCACGAGTGTGGGCAAATAAAACACAGCGGTAGAACATGAGTTTGTTCATGTTGTCTATAAAACTCCGTGGAGGCTTCCAGTAAAGTTAACACCATTATACTAGGGCCTAACTAGGACAATGGACTTAAAACTTATATGTTTAAATGTATCTAATTCGAAAAAAACTAACTAAAAAGTTATAAATAAAAAAACTTTATTCCAAAAATCAAAAAACCCGACTGCTTCAAAAGCGAACTAAAAAGTCGTAAACAAGGAAAAAATCATGCTGTGCAGGCGGAGGATACACCAGATTTTGGTCAGCCAGCCCGCGAATATTGTGTCCTCCGACTGCACAGCATGATTTTTTCCTTGTTTACGACTTTTTAGTTCGCTTTTGAAGCAGTCGGGTTTTTTGATTATTGGAATTAAGTTTTTGATGTTATATCTTTAGAAGCACCCTCAAAAGATCCTAAAATTGTGCTGTCAACAGAGGCCTAGTGTACAAAGAGGCCTACTCTCTTACTAATAAACACGGAATAAAGTTATACCAGGTATAACAAAGGTATAACCATACATTTTCATAGGTTTATACTTGGTATAACTTTATTTCGCGTTTATTAGTAAGAGGGCTAGTGTATAAATGAAAAAAGCAAAATATAGTGGCACAATATATATCTTTCTTTTTCAGTTTATGGAATATCTTTTAAATTGTTCCAATATTGGAGGAGGAAATAGACGAGAGCCAAACCCCGGCGACGAGAGCCAAACTTTGACTTTTTACCCGACTGCCGAAGGAGGGTAATGTGTTTATCAGTCTATGTATGTATGTATGTATGTTTCTTCCTATATGGCGTTCCAGAGACCAAACGCGTTGGCCGATTTTGATGATACATACGTCAATCGATGCGTCTTAACCCTGCGAGTGTCACAGGCTACATTAAAATTGGACAATAGAAAAATGGCGGCTTTTGGGTGCCATATTGTGGGGGCCCAATTTTTTTTTTTCTTCCAAACCCATCGTGTGGGGTATCAAAATAAAGGGTTTTAAGAGGTGATTTCAAAAATATATAACACTTATATGTTTAAATGTATCCAATTCGAAAAAAACTAACTAAAAAGTTATAAATAAAAAAACTAAAAACCCGACTGCTTCAAAAGCGAACTAAAAAGTCGTAAACAAGGAAAAAATCATGCTGTGCAGGCGGAGGATACACCAGATTTTGGTCAGCTAGCCCGCGAATATGTATCCTCCGACTGCACAGCATGATTTTTTCCTTGTTTACGACTTTTTAGTTCGCTTTTGTTACTTAGGCAATTCAATTGGATGTCTGCGACCGCATTTCCTCTTAAATCTTATACAAAAAAAGTTAACTAAAAAACTCAAAAAACCTGACTGCTTAAAAGGAGAACTAAAAAGACATATTCGCGAGCTGGCTAACCAAAACCAGATGTATCCTCCGAGTGCACAGCATGATTTTCTTCTTGTTTACGTCTTTTTAGTTCGCTTTTTAAGCAATCGGGTTTTTTGAGTTTTTTAATTAACTTTTTTTTATTTACAATTTGTAGTTATTTTTTTTTTAGAATTAGTTACATTTAAACATAAGTGTTATAATTTTTTGAAATCACCTCTTAAAACCCTTTATTACCCTTTGATACCCCACACGATGGGTTTGGAAGGAAAATATAAATTTTTCCCCACAAAATGGCGCCCAAAACTCCCATTTTATTCTTTTCCAATTTTAATGTAGCCAGTGACACTCGCAGGGTTAAGACGAATCGATTGCCGTAAGAATTATCAAAACCGGCCAACGCGTTTTATCTCTAGAACGCCATATAGGAACAAACATACATACATAGACTGATAAACACATTACCCTCCTTCGGCAGTTGGGTAAAAACAGTAACGCGCCTTCCCTCGCGCATCTGAAAGTCAACTTCAGGGCAGCCAAGAAATTTGGCGAGTAATACTGACGTAAACTCACGCCTTTTTCCATGGGGGCAGGCAGAAACTACAGAACACCTGCTACAATCCTTACATACTCTCATACATCTATTCATAATACACGACCCATAAAATATTAAGTAAGACTTTCTGTTTTAGGTAGCAAGACTACTGGTCGGTCAGAATGGTATCCTATCCACTCCTGCTGTTTCCTGTATCATCAGAAAATACAAGGCCCTTGGTAAGTGTACTCTTTTTATGAAACTAAGCTGAGGCCAGTCTATATGGCCACACTTGGGCTACCACATCCACACATCACACACATCCACGGCTGAACATAGGCGTAGGCCTATGTTCAGCCGTGGATGTGTGTGATGTGTGCCAAATTTCTTGGATGTCTTTCGGCTGAAAAGAAACAAGAAACAAGGCCTAGTTGTTATATATATTAATTAACTAGAATTTTAATTAAAATGACAATTATGAAATGTAAAGTTACTAAAATTCAACAAGGACTTGCCCGGTTTGATATTACTAATAGTTTGGGATAATGCTAATGCGGTGTTTGACTGCTGTATTATTGAAAAGAAAAACATTTTCGGATAAAGATTTAGATTGCCTACTGATTTTCCACTGCAAATTTTTCATATAGGTACAAGCTTATATTTTTCCTTTGAGTTTCGCGGTATCAAATTTTCAACCACTAATTTAGCTTCATCTTTAATGTCTGGCGGTGTTAAACACATTGAATCGGAAGAATTTTCGCTTTAAGAGCTCATTTTTAGCAAAAAAGTCACTAAATAAAAACAAAATTTTCGCTGAACCGCGCTTTTGTTACTTTTTTGTTTTTTTTTGAGCAATGGTAGTTGGAACTATACAGCCTAATATGGAATAAAATCTTTTTGTAGCTATCTCTATAGATACAAACAGCTGTGTTTTAAATAAAATCTTTTTGGATTTGATTTTTTAAAACGTTGAAACGTCAAAATAGCGGCCGGCAAAACATTGCTGGCCTGTTAGAGCGGCCAGCAAAACTTTGCCGGCCGCTCCTTGAAACAGAACGGCAAGGTCGACTTTGCTCAAACAAGGTTATCAAAATAATGACCACATTACATGCATTTTTGAGTAAAGGTACTTAGTAGTTAGTACAGTAGCTTCTATGGGACGTTTGGCTAGAATTTCCATTATGGGCCGTTGATTTGGAAGTTCATTTTTTTTTTGTAGGTAGTAGGTACTCATAAATAGAAAGCTTTTTACAAATTTTCAAGACTCGGAAATTTTATGTTTTTCATGAGGTAAAAAAATGAGAATTAGTCAAAGAGCGAGCGAAGCGAGCTCCGGAACTTAGGGCACCCCGACACGGATAGGTTAGGTTCGAAGGAGATGACGGGAGCAGAAGTGAGCGAGCAAAGCAAGCGAACGCACCTCCCGTCATCTCCTTCATGTTAGGTGACTTTAGACCCTGCGACAGAAATAGGAGCCCCGCAGCGGGGCTCCGTCGACTTTGTAGCTTAAATAGTAATCTTAACCTTTAACCATGGATATCTCTATAACCATGGGGTTTTGTGGGGTGGGGATGGTACAGTGAGGTAGCTCCTCTAACCCCCTTTCCCTTCCCGCCTCCGCGCCCCTTTGTCGATGGACATTTATGGAAATTTTAATTCTAACTTTAACCATGGATATCTCCATAACCATAGGGCTCGGAGTAGTGGGGATGGTACTAGCGGGTAGCCAAACCTCCCCCTCTCCCCCCTCCACCATCCCCGCGCCAAAAAGCAACGGCCCATAATCGGAATTTTAACCGGACGTTTTATTTCTGTGTTTATTTATTTATTACTTTATGCCCAAAAACGTACAGAGGCGGACTTAAGGTTGCCCTAGTCGATCAATCTTCCATACAAACGTAGTCTGGAGATTAATCCACTGTTTGACGGTGTAAGTTCAATTTGTCTTATCATTATCTAGCCCTGTATGGAAACAAAAAAGTAAAAAAAGATATATAGATAAGTTCCATATTTAAACACAAATTTTAACGCATCTTTGGGCGCAAATAAATACCATAAGAAGAAGGAAAATTGCAAAACAGTCACCATACAGGGATAAATAAGTAGTTCAACAATGCGAATAATTTTATTTGGGATATTATAAATTGCATATCAAATAAATAATCGCCTATCAATACATACTCATCATTTATATTCTTATTTACATCTAATAACTTACTTCACTACAAATAAACTAAATGTTTAACAAAACTCAAACTGCAGATAAAACGAAATTATACATCAATATAACATTACTTTTTTCCTCATAATGCAATACTGTTAAATTTATTTTTGTACAAAAATACTACATACATAGCATAAATACTGACTGCACAGCAAATTTTCCATATTTCATAGTCTATTTTAGTTGATCTACGAATAAATTATGGTCAAAGAATCAGTCCAAGAGCGAGCGAAGCGAGCTCGGGAACTTAGGGCACCCCGACACGGACAGGTTGGTTCGAACGAGATGACGGGAGCTGAAGTGAGCGAGCAAAGCGAGCGAACTCAGCGCCCGTCATCTCGTTCGTGTTAGGTTACTTTTGACCCTGCAGACAGAAATAGGAGCCCCGCGCGGCGGGGCTACGTCGACTTATTCGAAAAATCGCTTTACCATGCGAAAATAAATTGTAGTGTGTTTAGTGATATTTTGAGTTGAATATTTTGCTGTGCAATCAGTAATTTTGATGGGAATTCGGAATCTTATTGCGTAGAAAAAGGATATTTTTTGATTTGCGTTTAAATACTACCCATTTTATTTTGGACAGATACATTTAATAGTTTTTTCATGATTTCCATACTCCCAAAGGACTGTTTATAAAATTTAGCGCAATCGTTTTCGTCCTAAATTCAATTTCGCTACAAATTTGCAAAAGTGTGTATTCGTACGCGAACTAGCTTCTTACTGCTCATCACAGCATCAATCTCTTTTGCGCGTGTTTTCGGATGAGATAGCATGCATTTTAACCCCGCGCACAAAATAGTTCGTGCCGACGACTAGTGCAAACTTAATGCCTATATTTCCAGTTTATTTTTTACCCGACTGCCGAAGGAGGGTAATGTGTTTATCAGTCTATGTATGTATGTACGTATTTATGTATGTATGTTTGTTCCTATATGGCGTTCCAGAGACCAAACGCGTTAGCCGATTTTGATGATTCATTCGTCAATCGATTCGTCTTAACCCTGCGAGTGTCATAGGCTACATTAAAATTGGACAATAGAAAAATGGCGGATTTTGGGCGCCATATTGTGGGGGCCCAATTTTTTTTTCTTCCGAATCCATTGTGTAGGGTATGAAAATAAAGGGTTTTAAGAGGCGATTTAAATATAACACTTATATATTTAAATGTATCTAATTCGAAAAAAACTTAACTAAAAAGTTATAAATAAAAAAAGTTAAATCAAAAAATCAAAAAACCCGACTGCTTCAAAAGCGAACTAAAAAGTCGTAAACAAGGAAAAAATCATGCTGTGCAGGCGGAGGATACATACGCGCGAGCTGGCTGACCAAAACCAGATGTCGGGTTTTTTGATATTTTGATTTAACTCTTTTTTTAGGAGGTATAAGATGAATCAAAACGTTTGTAACGATGATTTTCAGATTCTATTGGCGTTTGCCTTGAACTTTGTATCCATGATCGTAAAAACTATAGAGACTCTATTTTAGCGCCAATAAATTATGATCTCTCGTATATCAACATCAGCCTTTTAATGTTTCCACTGCTGGGACATAGGCCTCCCCTCTATGAGAGGAAATGGGCCTTAATCCACCACACGGGCCCAGTGCGGGTTGGTGGATGTCACATGTCTTCGAATTTTTGAATTTTCGGTTCTAGGACAAGCCGGTTTCCTCACGATGTTTCACCGTTATGAAAGCAGTGTTGATGCAATAATTTAGACAAAGTAAAGTGCCTGCCTGGGTTCGAACCCATGACCCGGGCTGCCTCATATGTAATGACTTAGGAACAATAAATAATTTATTTATTTTTAAGTGTAATATAATACTCACAACGGATCTTTGTGTCTGAATTGGCTGCAAGGCCCTGCGCAGTAGCTATTTTTGTGTCAATGTTGAAAGTGAAGATAGCATTGTATAACTGTCTCTTTCACTCGCTTACGTTTGTCGCATCGTCCTATCTCGCTTACTCTATGCAGTATACTCGATGACAAACTGTTTCTTGCGCAATGGTTGGCAGCGCCAATTCAGAGACACAAAGATCCGCTGTAACTATTATGCACAGTTATTTTGACCGAGTAGTAACAAGTACATGTTGTCAACTGATTTTGGACAGCAATATCTATGGAATCCTGATTATCTATTGATCGTCTGTAGTTCGCATGATGTAAAAACAATGATAGCGTGACCATGAATGGACGAGTACCATGACACAGCATAATGATGATAAATTACCAGTTTATTTGACAACTGTATAGATCTACTTATCACCATTGAGGTAATAATGTAATACGCACCTTATCACTGATAGATAATATCATCACAGTAATCTCACTAATATTATACAAGTAAAATTTCAAAATTTAAAAATCCCCCGACACATTTATCTTGCGAAAACACCCCGGTTCAAACAGTAAAACGCCCATAACTTTTGAACGGCTGAACCGATTTTATTCAAACATAGCTAAGAATACTCTCGACAAAAACACCTTTCAAACAATAAAAACTAAATCGAAATCGGTTCATCCGTTTAGGCGCTATGATGCCACAGACAGACACACAGATATACAGACACACAGATACACAGCAACACACGTGAAATTTATAACACCTCTCTTTTGCCGGCGAGGGTTAAAAAGCGAAAGTTTGTGAATATGTGTGTGTGTGTTTGTATGTTTGCTACTTCTTCACGCTCAAACTTCTGTACGGATCTGTATGAAATTTGGCACAGAGATAGATTATAGTCAGGAATAGCATATAGAATACTTTTTATCCCGGGCATACGTTCCTTCGGGATAATTCTCGACGTACGTGAAGCTTTTTTGGCAGAAGCTAGATACTGATAAAATACATACACAACATCACGCCAGTATTCCCCGAAGGCTTAAGCAGAATTGCACCTGTAGTTATGTTCAAGTCCCATGTAATATGGGTCGTGTCTGACCGAAAGTTGGGTTTGGTTTCGATTCGAGTTTCGCGAAAAACAGAGTTTCGGTTTCGGCGGCAAACCTGCCATAACCGAAACTGCATTCGGGAGTTCTTGCGCTGTGATCGGTCATGTTCGGCGCGTTAAATTCCATCCCAGCGAGTATTTTTTTTCAATATTTTTTTCTTAAACGAGGGGTTGTTATGTTGATTATCATACGAATAAGTGAAAATGTCGAAGATTGCAGAGCTATCCGATTTAAAGATAAAAAATAAAGACTGACTGATTATAATAACGTTTTCTATGTGATTTAAAGATAAAAAAAATATTTATCATTATATTTATTATTTATTTATTTGTACACCACTTAAATAATTACAGGACTAAGCATTTATAAAGATAAGTGTACAATGGGCGGTCTTATCGCACAGGGCAATCTCTTACAGACAACCTTTAACCAAAAATAAAGACTGACTGATTATAATAACGTTTTCTATGTGATTTAAAGATATAAAAATATTTATCATTATATTTATTATTTATTTATTTGTACACCACTTAAATAATTACAGGACTAAGCATTTATAAAGATAAGTGTACAATGGGCGGTCTTATCGCACAGGGCAATCTCTTACAGACAACCTTTAACCAAAAATAAAGACTGACTGATTATAATACCGTTTTCTTAATTTTTTCCTCAAAACATGATCCTTGTATGGAAGTTTCGGTTTCGGCTGAAACTGAGACTGTCGCCGAAATTCGGTTTCGGTGGTAAAAACCAATTTCGGTCGGACACTAAATATAGGCAAACCTATTCCAAACAACCGGGCACATGTCCAGACCCCTGCTACCACTAAAAAAATCCAGATGAAAAAACCCAATAACACTGCCTGGACCCGGGAATTAAACCCAGTAACACATTTTTTATTCTCTTCGATAAGCTCGCGTCTGACCACTATCTCGCCTGATGGTGAGCGATAATGTGGTCTACGATGAAGCACGCTTGCCTAGAAGTAACCTATTCGCAAAACGTTTTGTGCGTATGGGTGGGATGTCCACCATTACTTTTATTATTGCGAGTCACAATTTTTTTTTTCGTTTCTTTTTCTTTGTTTTCTTTCTTATGTACCGATGGCGCATGGCCGTTCGTCTTGTAGTCCGATGATAGAAAGGGCTAGGTGGAATCAAATTGTGCAGTTCCATCACACACTCCCCGAAATGTAACCGATAAAAAACCGACAGGCTGGCAACTCGGCGTCGATGTTCGAGGCTCTGAAGCTTTGACGCGACCAGTGCATCGTTGCCAATAAGCCTCTTGGCCCGTCTGTCAATCGACTCAAGTTCTTCAAGCTGGTTTTTGGCAGATCCGTCCCAGAGGTGAGAGCAGTACTCCATGCATATCCGAACTTGCGCTTTATACAAATTGAGCAGCTGTTCAGGCGTGAAGTACCGTCTCGCCTTTTTAATAATCCCCAACATTTTTGCAGTCAACTGAGCTTTCGCCTCAATGAATGAACCTCATGCTTGCTATGCGACTACTAGCCAATGTGATAAAGTTTTCCTGTAATTAGGATTTCACAACGTTTCCTCCAACTTGGTAAGTACTCTTAAGGTCCAATACAGGTATCAGCACAGTTTAAGAACGCTTACCTTGAATGCACAGATGTCGATTTTTGGGTCTGTTTGGCGGGGGGAGTGAGGTGCAACGGTGAAGCGGCCGGCACCGGCGACTTATTGGTCAATCAGTTTCGCCTTCCCCCGCCTAGCCGCGCTCATACGTCTCGTATCCCCGCGTGTTTAATAATTTCGTTTGTTTCGTTGCCATTGAAAGATGCCGAAGAAACAAAAAGGTTAACGAGGCAAGCACGAAAAACTTACCTAGAACTGTGTTTTTCTTTCATGATGCGTGAATGTACACATGCGCAAATCACCACAGCACTTTTGCCGAGCGCTCTTAAATCGTGCCGGTACCTTAGAGTACGTTGCTAACACGAATTTAAATTGACAATATTGTATAAAATACTGTAAATTTAACCTCGTGTTAACTAACTCTGAGTTAAGTTTTTCATGCAAGTGGGCCTTAGGGGTTCTGTGGAACAAAAAATTTACTAAAATACACGAGAACACTATTATTTATTCTGTGCTATTAATCTAATTTGCTCCGATATTTACTGTTAGATAAAATCACCGTAGCCTGTACTAAAGTTAATAAACAAGTTAATATTATCGATGTGCGTGAAGTTAGTATAGTAGCAGATAAACATATATTATGACGTGTTCATTTACTCTTGATACACTCGCCAACCATTAAGTTTTCACATAAACAAACATTTTCTGCCTTCAAGCCGCACTGTTTTCGACATAAAACAGCCTGTTACTGCCCCAAATTTAATAATAAAAAACAACTAGTATTACATGTCTTGACACTCCTATTCCGCCTTTCATAATGAGACTGGAAAAGTGCCGAATGCTTGGAAGCAAGCTAACGTACAGCCCGTGCCCAAGAAGGGCAGTCGAGCTGACCCGGCCAACTACAGACCCATCTCTGTAAGAGTACTTAACACTAAGCTCCTTTTTTTTTGGTTCCGGGCTGCAAAATCCTCATTGGATGTCCTCCTCCGCCCTGGGTAGGGCGGAGGGGTCTGTCAGAGTCGTGCTGACTAAAAACCACCCCGGTGTTCCATCTCACACGGGGGTCGCGGGCACAACGATACTTCCGCAACCCCCGGCTAGTGCCGGCCCGCCTCCATCTCGGTTTGGAGGGGAGTGAGGTGTTAGACTCCCCCTGCAACGACTAAGAGGGCCGCGCGTGGAACACTACGCGCCGCCACCTCGGGTCCTGATGTGTGGAGGGCGATGGAAGACCCCGAGTCCGTCGCCCCCGGACCTTCCTTGTCCTTAGGGGGGCTGGAAGAGGGCGTTGTCCGCCCTCCGCCGAAGCCCGAGGCGTCTGCTGCGGATCGGTTGAGCGGATGAAATCTCCCTCTCCCTCCCCGCAGCCTCCTTCTGCGAGACGACTGTTTCGCAGAAGGATACCACCGCGTCCCAGGACTCTTCGCTGCCGACCATAGACTCGACTACCAGCCGGCAGCGCGACAGGTCACTGCCTACTTCAGAGATCCTGGCATAACTAGAAACTAACGACATTCTTAGCGACGGCCAATACGGCTTCCACCGAAATCAGTCTACTGGGGAATCGTTCTATCGGTACATGGTGGATATCCCACCCATACGCATACAACGTTTTGGGGACACTTATTATGCGTACAGCTAAGGAGTGGCATTCCCTGCCGGAGTCTGTGTTTTCCGATAGCTACAATCTAGGGGTCTCTTAGTCAATAATGAATTAGCGTGCTTCACCGTCGACCACAACATCGCTTACCATCAGGTGAAATAGTTGTTAAGCGCAAGCCTATCATATATAAAAACAAACATTAAATATAACATAAAACATAACTTCACGCCTGCTTTCCGCGAAAGGGTTCAGCAGAAGTGCATATAGTACACTGACATATCGCCAGTTATGTTTTTAAATTCCACGTAATAGGGTGCGACCCTATTGCAATCAACCGGGCACAAATCCAAACCCTGGAACCCATGGAAAAACTGCCCGACTCGGGAATTGACCCCGGGACTTTCTGTAGTTCTTTTAAGCACTCATTTAACTCTACCTATTTTCTTCACAGGTGGTATCGTCCTCACAGCCTCCCACAACCCCGGTGGCATAGACAACGATTTCGGCATCAAGTACAACTGCGCCAACGGAGGCCCCGCCCCCGACGGCACGACCAATCAGATCTATGCTCTGACTACTGCCATCAAGCAGTACAAGATCGTCCCTGATATTGTCTGTGATATCAACAAGATTGGCGTTAGTAATTATGATGTAAGTACATCTTCATTATTTCTTCATCGTTTCGCTCTCAGAGCGGTCGTGGTCACGATGAATTTTGTCCGATCGCGGTTCTGACGCAAAATGTCAACTTCTCAAAATGTCAACACGACGCAAAACGTCAACTTCGCAGAACGTCAACTTCGCAAAATGTCTAATTTTTACCCGGCTGCATGGAAAGGGAAATGATTGTGTGTATGTAATATTATCTTTTAAACCACTTGACGGATTTTTATAATTAAGACATCGTTAGATAGGTCTTGACCGCCCAAGTGTTCTTAGATAAGTGCCGTTACAAAAAAAAGAAACATGGCGGATTTTGGGCGCCATATTGTTGAGGTTGCAAATTTTGTTTTCTTCGCAACCCATCAAGTGGGGTATCAAAATGAAGGGTTTTTAGAGGTGATTAAAAAATATATACCACTTATATGTTTAAAAGTATTTATAAAAAAAAAAAATATTCACTAAAAGGTTGTAAATAAAAAAAAGTTAATTTAAAAATTAAAAAACCCGACTGCTTAAGAAGCGAACTAAAAAGCTGTAAACAAGAAAAAAACATGCTGGGCAGTTGGAGGATATATATTCGCGAACTGTCTGATCCTCCGACTGCACAGCATGATTTTTTCTTGTTTACAGCTTTTTTTCAATAAATACATTACTCTCCTTCGGCAGTCGGGTAAAAAGTTAATATGTTCAAGGTATAAAAGAACAAAAAAGAAAGAAAGTATATAAAATTAAATCTAGTATTTTCTAATCGAAATAATCATTATTTTTTTATACCTAATCATTCTGTAATAACCAACGTAAGAACATGAATACGCAAACAATTATAATAATATAATCAACAAATAAAATCTAAATACGGTGAAACATATTAATCTAAATTCACCAAATATTAAAAAAAAACTGTGTATAAGATATTTAGCGACCGAGAGGATATTTCTGTATTTATTAGTGACTACAACTGTTTTCATATATATGTCGGAAACAGGAGAGTTTTCTTCCATATACCTTCGGTCTTGTGGGCTTATCGTGGGTAATGCGTGCACCAGGCGGGTAACTGATGCCGTTTTAGAGATATTTCATTGTCTAATTCTAGTAGCAAGTTGACGCGCCAATTTGTAATCACTTTCACTAGCCTGATACTTTTAGACGCAACTCCACCGGCACCAATAATGCCACTCATCACACTTAATCGCGATACCGTCTCCAGTTCTTTCTACTCCAGTCAACCCCGCGAACTCGCGTCTCCCTCCAAATTCTGTGTCACGTGTCACCTTCCTCTAGGATTTTGAATCCTTCACTAGCATTGGACACTGGAGAAAACTAAGTGTTGCCAATCGAATAAAATCTAATTGAAATTTGAATCAGAAGCTAAATGTTGCCAATTAAACAAAACTGAATTAATAAGTTTACAAGCGATATTTCTTCGTTCCCAACTATTAATCATTTACCTTCCTCCGATATATATTTGTGGCTAGACTTGATTTTTGGTTTCTCTATACTTAAAAAGATTTGAAGATTTTTTATAAAGAGGAAAGATTTGTAATATTTGTATGTAACGAATAAACTTAAAAACTACTGGACCGATTTCAAAAATTCTTTCACCGTTGGGCAACTACATTTTCCCCGAGTAACAAAGGCTACTTTTTATCCCTGTATTCTCACGGTAACGGAAACTACGCGGGTGAAACCGCGAGGCGTCTGCTAGTTTTTAATATTGCTGTATTCAAATTTATAATTATGTTTCACCGTACTTAGATTGTGATTTTTATGTGTTAATTACATTGTTTGTGTATTCACTCTCCCTTATGTTGATTAATACAGAAGGATTATAAAAAAACATGATTATTTTTATTAGAAAATACTAGATTTAAGTCTATATATACTTTCTATAACATGTATACCTTCAACTGTCCATTTCCAGACACAATAGAAATTACCATTGTTCTAATCCGATTCGGTCTGGTGGACAGATGACCGGATACCACGAACATATTGACTTTTTGAAAAAGTTGACATTTTGCAAAGTTGTCATTTTGCGAAAGTCAAAGTCAAATGTGTTTATTTCAAGTGTGTTTATTTTATTTTCAAAGGCCATTATGCGGCACTTTTGAACGTTAAAATTTACAAGTAATAAAAATTGATTCTACCGTGCGTTCGGAAATGTAGCTTGTTATGGAGAAGAACGCACAAGAAACTCCATACTTACTCTTTAAAAAAAAAGTTCACACAATATTTACATAAGTACATACATTAATAAATTCATATACGTGAGAACGATGTACCCAGCACTACTATACTACATATAGGTATGAGAGAACTACAAGCACTAACAGGTAAATTCCTTTACTTGATAAATAGGAACATGGTTCTCACGTACTTACAAATATTGCAAACGAAGTTGACGTTTTGAGCAGATGTCATTATGTTACTTTCCTAGACCCTAGTACCTAGTACTAGCTGTTCCGTAACCAAAATTTTGTCATTGTCATTTGTAAGGAGTAGTTGCTAAGTTGGTTGGTTTTTGTCATCATGTCAAATTTCGAAAATCAGCTGGACATAGTGACAACATCTCACCTTGTATGAACAATTGGACAACTATGATTTGTAGATATTGTGGCTTTTTTACTGGCTCAAACACTTCGTCTACTCACTTCCGTGTGTTTAAAGGCATATTACACTGTAAAGGAATTCCTTGAAGAAAATAATTATTTGATATATTAAAATGATTGTGATACTTAATATAATGTGATATAAATTAGTATAAGAATTTTATGATATAAAATAAAATGTATGAATAATGATAATTAATATAATTTAATGTAAACTGTATATGTAACTCTGTAATATTGAGTATAAACCATTTAAATTGCAATGCCTTCACGGGCAATTAAGTTCTAAGAACTATTTTACATTAACATCATCAAAATTCTGTACACTTAGATCGCAATAAAGAATTAGAAATTAAACACTGGGCGATCCAGATTTTTTATGATGATAAAATTTTATAATATACGTAACATCACGCCAGTATTCTCCGAAGTGACCGAAGGGTTATGCAGTAGTGCACCTATAGCACTCAAAAATACTTAATTTCAATTGAATTTACTATATTCGATTTTAACCGACTTTAAAAATGGAAGAGGATGTCAATTCGACATTTCTTAATTTCCTAGCTGTGCCCGCGGCTTCGCTCCCGCCAACTGCCTACCCTACCTACTTTACCTATTCTACCGACCTACCTACCCTACCCTACCTACCTACCTACCCCACCTAACCTAACCTACCCAACCAACATATCTACCGACCCAACCAACATACCTATCCTACCTACAAACCTACCCTACCTACAAGCCTACCCTACCTACAAACCTAACCTACCTACATTCCTACCCTACCTACAAGCCTACCCTACCTACATACCTAACCTAATTCTTCTCCTATCGTTCAGTCCATCCAAAGGTTGTCTGTAAGAGATTGCCCTGTGCGATAAGACCGCCCATTGTACACTTTGTTTTAAAAATGTTTGTTCTGTATGTTTTTTTATTATGTGGTGTACAATAAAGTATATAATAATAATAATAACCTACAAATTTTTTCTAAGAACCTTCTCATAACAATAACAAAAAAAAAAAAGAATTTGCGAAATCGGTAAAGCCAAGAGCATTATCTATCCTCTCAAGTCTGATCTTTATTTATATATGTGTATGTATATATATAATAAACTTAAGTATCTATATATTTTACAATTGTGTATTTATATTTGTATATATCCACCATCACACTATTTGTGTAGGTGCGCTAATTTTTATATCTTAGTTTAAGACGTTCACTTTTCTTATTTTCCTGTTCTCACACACTATTGTCTACATTTATTTTTCATTTTTCCTTTTCGCGGGTCTGCTGGCAGAAATTTCTTAAGAAATAAGCAGTGCCCTTGTACTATATTGTCTTGATGTGTTGTCTTTATGTATTATACTGTGTGTGTACATTAATTATTAAATAAATAAATTAATAAAGCCGTTCTCAAGTTAAAGCGTGGCCAGGAGAAATACGGGTTAAATTTTATATATATAGATTCATCATCATCATTTCAGCCGAAAGACGTCCACTGCTGGACATAGGCCTCCCCCAGTGGTCGCCACATTGACCGATCCCGTGCGTCTCGCATCCAGCGGCTACCCGCAACCTTAACCAGGTCATCGGTCCTCCTAGTGGTGGGCCTTCCAACGTATCGTCTTCCGGTTCGCGGTCGAAAGTCGGTTCCAGGACTTTTCGGCCCCATCGGCCATCCGTTGCGAGCAATGTGCCCTGCCCGCTGCCACTTAAGTTTGGCAATTCTTCGGGCTATGTCGGTAACTTTGGTTCTCCTGCGGATATCATCATTTCTGACGTGATCACGCAAGGAAATTCCGAGCATAGCCCTCTCCATTGCCATATATAGATTATTTACTTATATGTATAAACATTTTCTTCTTTCTCCTCAGGTTGAAGGCAAAAAGTTCACAGTAGAAGTCATAGACTCAGTGAACGACTACGTAGCGTATATGAAGGAGATCTTCGACTTCAACAAGATCAAGACTCTCATCCAGGGCTCGGAGCAGAGGAAGCCGTTCAACGTGCTCATTGATGCCATGAATGGAGGTCAGTGGAAAAATGAGCTTAAGTTCTAGGAGAGTAAGGTCACTTTTCGGTCTCAACTCTTAAAGTTTTTACCACTGTATGTACTTATATTGATGCTATGAATAGAGTATCTTTAAGTTTAAATGTTTCATGTGGATATAATAATAATAATATCACCAACAACTAGATACTTTACACTGTATAATAGCCTAACACTCTTACTAATAAACACGGAATAAAGTTATACCAGGTATAACAAAGGTATACCCATACATTTTCATAGGTTTATACCTGGTATAACTTTATTCTGCGTTTATTTGTAAGAGGGTAAGATCCCACTGTAGAAATCAGGGTTTTTGATTAAACTTAAGTTTTATGAATGACTAGCTGTCCCACGTCGACTGGCTACCTACCTACCCTACCCTACATACATGAATGTTGTGTAACTTTAACCGCTTACGCAGCGCACGCAACAGCTCTCAAAAAGGAATAATGTTGCCCGTTTTTGCAACATTTTTCATTTATGCTACGCTCCTATTGGTCGTAGCGTGATTTTATATAGCCTATAACCTGCCTCGATAAATGGACTATCCATCACAAAACGAATTTTTCATTTCCAACCAGAAGTTCCTGAGATTAGCGCGTTCAAACAAACTCCTCAGCTTTATAATATTAGTATAGATTATGATCACAGTGACAAGTATTAAAAACCGGCAGTGATTGCACGCGCTTTTTAGTCACAGGCAATGCATTCCATAGACGAGTGGGCAGACAGTAAAAGATTTGTCTAGGAAGGTAGTGGAATGCATTGGCATGTTAAGTTTCATATAGATTTTTCAGGAGCGAGTCACACAGAAACTGAAACTGTTTCTTGAGGTAAAGAGGGGTAGAAGGAAGAAAGAGAATATTATACAAGAGAGAACAATGATATTCAAATAAACAGATACGTTATACACTCACAAAACAATTAAAAAAAGTGTTCCGTGCAGCAGTAGCAGCACACATACACACTTTTCATTCATCTGACATTTCAATACAAGTCGAAAGAGATGGCATGATAAAACCAACAAGAAAAAACCGGCCAAGTGCGAGTCGGACTCGCGCACGAAGGGTTCCGTACTTGGTAAATTGCGGTTTACGATTTATGACGTATTAAAAAAAAACTACTTACTAGATCTCGTTCAAACCAATTTTCGCTGGTAGTTTACATGGTAATGTACATCCTATATTTTTTTTAGTTTTATCATTCTCTTATTTTAGAAGTTACAGGGGGACACACACACATTTTATCACTTTGGAAGTGTCTCTCGCGCAAACTATTCAGTTTAGAAAAAAATGATATTAGAAACCTCAATATCATTTTTGAAGACCTATCCATAGATACCCGACACGTATGGGTTTGAGGGAAAAAAAAAAAAAATGTTTCAGTTTCAAGTATGGGGACCCCCAAAATTTATTGTTTTTTTTTAATTTTTGAGTGAAAATCTTAATGCGGTTCACAGAATACAACTACTCACCAAGTTTCAACAGCATAGTTCTTATAGTTTCGGAAAAAACTGGCTGTGACATACGGACGGACAGACAGACAGACAGACAGACACGGAACCCTAAAAAGAGGCAGCTAGTGTTGGTCACTTGCGTGTGAATGTAAACAAACATTATTCTGGCCACCAATGTTTTTTTCTTTTTCTAACTTCCAAATATCAGAATATTAGGAAAAAAAATTGAAATAAATTAGTAAATTGAGGTGTATTGCGTACTAACATTATGGTATGAGGTCGGATGGTTTTTTTATCTTGTTTTTGTTTCAACAAAAGCCTATCGCTCTTCGCCATGCGTGACATAAACTAAAGACTAAAGATCACAATTGTGTCCTATTCGAGTCTTCACAATGCGCGCGCTTATAACATATCTGTTTATTTGAATATCATTGGGAGAGAAAGAATATGAGTATTCCGGCGATGGCGAATTGGCAACCAATTGAGTTTCACACGAAATTCTAACTACAAGATCCCCGATAAAAATCCACAGTGTAGGTATTGACCATCGACCCTAGGTCATCTAGAGTTAGTATCAGCCGAGCAACCACTATCATTCATGTCTGCCACAACCCTATCGCATAAGTTATCAGGCGTGGTTTGATAACGAACTTATTTTTGGAAATGTGCAGGATTTTCAGTGGTTTTTTGACCCCAATTTTGAAAACTTAGGTACCCTTTGTTTTTTAGTGTAGGCACTTAGGTAGTGGTGGCAGATTTTGTAAAATAATAATATTACCAGCGTGTAACTGTCTAGCAGGGCAAAGGCCTCTTCTCATACAGAGAAGGCTGGCATTGATCACCATGCTTGCTCAATGCGGTTTGGCAATTTCAGACTTATAATATTTTATTTCGGTATGGGACAATCCCACCGCACTATTCCCAAACCACTGCAACTCCTGAAAGCCAGAAGCAACAGTGGCGACCACCAGAAAAGCGCCGAGGCAATGTATCTCGACGAAGTCCCGGAGAATGAATTTACCTGTCTTGGATCCCGCAACGAAATTAATCAGAAAAGAATAACGGAGGAGTAGGAAAGAACAGACGGTCAATTCAATGTTATACATGCTATCTTACTAATTAAGCAAAATACTTATTATACCACTAGCAATATTATCCACCTATTACTATTGTTTTTACAATCAATTTGTCATTGTGTTATGTTTGGTCATGGTCACCTCAATAGAAAGAGACACACTACCAACGGGAGCCCTCTCGCTCGGACCGGTTTTTGCGCTATAGTGCACAGTCTAGTAGTAAGAAGTATAAGGTCTTTGGGGTTAGTTTCGGAGCCTATTCGGTACAAACAAACAAAAAAAATCTTTCCTCTTTATATATAAAATAATAATAATAATATATTGATAAATGCTGTCTTTATCATGGGCAGCTTGAAGCCCTCGCTTCAGGATTATACATAACTCCCTCATTTCGCTCGGGCGTTAACTCTGGAGTGCCATTGTTGAGACCCACTCCTCTCGACACCGTCTCGCGCCAGCAGGCGCGAGACGGTGTCTAGGTACGTTAACTATATAGTCCAGGTTTCCTCACGATATTTTCCTACACCTTTGTCAGCGATGTCCAAGATAAACTTGTAAGCTTAGTTTTTACTTACTCACCAACTTACCCAGTGGTAGTAAATGTATCAGACTAATAGGGATGGTATCGCATGAGGTATTGATTTAAGTAAAGCCTTTCACTTGTTCTTATCAACTAATTTAATCTTCTCACAAATAGAGTCTGTCACTGAAGGTTCTTGATTCATCATCATCTTCCTGCCCTTGTCGCATGTTCTTCTTCCATACCGTCCTGTCCCCCGTCACTCCATCACTGACGCCCTTTTCTTTCATATCACTCCTCACACAGTCCATCCATCTTTTCTTTGGCCTATCTCTCCCTCTCCATCCATCCACATCTATATTCATAACTCTTTTAGTAACATGCGTTTCATCCCTCCTCGGTTCTTGATTAATATTATTAAACACAACTTACATTAGAAGGGATACATTTACCCTTAAGATTGAACACTGGAGATATGCTGTCTCAAACAGCATCGTTCAGCCTGTGCAGTTGTATCGATGCACCAACTACACCATGAGGACATCTGTATACTACTACCTACATATGAATTGAAAACGTTTATTGGTACTAGCCCGGATTTGGACTCACGACTAGGGCATGAATATCGGAATCTCGGAATATCGGAATTTCGGAACGAAATTTGCGATATTTCAATTACGATACTGAGTTATCCAATATCGGAATCTCGGAATCAGAAAAATGCCTGTATTTTATCTCCTTGAGAAGCGCCGACTGCGATAGCGTGGTTAAACTCGTTGACTACGGTTATAAGCAGTGATCGGATCAACGGACTTTTATTTATTCGCTCAAATTTCTAATGTGATATTTGTTTGGGTACCTCAATAAAATTAAAGCTTAATATTTTTTTAGTTTTGTGTATTTGTTATTCTAATTTAGTCTATCCGATCACTAATCTGTTGATTGCATCAACTTCTACTATTTGACTACAATCATTGTCACCACATTTTTTTTTATTGTATTTAATTGATTTTGTATAATATAAAGATGGGATGATTGTGTTTTATTATTGCTATATTTTATTAAGGTAAATATAGTAGTTATATGAAATCAGTTAATCTCAGCAATCCAGGATTAATTTAATAATGCTCTTCATTATAAAAGCATTAAGTCAAAAAAAAGAGAGATAAGCTCAATTCCGATAATAATATCGGAATGCCGATATTGAAATCTAATATCGGAAATCAATATCGGAATTGAAAATCTTCCGATATTACATGCCCTACTCACGACCTCATGTACGATAGTCGAGGTTTTAGCCACTTGACCACGATATTGTCGATCACGACATTGCACGGCCAAACTAACAAAATTATATTTTGCTTTCCCCCAGTAACCGGGCCATACGTGAAGCGCATTTTTATAGACGAGCTGGGAGCCAAGGAGAGCAACGTGCGTCGTATTGTGCCGCTGGAGGACTTCGGCGGCGCCCATCCCGACCCTAACCTCACGTATGCTGCTGATCTCGTCAACGCCGTGAAGGGGGCCGACTATGATCTGGGGGCTGCCTTTGATGGGGATGGTGAGTTGGGATTTTTTGTCTGTAGATAGGTCAAGACCAGGACGATTGTATATTATTTAGGTCAAGACCAGGTGCAGCACTCTCAACCGGCTTTACGATTAGATGTATGGACGTAAATGAAGCAACAGGAGTATTTAAGGATCTTAGCTGGTGGCGTTCTGTAGTTTCTGCCTACCCCCGTGGGGAAAAGGCGTGAGTTTATGTATATTTTATTAATATATTTTTTATAACTAAGGCCCTGTATCTTTTTATATTTTTTATCCTCAGGTGACCGCAACATGATAATCGGTCACGACGCGTTCTTCGTGACACCGTCAGACTCTCTAGCTGTTCTGGCCAACAACTTGAAGCACATCCCGTACTTCCAACGCACCGGAGTGCGCGGCTACGCCCGGTCTATGCCCACCGCTGCCGCCGTGGATAGAGTAGCGGCTGCTACAGGCCACGAGATGTTTGAAGTGCCTACTGGTAAGCAAATAACTTAAATACCCTAAAGCGGGCTGGTAAGACATCAAGCTTCTTATCTTTGTTTCCTGATAGCTACAACCTAGGGGTTTTCAAGTCAAGGGTGAATAGGTTGATTCTAGAAAAGCGTGCTTCACCTTTGACCACATCATCATTTAACATCAGGCGAGATAGTGGTTAAAGGCGAGCCTATAAAAAAAAACAAAAAAAAACAATTTTATGACCTGGCTACTGAGGCCTTTAAGTCAAGTTTAGTTATGATAATCACTTTTTATTCTGCATTAGAACGCGACGAATAGGTATCTATTGGAATTTGAAAGTTAGTATGGATGTTTGTTACTCATATACGTAATAAAAAACCGGCCAAGCGCGAGTCGGACTCGCGCACGAAGGGTTCCGTACCATTATCGCAAAAAATCACGTTTGTTGTATGGGAGCACCCCTTAAGTAATATTTTTATTCTTTTTTTAGTATTTGTTGTTATAGCGGCAACAGATATACATCATCTGTGAAAATTTTAACTGTCTAGCTATCATGGTTCATGAGATACAGCCTGGTGACAGACAGACGGACCGCGGAGTCTTAGTAATAGGGTCCCGTTTTAACCCTTTGGGTACGGAACCCTAAAAATTACTAAACGGATTTTGATGAAACTTCACAGAAATATAGCTTATACATTAGAATAAGACATAGGCTATAATTTATAAAGATTTTTATAGCGGTAGCTACTCAAAACATAGTTTCAAAACGCACACATCGTTTCCAGGCTGGAAATACTTCGGCAATTTAATGGACGCGGGTCGCTTATCCCTCTGCGGCGAAGAGAGCTTCGGCACAGGATCCGACCACGTCAGGGAGAAGGACGGGCTGTGGGCCGCGCTAGCCTGGCTGTCCGTGCTGGCTGCCACAGGGCTGTCTGTCGAGGACATCCTCAAGGCACACTGGGCGCAGTTCGGAAGGAACTACTTCACCAGGTAAGTTATAGATACCTTCGGCACAGGATCCGAACACGTCAGGGAGAAGGACGGGCTGTGGGCCGCGCTAGCCTGGCTGTCCGTGCTGGCTGCCACAGGGCTGTCTGTCGAGGACATCCTCAAGGCACACTGGGCGCAGTTCGGAAGGAACTACTTCACCAGGTAAGTTATAGATACCTTCGGCACAGGATCCGACCACGTCAGGGAGAAGGACGGGCTGTGGGCCGCGCTAGCCTGGCTGTCCGTGCTGGCTGCCACAGGGCTGTCTGTCGAGGACATCCTCAAGGCACACTGGGCGCAGTTCGGAAGGAACTACTTCACCAGGTAAGTTATAGATACCTTCGGCACAGGATCCGACCACGTCAGGGAGAAGGACGGGCTGTGGGCCGCGCTAGCCTGGCTGTCCGTGCTGGCTGCCACAGGGCTGTCTGTCGAGGACATCCTCAAGGCACACTGGGCGCAGTTCGGAAGGAACTACTTCACCAGGTAAGTTATAGATACCTTCGGCACAGGATCCGACCACGTCAGGGAGAAGGACGGGCTGTGGGCCGCGCTAGCCTGGCTGTCCGTGCTGGCTGCCACAGGGCTGTCTGTCGAGGACATCCTCAAGGCACACTGGGCGCAGTTCGGAAGGAACTACTTCACCAGGTAAGTTATAGATACCTTCGGCACAGGATCCGACCACGTCAGGGAGAAGGACGGGCTGTGGGCCGCGCTAGCCTGGCTGTCCGTGCTGGCTGCCACAGGGCTGTCTGTCGAGGACATCCTCAAGGCACACTGGGCGCAGTTCGGAAGGAACTACTTCACCAGGTAAGTTATAGATACCTTCGGCACAGGATCCGACCACGTCAGGGAGAAGGACGGGCTGTGGGCCGCGCTAGCCTGGCTGTCCGTGCTGGCTGCCACAGGGCTGTCTGTCGAGGACATCCTCAAGGCACACTGGGCGCAGTTCGGAAGGAACTACTTCACCAGGTAAGTTATAGATACCTTCGGCACAGGATCCGACCACGTCAGGGAGAAGGACGGGCTGTGGGCCGCGCTAGCCTGGCTGTCCGTGCTGGCTGCCACAGGGCTGTCTGTCGAGGACATCCTCAAGGCACACTGGGCGCAGTTCGGAAGGAACTACTTCACCAGGTAAGTTATAGATACCTTCGGCACAGGATCCGACCACGTCAGGGAGAAGGACGGGCTGTGGGCCGCGCTAGCCTGGCTGTCCGTGCTGGCTGCCACAGGGCTGTCTGTCGAGGACATCCTCAAGGCACACTGGGCGCAGTTCGGAAGGAACTACTTCACCAGGTAAGTTATAGATACCTTCGGCACAGGATCCGAACACGTCAGGGAGAAGGACGGGCTGTGGGCCGCGCTAGCCTGGCTGTCCGTGCTGGCTGCCACAGGGCTGTCTGTCGAGGACATCCTCAAGGCACACTGGGCGCAGTTCGGAAGGAACTACTTCACCAGGTAAGTTATAGATACCTTCGGCACAGGATCCGACCACGTCAGGGAGAAGGACGGGCTGTGGGCCGCGCTAGCCTGGCTGTCCGTGCTGGCTGCCACAGGGCTGTCTGTCGAGGACATCCTCAAGGCACACTGGGCGCAGTTCGGAAGGAACTACTTCACCAGGTAAGTTATAGATACCTTCGGCACAGGATCCGACCACGTCAGGGAGAAGGACGGGCTGTGGGCCGCGCTAGCCTGGCTGTCCGTGCTGGCTGCCACAGGGCTGTCTGTCGAGGACATCCTCAAGGCACACTGGGCGCAGTTCGGAAGGAACTACTTCACCAGGTAAGTTTTAGCTACATTATACCTTCGGCATAGGATACGGTTTTCCACCAGCCTTCAGGAGTTCGGCCGTAATTCCGTCATCACCCAACGCCTTGTTGTTTTAAGTTGTTTCAGAGCCATCCTATTCTCTTACAGAACCTGACGTCCGGGATGTCTTCGGTATAGTGTCGGGTTAATCTAGCTCTTGGGTCATTTGCTAGATTAACGGGTCTGTTGATTGACGTGTGCTACTGCCCATAGAACATCTCGGATTTCCTTAGAAGCTCCGGTTCGGCAGATCCGCAGGCTTATTACGTATGAAACAGCAGTTAGCAATATTTGCGCAGAGATTGTACAATCTTCGCGCGATAATCGCTTTACGTCAAAAAAAAATAAGGCCTATTTTTGCGAAATAATTGCTCTGCAATCGCAAATCCGCATTATATATAAGCTATAGCCACACCATAATAATTTTACGACAGCACTGCTAACAATAATAATCTGCTAACTGAAATGTGCATTTATCGCAAGGTGATCGCGATCATTTCGTATTACGTATGGTTTTTGACAGCAGAGCGACAGCAATCGGCGAGCAAATGTGGCTGTCAAATTGCGATAACTTTTTCCCTTGTTGTTGGTCGATTGCCAATCGCTCGCTGATGGCTGAGTAGGTACAGAAGTTTTTGAGTTTTTGGCGGTTTTTTCCGTGTGTTATTTTGTGGCTACTTTAATTATCCGCAAATTAGAATAATAATATAAAAGTAAATATTGAAATAACAAATTCCTAGTGAATATTGTAATGACAAATTGGTTTTGTTTTGTGTCTTTAATGGCTACGCAACTGGACTATTTGTTAAATCATTGGAACAGACGTGATCTCGGTAAAGTGGAGGCTTTTTTTATACTGTAGTGTTGGCTGCCTCAGCGAAGCTTATTTATGTAAGTCCACAATATGCATCTTCTATTATATTTTTTTTTTTTTATATGGCAAGCACCGATGTCGAATTCTGCCAATGTCTAAAGTAAATTGGAAAAAGCTATTTTACGTTTAATAGCTTAAATACGAGATGATGTAGTCTCTTTAGTGATGTCCTAATGCGTTATCGATTCGATTTCGTATAAAATCGGCAATTTGAAGAAATATTAATGGATTTTACACATTGACATTTTAGTCATCCAATTTTTCAAATCAATTTTATATTATGTCAATAAAATTAAAATATCCAATTTTCACTGCCATATTTAGTTTACACAAATACTTTACATCTGAGAATATTAATTTATCGGAATATTAGAGCTAAAGTAAAAAAACAGCCTCCACGAAGTGTTGCTCTTTCATAAGCTGGTTAATTCATCAAACTAGATACATTTTATAAATCATCGGACAGATAAAATAGCTTCTGTTAAAAATGACTCTCAACAAAAAATACTTGACTTAAAGGCCTCAGTAGCCAGGTCAATAAATTGATCGCGCAATAATTGTACAATAATTGCTACTTGCTGTTCCTTACGTAATAAGCCCGCGGATCCTGCTATCGTCAGTTTTCATTTTCGTGAGCTGGCTCTGTCCAATAGCCAGATCTCTTGCAAATATCTTCCAGCCCTTATTCCGCTCAATACCCTCTTCAATACGCTCAGTATTAAAGCGGCAGAGGTCGCTTTTAAAGAAGCTTTTGAGCTGTCGGTATTTACACGTATCGTCTGCAGACGGCAGTATCACCCCTTTATGAGCTTGAGAGTAGGATCAGAGGGGTTTTTAGTCCTATTTGTACGACGATTTTGAAAAACTTAGACCTAACCGTATGGACAGTTTCCACGAACCCATCGTTGTAATCCTCCACGGAGCTACCTAGGCACTCGAAACGTTTCTGGAGTTCGAGCTGTAAGCTTTTGGGCTTTTGAATCTGGATCTGTGCTGGACGGAGCGTAGACTTCATCAATCGAGACCTTTCCAGTTTAAAATTTAAATTCAATGTGCTTCTTACCATACGGTGATCACTGCCAGTTTTCATCGCGTTTAAAAATAAAATTATTTACTGTAAATAACAGCCGCACTGGTCGATCATCAAGGTTAAGCAACGCTTGACGAGGTCGGTCCGTAGATGGGTGACTATTTCAACATACCGGGTAACCTCCGTGCCTCGGAAAGCACGTTAAGCCGTTGGTCCCGGCTGTCATTTGAAGATCTTTGACAGTCGTTACGAGTAGTCAGAAGCCTGAGATCCGACACCAGTCTTGCCAAGGGATACCGTGTTACCCAGTTACTTTGCTGTGGAGGTCAGATAGACAGTCGCTCCATGTAAAACACTAGTACTCAGCTAAATCCGGTAAGACGAAGCCGACCCCAATGTAGTTGGGAAAAGGCTAGGCAGATTGATTGAATTTTTTATCATAGTAGTACAGAAACGCATGCCTTTTTCCCAGGGGGGGTGGGCAAACTACAGAACGCCACCCACTACGCTCCCTTAAATACTTAACTTAGTTTTGTCTTACTAGAGCATCAAAAATCAATGCAGAGCTAACTTGACACCTTCTCAACAGATATGACTACGAAGAATGCGCAAGCGACCCCTGTAACGAGATGATGCAGGTTCTGGAGAAGAAGATCACGTCTCCTGGCTTCGTGGGCTCCTCGCACTCCAGCGGTGGGAAGACCTATGTCGTGAAGCTAGCTGACAACTTCTCTTACATGGACCCTATAGACCAGAGCGTGGCTATGAAACAGGTGGGTAGTTTGAAAATATATGACTATTATGAAGCCCTATCTCTCTTGGTCGGTCCCTCATGTCTGTGGTTCGTCGATCTATCATCTTAGTAATAATAAAAGTTAATAAAATTATAAAAGCAGTCGGGTTTTATGATTTTATTATTATTAACTTTTACACCTTTTTACCCGACTGCCGAAGGAGGGTAATGTGTTTATCAGTCTATGTATGTATGTAAGTATGTATGTATGTATGTTTGTTTCTATGTGGCGTTCCGGAGGCCAAACGCGTTGGCCGATTTTGATGATTCGTACGTCAATCGATTCGTCTTAACTGTACGAGTGTCACTGGCTACATTAAAATTGAATATAGAAAATGGCGGCTTATGGGCGCCATATTGAAGGGGGCCCAATATTTTTTTTCTTCCAATCCCGTCGTGTGGGGTATCAAAATAAAAGGTTTTAAAAGGCAATTTCAAAAATGTAAACACTTATATGTTTAAAAGTACCTACTTCGAAAAAAAGTAAGTAAAAAGTATTAAATAAAATAAAAAACAAAAAACCAAAAAAAAAAATTAAGGCGTAAACAAGAAAAAAAACATGCTGTGCAGTCGGAGGATACATATTTGCGAGCTGGCTGACCAAAACCAAATGTATCCTTCGACTGCACAGCATGTTTTTTTTCATGTTTACGTCTTTTTAGTTCGCTTTTTAAGCAGTCGGATTTTTGATTTTTTGAATTATTTTTTTCTACAATAAAATATTACCACGTCACCCGCGTTCGTGCCTTTACTCGATAAAATGTTACACCAAAACGCTCGTTGGTTTTTAAAATCAAGTTGTAACAAAACATCGAGCGTCATGTTCGAAGTGTGGTTCGAGTTAATTTAAAAACAGCGAATGCTTATGATCAGAGGAGCTCGTGGCTAAATAATAACAGCCGCACGGGTCGATCATCAAGGTTAAGCAACGATTGACGAGGTCGGTCCGTGGATGGGTGACCATTTTCAACATACCGAGTTTCCTCCGGGCTTCGGTGCGCACGTTAAGCGGTTGGTCCCGGCTGTCATTTGAAGATCTTTGACAGTCGTTACGAGTAGTCAGAAGCTTGAGATCTGTCCCCAGTCCTGCCAAGGGGTACCGTGTTACCCAGTTACTGGGTTGTAGAGGTCAGATAGGCAGTCGCTCTATGTAAAACACTGGTACTCAGCTGAATCCGGTTAGACTGGAAGCCGACCCCAACAAACAATTTGATAAAAGCTAGGCCGATGATGAATGCTTATGATTTGTTACAAGTAAATGCTCTAGTCTATACCATCTACCTTTAGCCGCAAGGCCACCACGACTTTTGTGATATGTTACATAATGTTATAATGTTTTCCTTATTTGCAGGGACTTCGCATCATCTTCGAGGATGGTTCCCGCATCGTGCTGCGACTCAGTGGTACCGGCAGCTCGGGAGCTACTGTCAGGTAGGCCTATAAGACACCCATACTTGTAATATTTATATCTACACTAATATTAAGAGAAAATATTTGTTTGTAAGTTTGTTGCTAATGGATAAACTCAAAAACTACTTAACTGATTTTGAAAATTCTTTCACCAGTAGAAAGCTACATTATTCCTGAGTAACATAGGCTATTCTGTTATCCGTAAAACGGGTCCTGTGGAGTGCGCGACGTGAGCTAAGCCGCGGGGAAAAGCTAGTAATAGTACACTAATATTATAAAGGCGAAAGTTTGTGAGTGAGTGTGTGCTGTGTTTGTATGTTTGATACTTCTTCACGCTCAAACGGCTGGATGGATCTGGATGAAATAGGGCACAGAGATAAATTATAGTCTGGAATAGCACATATGATACTTTTGATCCGGGGCTTATGTTCTCTCGGGGTAATTTTCGTCTTTCACGCTGGCGAAGCCGCTGACAGAAGCTAGTCTAATATATAAAATTCTCGTGTCACAGTTTTCGTTGCCAAACTCCTCCGAAACGGCTTGACCGATTTTGATGAAATTTTATATGTATATTCAGTAGGTCTGAGAATAGGTCAACATCTATTTTTAGGGTTCCGTAGCCAAATGGCAAAAAACGGAACCCTTATAGATTCGTCATGTCTGTCTGTCTGTCTGTCCGTCCGTATGTCACAGCCACTTTATTCGGAAACTATAAGAACTATGCTGTTGAAACTTGGTAAGTAGATGTATTCTGTGAACCGCATTAAGATTTTCACATAAAAATAAAAATAAAACAATAAATTTTGGGGGTTCCCATACTTGAAACTAAAACCAAAAATATTTTTTTTTATCAAACCTATACGTGTGGGGTATCTATGGATAGGTCTTCAAAAATGATATTGAGGTTTCTAATATCATTTTTTTCTAAACTGAATAGTTTGCGCGAGAGACTCTTCCAAAGTGGTAAAATGTGTGTCCCCCCCCTGTAACTTCTAAAATAAGAGAATGATAAAACTTAAAAAAATATATGATGTACATTACCATGTAAACTACCAGCGAAAATTGGTTTGAACGAGATCTAGTAAGTAGTTTTTTTTTAATACGTCATAAATCGCAATTTACCAAGTACGGAACCCTTCGTGCGCGAGTCCGACTCGCACTTGGCCGGTTTTTTTTAATGGGTAGGGTAGGTATGTAGGGTAGGGTAGGGTAGGTGGGGTAGGGTAGGGTAGATAAATGTTTGGTCTTTTTATGGCAAAACAAAGTTTGCCGGGTCAGCTAGTAATATTATAAATACGAAACTAACTGTCTGTCTGTTACCTTTTCACACCAAAAACGCTGAACCGATTTAGTTAAATTTGCTATGGAGATAATTGGAGACCCTAGGAAGGACATAGGATAGTTTTTATGTCGGAAATATTCCTTAAGGGGTGACGAGGAGGGGTGGAAATTTATATGGTGAACCAATGATTTCTTAAGTAATGCCGCCCACACACCTAAAATATTATTGCTGATACAAAAAAATACTATTCGTATTACTAATGCTACGGATACGAAGTCGCTGGCAACAGCTAGTTACAATAAACTCACTCACTATTTGAAAAGGTTTTTGTCCAAAATAAATGATTTGAGGAACTCGTGGCTAAGTTATAACAGATACACGGGTCGATTTTCAAGGTAAGCAACGCTTGCCAAAGTCGGTTCGTGGATGGGTGACCATCCTAACATGCCGAGAATCCTCTGTGCCCCGGAATGAACGTTAAGCTGTTGGGTCCCGGTTGTCTCTTACAGTCATTAAGGGGATAGTCAGAAGCCAGGATATCAGGATATCTGACACAACTTTTGCCAAAGTGGTATCGTGTTACCCAGTTACTGGGTTGTGGAGGTCAGATTGGCAGTCGTTCCATGTAAAATATCGCAGCTGTATCTGGTTAGACTGGAGAAAAGGCTAGACACATTGATAGTTTTTAGAGTTCCGTACCCAAAGGGTGAAAACCGGACCCTATTACTAAGACTCCGCCGTCCGGCTGTCTGTCTGACACCAGGCTGTATCTCATGAACCGTGATAGCTAGACAGTTAAAATTTTCACAGATGATGTATTTCTGTTGCCGCTATAACAACAAATACTAAAAACAGAATAAAATAAATATTTAAGTGGGGATAACAAACGTGATTATTTTGCCGTTTTTTGCGATAATAGTACGGAACCCTTCGTGCGCGAGTCTGACTTGCACTTGACCGGTTTTTTTTTTAACCTTTTGGCAAGAATTTCAATCCTCACCAAACATATTATGTAGCACTTCACTCCTCTCCTCATCATCATCATCACCATATCAGCCGAAAGACGTCCACTGCTGGACATAGGCCTCCCCCAAGCGTCGCCACATTGACCGGTCCTGTGCGTCTCGCATCCAGCGGATCCCCGCAACCTTCATCAGTTCATCGGTCCACCTGGTGAGAGGCCTCCACTCCAGAAACTTTCTGCCCCATCGGCCGTCCGTTCTGCGAGCAATGTGCCCTGACCACTGCCACTTAAGTTTGGCAATTCTTCGGGCTATGTCGGTAACCCTGGTTCTCTTGCGGATCTCTACATTTCTGATTCGATCACGGAAGGAAACTCTGAGCATAGCCCTCTCTATTGCCCTTTGAGCGACTGTAAGCTCTCTGATGAGGCCCATTGTAAGCGACCACGTCTCAAAACCATAGGTTATAACTGGCAACACACGCCGGTCATAGACTTTCGTCTTTGACCTATATGCTGTCCCAATGTTGGGCAAAAGTCTCTACGCCTCTAAGTAATTTTGCAACATCGACTTCCGAAACGAAAGTTATATTTGCACTTTTTAGTTTTTTCCTTTGGAAGTCGGTTTATTTTTGTGATTATTTTTTAATTTTATCTTTATAAATCGACACTGTTTCGTGTACCGGATTGACACTCCACGGGATTACGACTAAAATTTAACGCTGTATCTATCGAATACCTTTAAACGAACAATTTTTGTATATATATATAATCTGAATCTCGGAAACGGCTCCAACGATTTTCATGAAATTTAGTATGCAGGGAATTTCATTTCACATTTTTAGAAAACGTTGTTTTCTCTGTTTTCACCCGGGCAGAGCTCGGTCGTCCATGTACTATATATTTGTCGCATCAAGGCTGTCCGATAGATGCAATTAAATCACACAAGTTATTCGATACACTGCGTTTATTCAAATAGACACGTTAAGGTTACAATCTTGCTTAATAATATTACGGATCGACACTGATTCTACGACGTGTTTGCTCTAAGGCTGTCATTACTCAACTGCCATCTTCTGTGTTCCCCAATACGCAAGCGGTTAGAAAAAGCGCGCCAATGCGTAGTTGTTCTTGATTTGCCGCCAGATGGCGTGCTTGCGATTTGTTTTAAGACGGTACCCTGACCAAAAAATCAGCATGAGATATGAGCGTTCCTATTGGTCTAGCGGCACTGGTGGCGCATGAATTACAGTAGTGAATACGCCCAGATTTTACAATAAAATCTTTATAAAATCGAATTTTGGTCTTTTGAAAAAAATAATTCTACAAAAATGTTCGTTATTAAATTATCTATCCATTAGTGTTAGTAAAAAAAATAATCAATGAACACTTTACGAGGAGATGCATAATATCAATAATTATTTCTCATTTTTATGTTTTTTTGGAAGTAGATTAGTGAAATATATACAACATTTAAAAAAAAACTAAATCTACCATTTTAGAATCAATAATATGTAGAAATTTAATGTATTTTTATTAATTGATATTTCTTTTTAAATAACGAGTAGATAGCTCCTAAAAACAGCACAAAAAACGGCTTGCGTGGCGTTTTGCTCGGGGTACCGCCTTAACGTCCGTACCATTGACTAATCCCAACATATATATATGATATATTTTGTTCCAGATTATACATAGACTCGTACGAGGCTACGAACGTGCTGGGCGACGCACAAGTGATGCTGAAGCCGCTCATCGACGTCGCCTTACAAGTGTCGGAGCTGCACAAGTACACGGGACGCGATGCGCCCACTGTTATCACATAAATATTGGCAACACTGTTCTAATGTACTAAACATACCCGCTACCGATTTCTGCAACGAAAATTACTGACATTAAGGATGAGGCCAAAGTTACGCTCGTTCGGTAGTACAAACAGGACTTTAGGTGGTAAATGCCATTATCCGACATCTGTTAGATTTTTAACTTTTGTTGCTATATTAATGAGAATTTACAAAACTATTCAAGTTATTGAAAATTCGCATACACAGATCGATCGTTTTTTTTTTTCTCATTAATATAGCATAAAAAGTTATAAATCGACCATATGTCGGATTACGGTATTTTAGTTATACCACGGCAGAGTATTAAACCGAATGCAGCGTAAATTCCGCGACACATTTTACGCGACTCACAACTAAAAAAATACGTTTTTTGGCCTTACCCTTACCGATTTTCCTGATGGCCCGACGCGATAAGCGATTTTTTTCAAGCTAAATTGTTGCTACTTCGACCGGTGCATTCCCGCCACCTAATAAGTCTGTTCACATGGATGCAATGCGATGCAATGAGGGCCACCGTTTGTGTGCTCACCAGTTGGCGCCACTGGCGAATAAGGTCCTTAAGTTAAACGTTGTTATTACGCGCACCGAAGCAAATTTTGAATTAAAATCATTACCTACTAACGCCGTAGAAGTTCGATTTTTTCTTTTTTTCCGCAGCCCATTATTTTCGAAAATAAAAGGAGGATAACATTTCCCGAAATATAAAACTCTATTAAAGCAGTGGTTGGTAAATCCCGTACTTATCATAATCTGCCATATTTGGAAAATATTCACAACAATAAAAAATATTAAAATGATTTAATTTGACATATTGGAGACCTCACGCTACACCAGCGCCTCTAGCGGCGAATTCATACACGGTAGTCCCCATTCGACTGACTTGCAAGTTTTGCTTGCACTTGAAATTTTCCGATATCGCGTATCGACGAAATTTGAATTGCGCCGGGCCAACAAGGACCTTCCCTTACAAGACGCGTCTAACTAACCACAGCAGATGGTTCTGCTGAGAATTTTTAGCATTTTTTTGTGTTAATTTTCGTTTCAGAAACCAGTTTCCAGTTTTTTTGTAATCTTTGGCAAGCTATACTTGGTTTCTTATGTCAAATTGAATTTACTAAGTTGCTTTGTTAAAAAACATCTGTAAAACAGTTGTCGAGAATATTGGTACGATTTCGTCTTTTGATACAAGACCATTTTCAATGTTTTTACTAAGGTGTAAGGAAAACAAATTGTTATTTTTACAGATCGTTAATATCTTCCGTTATGTGTTATTTTTATTGCCATTTCATATCTTTAAAAGTTAATTTTAATCTAAGTTCCTTCCACGGATTGTTGCAATATAAAATCATAATAATTATATGTTAAGGAATAATTACGTATTTTTAATCTCTCTGTTTCTTGTAGACAATTCTAAATGGCAGAAAATGTTTGAGAAGCCATTATTATAATGTATATTTTGTAATGTTTTCCCTGGAGACCCTGGAGACTTACTGGTGACTTAAAATTTATGGGTAATGCAAAAAAAATGCGCGTTGCCAACTGCAAATCAGCTCTGGGTACATCCTCTAGCAAAAGTTGAAATGGTAACCCTATAGGTAGCCCGCTCAGTGCAATTTTCATTGTACTTTTTTACTATCTCTTTTCCTTTGGTCATTATTGTTATTTTATTCTAGTCTTATTCTAGTCTTATTCTTTTCAGTACAGCAGATCCTTTTTTCATATTTTTAGATGAACCCACAGCAAAATATTGTATAGACAGTGTCCCGTTAATCAACGTCAAAATATATATAATATCTTGGTCATGTACTTTTCAAATTATAAGTATCAAACAATTAATCGGAAAAACTGGTATCCTGCGATGAGCTTTTGAGTCCTGTGACTACAAATATTAACTTTTCTTCGTTTTTATATTCTGTAATGTAACTATGAATAACCCAACTGTAACCGACTGTACTGTAAATAAAAGTGTACCGACTTGAAAGATGATCACAGGGTGTCAGTTTTTCCGATGAATTTTTTGATAGGTACTTATAATTTAAAAAGTACATACCCAAGATTGTTTTTATATTTTGCTAATAACTCTCAAGAGTTGGCCCATCACCCGCTTTTGGCTTGACTTTGATTTACGGGACATCCTGTATTTATGAGTACTTTCACCCCTTACAAGATTGTCTGTGAATCAAGTCACCCTGTATTTTGATCCAGTAACCACACTGCAAATTATGTAAATAAAACAAAACAAAATTGGTGGAGATAATCACAATATACTTTATTTTTATATTTACAAATCTGTACAAATTGAGATTATATTTCTATCCGTAAAAAGTACATATTGGCCAAAGACATTTTATAAGAAACTATCGGTTTTAAAGTTGTATGTTATAAATTAATATATTTAATAATAAATGTTGTTTAAATAAACTTATTCTAGTTTCACTTATGATAATAACTATGACTAGATATTTTTTCTAACTTTGGTATTTACAGATTCCATTGATACAACACGGTATAATATTATTTTAGATTCAGTTAACATTATTAAATATTGAGTGCACAATGATAAGGGTGCTCTTAAGAGGGTTTATCTGGAATTTTGGCTACCTCGCAAGTGACTATTAAATATTTCTATTTGCTAAATTGCAATTGTTTAATCTGAATAATTTGGTGTAAAAAAAGCATTTGGAAACTGATATTTCAAAGTGACATTTTAGTGTAAGTTTCAAACTTAGTTTATAAGTAGGTACACCAGAGGTACACTATTCATATATCATTTTTTTTTTGGCTTTGCACTGTTTGTGCATTTAGCCAGTGTCAAGTTTAGAAGTTTTAGTTTCTTTAGTTTTTAGTCCAATGCCCTAGTTTGGCCCCAGTAATATGGCGGTAACTTTATTGGAAGCCTCCACGGACGTTTGTCGACAACATGAACAAACTCATGTTCTACCGCTGTGTTTCACTTGCCCACACTCGTGCACGTTCACTAATATTATTAGAACAAAACACCACCATTTTTACACTATTAATATTCAGTTTAACACAATTTTAGGCAAATAAAACAGAGAAGCAACATAGACGCCATCACGTTTCCGCCAAAACTCAGTCATATCTCTTAATTTTATTCAGTAATATTGACAAATTAATCGAAACGCGAAATATTTGACAGTTATATGCGACGTTGTCACATTTCCTGAAGTACCCTCTTAATCATCAAAATGGTTTGGAACAATTTAGGCCTCGAAACTTTATTGGGTTGAGCTTCCAAGCTAAATCAATATTATTATTTACATTATCAAACAATCATTTAATGCAATAGTTATCAGAGATATGCTAGTCTGTGTCAGAGGAAAGCTTAGGCTTTTAAAAAAACCTTGTCAAAGACAATATAATAAATAAACACCGTACAAATTAATCATAATTATACACAACCTTTTGATTTAATTTAAAAACGCGTCGCGAAAAATGAAATAAAATCCAAAACAAACCAATTTTTAAATTTTGTTTTCTATGACTTTCCATTTGACAGTTGGCGCCTGCGCGCGCCAACTGTCAAATTGACAGCGCGGACATTCATGGTTCTCACGATGGTAGAAAGGTACAAATTCAAGATTACGGCTGTTTTACTCATTTCTGATTAAAATAAATACACCAAAATACAACAGATGGTATTAAAAGGTCAGTTTCAGGAAAAAAAATACATTCATTGGTTTCAAGCTTAGGCACCATAGTCATCACTACACGGTTTTTTTTTTAACAACAGAATGTTCGATAGTCAGTTGCAATAGCGAGGCAAAAACATCTTGCCAAAGCCTATAGTTCTTTTTCCTGTGGTTTTGTACCACAGTGAATTGTCTTCTTCGTTATAATATTGTTGATTGTAAAATGAATGCAAACTTGGTAGGTAAAGTAAAAGCTTAAGCAAAAACAAAATGATTTTCATGTTAAAAATCATTTGTTTTCGTCTCTTGCAATACCACTTTTATGTCATTTACAGAAGAAGGACGTTATATTATTTCAACCATAGATCATAGAAACACCGAGGCGAAACTCAAACATTGCAGCGTTTTTTGAAACTTGTTTTGTTTACTCTTTATTTAAGTGGCGCCACCTGGTATCTCAGCTATACGTAAGGTTCCCTATTGCGCATCGACGAATATTAATTATTAGTAATGGCGTATACTCGCTACCTACGCTCTATGAAGTCCAAAAGTCCCGTGTCCTTTACTCATTGATAAAGAACTGCATGAGCAAGTTGACAACCCCGAGCAGTACGATGCCGCAGTAGAAGAGGAACTTCCACCAGGTCAGCTTGCCTCTCACCTGCAGCGAACGGATCTGCAGGAATGAGGGCAGCGCGAAGATGTGGACCAAGCCGCTCACTGCGCCTGTGTATCTGGGAAATCAAGGAATACAATAAGTTAATCAATAAAAATAGCCAGTCATTGGGGAATGCCCGTCCCGTTTTTTACCCGACTGCCGAAGGAGGGTAATGTGTTTATCAGTCTATGTATGTATGTTTGTTCCTATATGGCGTTCCAGAGACCAAACGCGTTGGCCGATTTTGATGATTCATACGTCAATCGATTCGTCTTAACCCTGCAAGTGTCATATGCTACATTAAAATTGGACAATAGAAAAATTGCGGATTTTGAGCGCCATATTGTGGGGGCCCAAATTTTTTTTGCTTCCTAACCCATCGTATGGGGTATAAAAATAAAGAATTTAAGAGGCGATTTCAAATATATATAACACTTATATGTTTAAATGTATCTAATTCGAAAAAAACTTAACTAAAAAGTTATAAATAAAAAAAGTTTAATCAAAAAATCAAAAAACCCGACTGCTTCAAAAGCGAACTAAAAAGTCGTAAACAAGGAAAAAATCATGCTGTGCAGGCGGAGGATACACGAGATTTTGGTCAACCAGCCCGCGAATATGTATCCTCCGACTGCACAGCATGATTTTTTCCTTGTTTACGACTTTTTAGTTCGCTTTTGAAGCAGTCGGGTTTTTTGTTTTTTTTTATTAGTGGCCTTATTCCAAAGTTTCAAACTTTCACTGTCGCAACACGTCACTTTAGCATGTCGGTGACGCGAACCCATAAGTGTTGCCCCTACTAAAAATCGTATAACGCGGCTAATGAAGTTTTCACTATAAAAACATTAATTAACAAGCTTTTTCGTATCCTCTCAGCAAGTGCTTTCTTTTGATACTCATATCATGCATAAAAATATTGTACCGCCATATTGGATTTAGAATTACATGTCATTTAGAGTGTGTGAGTGTGAATAATATAAGAGAAATAGTTTTTGCATCAATGGTAATGTCGAAATAAAACAAAGTATCAAATTATTAGCGTCCTACTAACATATGAAATCTAACACCACACGTAAACAATCTTGTTTTTGTTTGAATTCGGCGTCTATCTTTTCTTTCGTTTCTTTAGATTTAGACATCATGGGAAACAACATCTCCTGTAATTCACTTTTTATTGTTTATTAATTTTTTGTTTATTAATTTTTCATTGAATGAATGCTATTAATTAACAGGACCACAACAAATCAAAACAACACGCCATCTTGGAAAATTGCGGTTGACATTAGTATAGCATTGCCATATAAAAAGTTTGCAAATAATTCAAGTGTCTACTTTCGTTTGCCAGACTCTAGCTATCTGAGCTGAATTTTAAAACAGTCATCCCCAACCAACTGAGCTAAAATTTTGCACACACGTTTAGATTGGATGACAATGCACAATACGGTAAAATATTGAAATATGGGATTGTTTTTAAAAAGTTTTTCTGTGTTAAAGAAAGTGACTTCATTATTTTTTTACTTTAATTTTAATCTGGAAAAACCTGAAAATCTGTAGTAGGTACCGTAATCTGCAGATTTTCAGATACTTTTTTAACACAGAATTCCTTACCTAATAATATTCCCAATGCTGGGACAAAAGCAGGCCACCAGTATGCACAGGCCCATGATGGCCAGGTTAATGAGGACGGTGTTCAAGCGCGACTCTTTGAAGGGTAGCAGCAGAATCGCTTCTGAACGAAGCATGAAAGCTACCAGCGGGTATACGGTCACCACCTGGGAAATGGAAGGTAGATTAGTAAGCACTGTATGGTGGTGGAGCTAGGCAACTGGGCTTATCCCAGTTGTTATCGACCCTTTGTGCCTATTGGGCTTGTTTGTTCTGTCTCCTGCTTGATATGGAGGGAAGTGGAAATTATGTCTTTTTAGGGTTCCGTACGTGCCCAAAGGGTCAAAACGGGACCCTATTACTAAGACTCCGCGGTCTGTCTGTCTGTTTGTCTGTCACCAGGCTGTATCTCATGAACCGTGATAGCTAGACAGTTGAAATGTTCACAGATGATGTATTTCTGTTGCCGCTATAACAACAAATTAACTAAAAATTTTTAATTAACTAAAAACCGAATAAAATAAATATTTAAGAGGGGCTTCCATACAACAAACGTGATTTTTTTGCTGTTTTTTTGCGATAATGGTACGGAACCCTTCGTGCGCGAGTCCGACTCGCACTTGGCCGTTTTTTTTTTCAATTTCTCCGTTATTCTTTTCTGGTTAATTTCGTTGCGGAATCCAAGACAGTTAAATTCATTCCCCGGGGCTTCGTCGAGCTTCATATCCTCAGCGCTTTTCTGGTGGTCGCCACTGTTGATTCTGTCTTTCAGGAGTTGCAGTGGTTTGGGAATAGTGCTCAAAAAGGAACTAATTCTAATAAAGTAATTTTGGCAATACCTAAAGAGATATATTATATTATATTATATATATATTATTTCATGGGGTCAAACCTTTTGCCTTGCCGAATTCACTGCCGAAGGAGGGTAATGTGTTTATCAGTCTATGTATGTATGTTGGTTCCTATGTGGCGTTCTAGAGACCAAACGCGTTGGCCGATTTTGATGATTCTTACGTCAATCGATTCGTCTTAACCCTGCGAGTGTCATAGGCTACATTAAAATTGGAAATGAAAAAAAAAGGCGGATATTGGGCGCCATTTTGTGGCATCGTGTGGGGTATCAAAATCAAGGGTTTTAAGAGGTGATTCCAAAAATATATAACACTTATTTTTAAATGTACCTACTTCGAAAAAAAAAAAAAAAAAAAAGGTAATTCAAAAAAATCTAAAAACCCGACTGCTTTAAAAGCGAACTAAATGTATCCTCCGACTGCACAGCATGATTTTCTTCTTGTTTACATCTTTTTAGTTCACTTTTTAAGCAGTCGGGTTTTTTAACCGACTTACCAAAAAGGAGGAGGTTCTATGTTCGACTTCTTGTATGTATATTTTTTTTTTTATGTATCTTCTTTTTCAATTGTTGTTCTCACAAATGGTCAAACAAGTTGGCAAGTTTATCATTTGACCATTTGCAAGCTAATAATTGTTAAAAAAACGTGTTTATCCACTACTTGAGTTAACTAGGAATAAAAAACTAGGCCCGAGGGTCAAATCACCAATCAATCTGCCTAGCCTTTTCCCAACTATATTGGGGTCGGCTCCCAGTCTAACCGGATTCAGCTGAGTACCAGTGTTTTACATAGAGCGACTACCTATCTGACCTCCACAACCCAGTAACTTGTATAACACGATACCTCTTGGTAACACTGGTGTCAGATCCCAAACTTCTGACTACCCGTAACGACTGTCAAAGATCTTCAAATGACAGCCGGGACCAACGGCTTAACATGCTTTCCGAGGCACGGAGGAAACTCGGAATGTTGAAATGGTCACTCATCCACGGACCGACCACGTCAATCGTTGCTTAACCTTGATGATCGACCAGTGCAGCTGTAATTATTTAGCCACGAGCTCCTCTGATCCATTGACTCGAAAATAAGAAGATGTCACTTGATCATTCCATTTTGGCACTTCAACCATCGTCAGCGCGTATGGAAAGAGCCATTAAAATGTTGGTACTTACTTGAAACAACAGCAAAATTCTAGCCATTGCAGTCATTACATCGTGCATTTCAAAGTTGTTCAGCAAATTCTGGAAAATGAAAAGAAAAATCCGTGTTTACTTACTTCGTATCCGAGTCTCACGTAAAACATCTTGCTTGACTGTATGATACCGTTTCAATACTTTTTAAAATGGCCAACATAATATTAAATGTATAACTTAATATACATACATACTACTACTAACTAATATTAATGCGAATGTGAGTTTGTTTGTTCCGTTTAGCCATTACTACTCGACCGATAATCATGAAACTTTGCATACATGTTGTCAGGGGTACATAAAAGGGCCATAGGGTACCTTTCATACAGAAAAAAAGTAGGCAGTATTGCCGAGGGATAGAAAAAACCGGCCAAGTGCGAGTCAGACTCGCGCACGAAGGGTTCCGTACTTTTGTAAAGTGCGGTTTACGATTTATGAGGTATTAAAAAAAAAACTACATATTAGATCTCGTTCAAACCAATTTTCGGTGGTAGTTTACATGGTAATGTACATCATATATTTTTTTTTAGTTTTATCATTCTCTTATTTTAGAAGTTACAGGGGGGGGAAGACATTTTACCACTTTGGAAGTGTCTCTCGCCCAAACTATTCAGTTTAGAAAAAAAATGTATTAGAAACCTCAATATTTATATTAGTTTCTGTTTCAAGTATGAGAACCCCCAAAAATCATTGTTTTTTCTCTATTTTTGTGTGAAAATCTTAATGCGGTTCACAGAATATACTTACCAAGTTTCAACAGCATAGTTCTTATAGTTTCGGAAAAAAGTGGCTGTGACATACGGACGGACAGACAGACAGACTGACATGACGAATCTATAAGGGTTCCGTTTTTTGTCATTTGGCTACGGAACCCTAAAAATGCGAAAGTAACACTGTCTGCTGTCTGTTATGGTTTCACGCCTAAACCGCTGAATAAATTTTCATGAATTTTGTAATAGAGATGGATTGCAGCCTGAAGAAGGACATAGCATACTTTTTATCATGGGACTACCAACATTGCCTTGGGCGTGGGGTCTCATCCCATACAAAGAAACTGTCCCGATGTATTGTACTGATTATACTGATTATTTGATTTATCTATCGATATCAATTGAATATTAGACGGTGATCTATCTATCGCCGTGGAACGGAACCGAACGCGACCGATTTACAAAAAATAATCGGTATAATCAGATGAAAAATAGTTAAGTCGACACGGTTTCTTTGTATGGGATGAGGCATCTGTATGCTAGTATTATGTTATCTGTGTCTTGGGATAATTTACCAACGAATTTCAAGCAGGTGAAGTCGTTGTTAAAAGCTAGTTAAAAATAAGGTATTGTATATTAATTTCATCCTACCTCATTTTATGGCAGATTGTTCATATTTAGAACCCTTTATGTCGATAAGGGCCATAAATTTTAAAGCCATTAGGTTTATATTACGCAGTGTTGGTTCCATTTAGATTTATACAATAAGAAACAAAGTTATTTTCATATTATTAAACTAGCTGACCCGGCAAACTTTGTTTTGCCATAAAAAGACCAAACATTTATCTACCCTACCCTACCCTACCCTACACTACCCTACCCTACCCTACCCTACACTACCCTACCCTACCCTACCCTACACTACACTACCCTACACTACCCTACCCTACCCTACCATACCCTACCCTACCTATAAACCTCACGGAGCCCGAGACCTTTCCAACGAATGCAAAACCTTGGAAATTGGATCGTGCGTTCTGGAGTTATATCGTCAGCAAGAAACCCGACTTATTTTTATATAGTAGATTACTGTTAACTACTCTACCGATGTTATTTAAAAAATCCAAATAATTCTGCACCCTGATTGCGTATCTGTTTTAACAGCACGGAGCTCAGTCCTACCTTTTCATTTTGGTAACTTAACAATATTTATTTTGTGTTTTACGCTATCTGGTAGACGGTTTTTTGAAAAATAATTATGAAGCAATGCAGCAAAGCAAGAAGCAAAGCAAGCAAAAAACAATCAGTGGCGGATTTACCAGTAGGCTGGAGCCTAGAGCGGCACTTTTAAGGGGGCGGCAAATCTGGGCATTTTTTTGTCTTATGGGAATAAAATAAAAATTATCAAATACCTAAATGTTGTTAAGTCCACTCATACAATTCAATCAACGTGTAATAATAAGTTTCACCATTTACATTTTTTTTTGGTACTAAGTATTTGCATAGTCGTATTTGGGTTGCGGTGTGGGAACGAATTACATGACCGGTCGCTAGGTTTCTGGTCGAATTGACAGCACAGCGCGGGAGGCGAAGCGCCAATCGAGGTCCTGTAGGTACTTCTGTTGTAGGCATATGCTGCGTTGAGGCACTGAGTTCAAGAAACAGATACTTAAACCGCGGTAATGATCGTTGTGTGGAATGCTTTTTTGGAAGGAATAAACTAAATGGAAGTTCAGGCTTCTACCATAGATTTGATCACTGTTGTCGACACAAATCACTCGGAAGTTTTTCGTACCTGACCGAGAGAATTTAAAGCTTTACTAAATCGAGGGTTGTAAAAATAATCTAGAAACGGCACATCAATCCAATCAACACAATCAGACTAATTACGGGCAAAAACTGATGTTATGAGGAGTGTAGTGCACAAATCACAAAGTGTGTATTAAAATAAAAACTGTTTTTATTTTAATAAAAAAGATTGTGAACATCTATATCTAATTGTATAGAATTAGAGATCAGTGGGGGCGGCAAAATTTGAATAGCCTACTGGCGGCAAATGTGTAAATCCGCCACTGAGAACAATCCGTGCCCTACTCTTTGAACTTACACAATTAGGGTGCTGGTTAGTAGTACCTAGGGATTTGTTGTTTTTTTTATTATTATTGAAAGGCTGTTTGACCACTATCTCACCTGACGGTAAGCGATGAAGTGCGTAACCTATTCACTCTTGACTTAAAGACCCCTAGGTTTAGGTATCAGTAAAACAGACTTCGGCAGGGAATACCACTCCGTAGCAGCTCCCGTACCCTGACGTGTCAAAACTATCATAGTACGACTTTAAAATAGGGACAGATGTATAATATTATAATAAGTCATATACATCGTAAAGGACGCACACTCAAAATAACCTTACAATGATAGTACCTACCTATTCCCAAAATGGGTGGATGGCGTATCGCCGTGCATAGTGCAATCCGATGATGAAAACCATCTTAAGAATTTCAGTTTAACTAAAAAAGGCTTCAATTTCCTTTCTTTTGATCTAACGCTATACATACAGTTTGGAGAAAACATTTCGTGGTTTTTTTTTCATCATTGTGGCGGTTACGTTGTACATCCGATCCGTATCCGTCAAATTTCGGTTCTGAAGTAGCCGTAGTACTTGTAGAGAAGCTTAGGCACTATATCCGAACTATATCCGTCATAATTCAGAACATTTTGAATTCGGAACTCAAATAATGGACACGGACGTGTATGTGTGTAGTGCGTAACCGCCCTAAACAGTCATTGGTCGAACATCAACACGGTATTTTTTTTAAAAGAAATGGCGGGTTTATTAGGAATTTCGCCGGTGCGTTTGCAAACATTTAAAATCACACACAAATAGTCAACTTTATGTATGCTCAGCCATTGCACCAACCGTGTTATCATTAAGTTTTTGTTTTTATCCATACTAATATTATAAATGCGAGAGTAACTCTGTCTGTCTGTCTGTTACCTTTTTCACGCTTAAACCGCTAAACTTGGGCCCCTTTGAAAACATAGTTGTATATTGTTGAATTTGGTTGTATATTGTAGAAATAACATGTTATATTCATAATTAGAAATATTTTTTTATTTATTTTGCGGGGTTCACGAGATATAACGATGTTTCTGTTCTTGAAATGAACCCTTATGACAATGCAATAAGGTGCATACAAATGTCCAAGTGAAGGAACCTGATCTGTTGTTGTCTGTACATATAAAGTAAAGGACACAGATGGAAAATAACTCAAAATATAAATCCTATTTTTGTATAATATTGTAATCGCAGACACGATTCCTCATAACGGGCCTGTATATGGGCAATCTCCTTTGGTATATAGTTCGAGACCCTGGGAAGGATATAGGATAGTTTTTATCCCGGAAATCATCCTTAAGGGGGTGGAATAAGTTTGTATGGTGAACTAATAATTTTTTAAGTATGGCGGCCTACAATATTATTGCGCGGTATAAAAAATTGGCTATTTTTTTAAGGATGGTATTTAAAAGTACTTAAATTTATTCCCATTTCATTTACCTAATTTTGCCTGTGTTCCACCAAATATATGAATGAATGTGCACCAAAATATGTTCATATAAAAAAATAAAATGAGTTCGCTCGCTTTGCTCGCTCACTTCATCACAGCTCCCGTCATCTCGTTCGAACCTAACCTGTCCGTGTCGGGGTGCCCTAAGTTCCCGAGCTCGCTTCGCTCGCTCTTGGACTGATTCTTTGACCATAATTTATTCGTAGATCAACTAATATTTGGTGCACGATCAGTATTTTAGATGTACCTTTAGATTTTTGATGAACACAAAAATATTATCCTTTTTTTAATAACATTGCCCCACACTAAGAATTTCTTCTTGTATCGTGGGTGCGTTTACAAACATATAAACTCACATACACAACACCCAGAGCCCGAACAACTAGATATAGGCCATATAAATATTTGTTCCGTGCGGGCATCGAACCCGCGATACCCAGCGCAGCAGTCAATCGCTCAACCACTGCGCCAACCGTGCGCCCAATATTTGAAATACCAATGCTACGCAGACGAAGTCGCAACAGCTAGTGTAGTATATTTATGCTGGTTTTACTTACATCTTCAATGCACGACTTAGCCAGCGGGAAGCAGATGTAGAACACGCATCCCACCAGTGTGTACGTCACGGTGACCAGCAGAAAGGCTATCGTCAAGTCTCGCCCCTGAAACACAATAAGTACATACATGTATTTTTTACAAAGAAGAAGAAAGAAACAACAAGATTCTTTTTTTTAAACAACCACTTTTTTTTTTTTATGCGTACAGCTAAGGAGTGGAATTCCCTGCCGGAGTCTGGGTTTCCCGATAGCTACAATCTAGGGGCCTTGAAGATCAACCCGTGCGGCTGTTATTATATAGTCACGAGCTCCTCATTTGTTTGATGTTGTATGTATGTATTCAAATCGCGTCGAAAACTCTGCTTGCGCGATGCAGGATTTTTTGATTTTAGTTATTTTTTATGTCGTTATACTTACATTTTTATCTTGCCTAGCATTATTGCTCATAATAGTGATGATAATATTGTGTATGTAGAAGGACAGCGCCAGCATCCCGCTGAGCACGGCGGCGTTCTTGAGGGCGTGTGTCTCTGTGAAGATGCTGTCGATGTGGATGCCCCACGAGTAGCCCTTCACCAGCACGTAGATCAGCAAGTATGCTACTGATAGTGTCCCTGGAGACAAAGAGGAAGCACCAACTTGTTTAGTGCACATAATATTATAAATATCCTTAACAAAGAATATTCAACAAAATAGCTTTTATCTACACTCATAATGTAATGTTCCAAATATAAATTCAAAAAGTATTGCATAAACACGTACTTTATATTCGTGGAAAATAAAGTTAATATTACAGTGCAACATTTTCCTTCGATTTTTAAACAACTGCATCATAAAATAACTTTTTAATTATTATAGCACACTTTTACTTTTTAATTTATTGGCGCTTATGAGCTAGTGTCACTGTCTATGGATGCGCGCGCTGCGCTGTCATGATGCAATGATAATCTAAATTGCCCGCCATACAGCATATACCCACGCTCGTGTTTTAATAAGGCCCTGCGCAGACGACAGACTATCCGTGACGCACTTTTTAGTCTGTGAAAATAGAACCTATGCAATTATATTTTTTGTGCGCCGGACTTTTTGCGCGTCGTGTGCGTTACTGCATATAATTGCATAGGTTCTAATTTCACAGACTAAAAAGTGCGTCACGGATAGTCTGTCGTCTGCGCAGGGCCTAACCCATATTATATGACCATTGCATAAACTACTATTATAGGAGAGGAGGAAAAGTTCTGGAATGGCGACCGTGAACCGGAAGACGATGCGTTGGAAGGCCTCACATTAGGTGGACCGATGACCTGGTTAAGGTTGCGGGAAGGCGCTGGATGCGAGACGCACGGGATCGGTCAATGTGGCGACGCCTGGGGGAGGCCTATGTCCAGCAGTGGACGTCTTTCGGCTGATATGGTGATGATGATGAGGAGAGGAGTGAAGTGAAGTGTAATATGTTTGGTGAGGATTGAAATTCTTGGCAATGTTTTTTTTTTTGTGTTGATTTTGTTTTCTGCTGAAAAAAACATGGATCGGTAAGTGTTGAACTGTTTTTAATAGTTTTTTTTTTGTATTTGGCGTAAATCCCAGCAGAAATACGTATTTCAATGAACGCCGTCCGACATTTTTTTGCTGTTGTTGTTTATTTTATCTTTATGCGAATATTATTTTTGCTTTTTGCGAATATTACTCATCAAACTGTTGTTATTTACAATGCTACGTTAATTAACAACAGAAACAATGCATTTAATTGAAGTGGTAACGCAACAAATCCGAATCTAAGTGAAAAAAATAGTAGATTAGTAGCCAAGGGCTGTAAGGCATCAATTGCAGCCCGAGATATTTAGGCGCCCGCCTATAGTTCGAGGGTGCAATTGGTGCTTACACGCGAGCTAACTATTCTGCTTTACATCTCGATTGTCAGATAAGTAGAAAAAAACCGGCATTACAAGAATGAAAAACAACAAAAACATTTTAAAAAATTTTTTTTTTTCAAGAACGAAATTGAGCTTCGCCGTTCGATATTTAAAATTGATGACTATTATACTCACACGAAGACAAAGCTGAATAGCAAAGCGACCTCTTTGGTCATTGGGCTGAATGCATGATGTCTATTGCCAGTATGATGGTTAGATGAACGCGAACTTTTTGAAAGAAGGAAGTGTTTTTTTTATTACTTACCGCCCTAGGGCTTTTCTAGCTACATTATTACCCTAGAGCGCTAATTAGTCACTTACAAGCCCCATTTGGAGGTAATAAGAACCTACTTACCGAACATGAGAGATGTGAAAGAAAATTAATGTGTGTTAGCCACGGATTTTACAAAATGGATAAGTACCCCGTTTCGCTAGATGTTCACTGGAATATTTCTAGGGATTATTTTTGTGGATCGTGTTTTGCAGCTTTCTTACTTTTAATGATTTGTGGATTTCAAATTTAATTGTTTTGTGTCAGGTGGGCTCGTATGAATGGACGATTGGGCTGAAAAGTCAAAAAATGGCGACGTTACCAGACCACCAGAAGACGCAGCGTTGGAAGGCTACAAGATGGATTCAAGCAAAGGCCGCTGCTTTCACAAGGTAATCCTGGTGAAGGCCAGTGAAAACCCACTGGATGCGAGGAACACAGAACCGGTCAATGTGACAACAACTTTGGACGTATGCCACGTCCAAATATTTGATCCTGATGGTGAAAAACTTACCCAACGAATTAAACTTGGTAAAGAACGAGACATCTTTGAAGTTGAGCAGCGGGAACACGATGAAGGCCACATAGATGGGCACGCTGAAGTGGAGCCCCCAGTAGATCGGGTCGTGCCGGGGCTCCGCTAGCAGGAGCGACGAGTTCGCGTGAGGACACAGGAGTGACGTGTTGTACACTGTTGCGTTCGGGGAGCTTAGGTCTGGAAGAACAAGTAACATTTCAAAATGTTAACCCCCGACACATTTTAATTTCATGCTACATAATTTCTCTAGTACATAGTAGATACGCTTCGATCGGCAATCTATTGAACACGTAATTATGACACGATATCTTGCGAAAACACCCCGATTCAAACAGTAAAACGCCCATAACTTTTGAACGGCTGAATCGATTTTATTCATACATAGCAAAGAACCCTCTCGAAAAAATCACCTTTCAAACAAAAAAAACTAAATCAAAATCGGTGCATCCGTTTTGGCGCTATGATGCCACAGACAGACACTCAGATACACAGCAACACACGTCAAAATTATATTAACACCCATCTTTTTCCGGCGGGGGTTAAAAACGGGGTTTTTTGAAGTATTTATAGGTTTCCTTTCATACGAAGGGGGAAAACGACCGCAATACTACTATAGTATTATATTATCTGTGGTAATACTAAATGAAAAATAAAAATGTATCAGCCAACAGTAATTTAGGAACAGTCACAAAGATCAGTAGTATCCAACCGAAGCTCGATTTGTGCCTGAAGCCGAAGGTTGAATAACCCTTAGAAATGCAGTACAGAATTGGAAATATTTTTAAACCCAACTGCTGAAGGAGGGTAATTTGTTTATCAGTGTATATGTATATTTGTTCCTATATGGCGTACTAAAGACCATACGCGTTGGCCGATTTTGATAATTCTTACACCAATCGATTCGTCTTAACCCTGCGAGTGTCACTTGCTACATTAAAATTGGAAAAGAAAAAATGGCGGATTTTGGGCACCATAATGGAGGGGAAAAAAAAAATTATCTATCGTGTGGCATATCAAAATAAAGGTTTTTAAGAGGTGATTTCAAAAATATATAACACTTATATGTTTAAATGAACCTAATTCTAAAAAAAAAAAAAAAAAGTTGTACATAAAAAAAGTTAATAAAAAAATCAAAAAACCCGACTGCTTAGAAAGAAAGTAATTAACTTTTTTTATTTACAACTTTTTAGTATTTTTTCAACTTTTCAGTCGGTACGGTCGGAAATGAATGATACTTATCAGTCTTGGGGGAAGGTGCCAGGTGGCTACAACTATTTGATATACGTGGGTAGTTTAAGCTTGTTAGTAACATAGGGAGAGAATATGCATGAAAATAGAATATATATATTTGACCGATTTCATTAATGTTCCCACTGCTGGGACACAGGCATCCTCTCTGTGAGAGGGAATGGGCCGTAATGCACCACGCGGGCCCAGTGCGGGTTGGTGGATTTCACTTGTCTTCGAATTTTTGGTTCTAGGAAATGCCGGTTTCCTCACGATGTTTTCCTTTACCGTTTTGTGAGCAGTGGTGAAGAAATAATTAACACAAAGTAAAGCGCCTATCTGGGCTCGAACCCACGACCTACAACTTGTAAGTCGCGGCCGATAGCACTGGGCCACCACTGCTCAACCGAGGCCTTAGTGCGAGTTTTTACTCACGGTCAATCGCGTTAACGTAAACGTCAATTTGTATGGAAACTGGATAAACGCCGTCTGGGGACGGTAAGGAGAAACCTCTTTTTTTGTTTACATTTTGACATAAGAAATCGTTTACGTAACACGAGTGAGCGTGAGTCACGCGTGAGTAAAAACTCGCACTAAGGCCACCGACCAACCGATTTTTCTATTTCTATTAAATTGACCGATTTATCTATAATAATAAAAAAACTTTTTTGCAAAAAAATACTACCGTTATTAGTTATTTTTCACTTTGTAGTTTTTCATTTGGAAGTCAAATGAAAAACTACAAAGTGAAAAATAACTTAATTTTTGGAAGTCGGTGTCTTTCGTAAGTACCATTTTTTTGCGATATGGACACCGACTTCCAAAAATTAAGTTATTTTTCACTTTGTAGTTTTTCATTTGGAAGTCGGTAGTATTTTCTTTGCATTTTTTATTTTTATTTTTCGCTTTTTAGTTTTACCTACCTAATAGGCAAGTTGTTTAGTAAGGTCCCTATAACGCCAGAATAGATTACCCGAATAACATGAAACTTGAACATAACCGGTAAAATGAGAGATTTGCGTACCCCTTTTTCACGCCAGTACGCTCTACTGGCGTGATGTTATGTTATGTAATGGTATAAACAATAAACAGACATGCGATTGCAGCAATCCCGAGAGTTTTGCCGTTATTTATCTAAGAGTTATGTTGTATATCTCCGAAGTTCTTCATCAAACCTTCACCAAATTAAAATGGGACCTATTTCGGAACATACTCTTTCAAACAAAAAAAGAATTTTCAAAATCGGTCCACAATTGACGGAGATAACATACACAAAAAAAAAAACAAAGAAATTCGAACATAGAACCTCCTCCTTTTTGGTAAGTCGGTTAAAAAGAATACTAATAGTGAACCGCCACACCGCAGATATAAATCGAACTAGATGACGCGATTGTATGTACGTCACGTGTCAAAAAACGGATTAGAATTACGATCAATGATCGTACTTTGAGCTTTTCATTTAGCATTATCGGCACCGGAAATCCACCGAAATCTGGAAAAATGCCTAATTATCCATATTGAGTTGTAAATTCTGTATAGAAAAAGTAGGCCGAGGCATAGGTAATGTTTTACTTTCATTGGTAAGTAAATTTGTTTTTAAATTGTTTGTGAAAAAGTGGCACACTTGGTTTTCATACAGATAGGAGGGACTTGCGTTATCTGGTTAGATTTATGTCTGTGGTAAAAACAGAATCAAAATTTATTATTTATTCTACCGCGCTTACTTACCAACAAAATAATTGACGGTGAAGTACAAGAAGTTGGTGATGAGAATCCAATAGACGATGTTGGCGCCGACCAGCACCAGCAGGCTGAAGATGTGAGCCACCACCTCCGCCCACCGCCCCAGGAGCGTGCGACATAGGGCTGGCACTTCGCACGTGTCGCTGCCTGGGGGAAAAGAAGCCATAATCATCTATTAGGCAATTACACGGCACTTTTAAACGCGAAAACGCTGTGCAGGGCGTGCATGGAGGCTGCGGCAACCGTCGCGCAAGTGTTCTTTGAATGCACAGGTGTCACCCAGATAGAACACAAACCCTCGGGTCTCCCAGATCTCACACAGATGTTCTGAGAAAACCAGGGGCCCTAATTAACTTCTGGAGGGAGGTATAACGACCAAACGGCCTCCATGGCCCACGCACAATGGTCAAGTGCGGTAACCAAACCCCCTAACATAGAGATGGCAGCCGGGACCAACAGCTTAACGTAATTTCCGAGACACGGAGGAATCTCAGACATCCACGGACCGACTTTTGCAAGCGTTCCTTATCCTTGAAGATCGTCCCTCGTTATCGTTCCTGGGTATATATATATATCATCAGCCTATTAATGTTCCCACTGTTGGGACACAGGCCTCCTCTCTGTGAGAGGGAATGTGCCATAATCCACCACGCGGGCCCAGTGCGGGTTGGTAGATGTCACATGGCTTCGAATTTTTGGTTCTAGGATATGCCGGCTTCCTCACGATGTTTTCCTTCACCGTTTTCAGAGCAGTGGCACAGATAATATAATACTAGCATACAGATGCCTGATCCCATACAAAAAAACCGTGCCGACGTAACTAGCGTTTTTCATCTGCTTAATCTTGTTATTTTTGTGAGTACATCAATCGCGTTCGATCCCGTTTCACGGCAATAGATGGTGTTAGCAGCGGCTTCGAGGTTACGAGGTTCGTGAATATTTTTTACTTTAAATACAGTGAAGGTTCGTTTTATAGTATTTTTTTGCACGTTGTTACAGTTTTTTTGCACCAATATGTGTTAAAATGCAAATTTTTACAATCGAGTTGAATGCCTCAGAAATTTAAAAATGCGCCATCTATGGCATCAATTTTAAATGATCCGTTCAAATAATCTTTGAAATGTGAATGAAGAGCCCAATATTCCATAATTTTTTACTTAGGAGAGTTAATTAAACAAGAACATACAATGTTTATGTTCAATTCCAGATAATGTTAATTTTAAACACAATTCTATTGAATTGAATTGTGTGTACATGTCGCGTCATCTAGTGAGATTTATTTGAACCAAATATTCTTTCTTAGCAATGAGACCCCGTGCGCAGTGGTGAAGAAATAATTTACAATAAGTAAAGTGCCTGCCTGGGCTCGAACCCACGACCTACAACTTGTAAGTCGCTGCCGATACCACTGAGCCACCACTGCTCTCCGCGTTCCTGGGTAGAAAAATGATCTTCTTCTTTTTTTCGTGTAAGGTGTGGCCACCTCTGGTGTCAGAGTTATAATTAAGCCGCCTCTGGGAAACCCCACGGGCCTCTGACTTGGCTATTTCAGACTTACATTAACTATATAAGTCCAGGTTTCCTCTCGATGTTTTCCTTCACCGTTGCCTGTGATGTCCAAGATAAACTTAGAAAGTACATATGAATTTGAAAAAGTCACATTGGTACTAGCCCGGATTTGAACCCACGACCTTAAGCACGATAGGCGAGGTCTTAGCTATTGGGCCACCACGATATATGATATTTCTATTTGGTCCGTCAGTCCGTCAGAAAAATGATAATTCTATTTAGTCCGTCAGTGAGATTATCAAATAATATTGGACACGTATTTTTTGCTTTACCAAGTCAATAAAAATTGATAAAGATAAGAGAAGCGCATCAAAGTTTAGGAGTGGGGGCTTGTGACGTCACTATGTCAGTAAAATTGTACTAAAGGCGTCACACGATATTTCAACGCATTATATCGTCGTCACTTTAAGTTTACATGTCAACAAGAAAAATACGAGTCCAATATTTTTTTTTAAGTCTACCTGACAGACTAAATATCTGCCTGAAAAAAAACCAAAATCAAATGACTACCAGACAAAAAAATATTTTTTTCACTTCTCATGCTCTGAAATTGCTTATTTGTGCAGGATATAGGCTGCACAAAATCGATTTTTGTGCACAAGTGCATTAACGTATCTACTTATAAATGTATCTATATTAAGGCAAAGAAAATAAGCCATACAGCCAAACACAATAAAAATTTCACAGATAGAATTTGTTATTTTATAATATTTACTTTAATTTATTTGCCTTTTATGTGTTTTTTAAGAAATAAAAGACATTAAAATTAAAATTAAAATACGGTAGGTTATTTAGTTACTTAAAAAAAAAAATATTACAAAATCAATTTAATAGTAGGCTGTATAGGTCTGCAGCCCAAGTCTAATATTAATGTCGTAAGATTTTTAAAAAAAGCGCGGGAAACAGTCTTGTTTTTTCGTGCGTTTATTAATTTCTTCAAATTTGCTAAAATTACTACTGTTTTATTTCTTCGCAATCGTAATGAAAAGCAGAGTTTGTCCACAAAACCATTTTATCCTCGACATTACTATCAGCCCTCGCCTTCGGCTCGGGCTGCTAATAGTCTCGGATAAAACTGGTTCGTTTTGTGCACTCGTTGTAACATCTACTATTAGATTTGTTCCGGTCGGATCCCCTCGATCTGATCCCCTGCTGGTTTTTTTTTTAATATTTCCTTTCTGATCCACTACAAACTTTGACATTCCGGTCTGAGTTAACATCCCTACCACATAGACCCTTTCTAAAGAAGATACTAATAGTAACAAGTCTCACCATGGTGTTTGTTGACCCTGAGTAGTACATAGGCGGTGTACAGACACAGCGCGGCCATGAGCGCGACCAGCACCAGCGCAGCCGGCAGACCAGCTCGCTCCACGCCCCACGCCATCGACAGCAACGATGAGCCCATTATCGTGTTCCATACTGAGAAACTGAACAGAAAATGGTAAGGTTCAATATGGTGAAAACACAGTTGACGATTCATCATCATCATTTCAGCCGAAAGACGTCCACTGCTGGACATAGGCATCCACCAAGCGTCGCCACATTGATCGGTCCCGTGCGTCTCGCAACCAGCGGATCCCAGCAATCTCACCAGGTCATCGGTCCACCTGGTGGCAGGCCTTTCAATGCAACGAATTTGTATCACTATGGTAAAAACCGGTAAGTTCCGTTCTATAAAAAAAGCATCGTTTTAACTATAGTTTTAGTGGAGTTCCATGCCACAGTATAAATACGGACAAACAGTATGGAAACTACCTACAAACGCTCGAAACGGAACACTCACACAAACATGCGCATCGACGAGACCATGTCTGTGGCGAGACCCCTAAGCAGCGTCCGCGGTGCTGTCAATAGTGCGAGCCGCTTAGGGGTCTCGTCTCCTCTGTATGAGAAGAGAAGGTTTTCTTCAGCAACTGTACCACAGTTTCAAATCTTTATATCTAGAAATATAATTATATTAAAATAATGTTATTATATGTAGGTAATAATTATACCTATACCTGCATTGAGCAAGCGTGGCGATTAATGCTCATGCCTTCTCTGTATACCGCAGTAGGAACGTAACAGTTTGTTTGTTTGTATTTGATTTATGAATTTTGGGCTTTAAATCAAAACTATCTACTTACATTGTGACTAGTGAACTCTGTTTCTTCGTCTCTGGCATGAAAGTCTTCTCGAATGTCTTGTTGAATGTAGAGAGGACAGCACTCGAAGTCAGTTCTGCTGGGCCCTGAGAGAAAACATGAACCTTGGTTTTATCGAGAAGTTATTGCAGTTGCTTGAAAGAAGATGTAGTGCTGTTCCCAGGAAATTTGTGTCAAAAAAAAGTTAACCTCTCCGAAGCTCGGTTCCCAAGAATTTTCGAGCTCGCTTCGCTCGCTCTTTCATTTTAATTGCTCTAGGTTGTTCCATTTTCTGCAAAAAGCTCGTATTTCGATCAGGAAGATGTAACAGAAAGCGATCCGAAGTGCCAGAATTTCCGAGCTCGCTTCGCTCGCTAATAAATCTAAGAATAAATATAAATTATTTCCGCACCGTTTTGAAAAGCTACCCTATGATTAATATATCTTGTAAAGTAATTAAGATGAAGTAACTAGTCACAAGTACCTTCTGACCCTGACCACAGAATAAATAACAGTGGTCCTGACTTTGTTTAGAAACATTGCTTGCTTAATATGCTTGGACTGTGGTACATCGATAAAATCATTAAACAAAATTTACCAAGGAACCAATACCTATAGTAGAATTTGCTATATTCTTCCCCCCCCCCCTCCTTCCTCAAGAATGAACTACCAACTATTATAAATTGCCGCCCAAACCCCTTGTGCTCCCCCCCCCTCCTCAGAAATGATTCCTGGATCCGCCCCTCTAGATGAGCTCATCAAGAATATCTTTTCGATTCTTCCTGTTATGAAAACGTGATGGTTTAATCAACACGTTTTAGTCTGTCTATCCCCAGTATGAGTTGCTTACTGCTGATAATTTTTAAAAGGCCTTTGACCACTTGACGCACTAAGATAAATGATGAAATGAACAATTTGTGCCAAATCATTTGTTACTACAGCTGCTGGGAATAATTACAAAGTTCTAGTGAGCAATTAATCAGATTATTAATCCTGCGTGCAAAGTGTTTTAGGTACTACCCCAAGGGCATATTATAGGTACTGGTATGAAAAGTATCCTATGTGTTAATCCAGGTTATGAATTATCTATGTGCAAATTTCTTCCAAATCCGTTCAGCCGGTTTTGTCTGATTGAAACAGAAACATAGACTTTCACATTTAGGATGATATACGCTGACAACAGAATGGTTCCTACGGACGCCTACGCCTACGGTGGATAGGTAGTTCACTTATAACTTTTGTTGAAGTTAAAATAAATGATAATGTAAATAATCTTGAGAAAGCACGTGACTGCGAGAGCTGTTAAGAATGTGATTCATAAAAGTGATTATAGAAATGATATATCACATCACACATCATCAGCCTATTAATGTTCGCACTGCTGGAACACAGGCCTCCTCTCTGAGAGAGGGTTTGCCTGGGTTCGAACTACTTGGAACCCACGACCTAAAACTTGTAAGTCGCGGCCGATACCACCGGGCCACCACTGCTCACCATAGAAATGGTAACTAGTATCAAATTAATTAAAATAATTGATTACCTACAGTGCCTAATTACCTACAGCAGCCAGCCCGGCCATCACTCATTCGATATTATTAGTCTATGGCGTTCTATAGGTCTGCCTTCCCGCATATGAAAAAAGTCGTGAGTTTATACCAACAGCTTTGTTCCAGCACGAGTTCTTATTATGTGGAGTTCTTAGGTAGGTACATTGATAAGCCAATGGGCCAGGATGCAGATGCAAGTTCGGTTCAAGGTAAAAGTTTACGTCACTTTTATTTATAAACTCGATACCACTTATTGAAATATGATTTATGAAACATTCATCATGAGTGTTAACTTTGCTCATCAACTCCCAAAACTTGCACCAAATGAGACTTTTGCGTAACAACATTAGAGGTCTGCACGCAAATCTCTCTGCAGTCCACTACCACCTGGACGCTGAGAAACCAGCGTTGTTTTTCCTTACGGAAACGCAAATAGCTAGTCCGTCAGACGTGTCGTACTTGTCTTAGGGTTTACCCTGAAGCACAATTTAAACCGCGCGCGAGTGTGTGTATGTACGCCCGTGACGACACTTGCTATCGGCGTCTCCTTAACCTTGAGGACTCCAGATTCACAAAGCTATGGGCCCTGGTGGATACAGGTCTGGATAAAGTTATCGACGCCTGTGTCCGTTCGCACAGCGGAGATCCGAGACAACCAGGCTCAAAGGTTGCTAAAGCGGCACAGCAGCGGTACCCTTCCACCCAATTAGACTGGGGTACTTTAATGTCCACCACCAAGAGTGACTTCCCATACCAGTGCACTAATCATGCTGGACGGGAGATGCGTAAGCTATCGCTCGCGCTAAACCTTGCCCAGCTGGTCCAGGGCAAAGCGAGGTTGCCGGATGTTGACCGGCCATGATTTGGCGCCGAATGTAATCTCGCCGAAGCGCTTAAACATGAGGCGTACCTGGCATGGGTCGACGGCGTCGACGCTCGATCGCGCAAAGCGAGTAACGTGGGTCAGAAGAAGAAGGCCTTCAACAGGGCTGCCAAGTCCTGCAAGATGGTGCTGCCAAGGACTCGGTCTACAAGATATTTGCCGATTAGGGACCAAACTTTCTTGTTACCGTTGCGTTTTGGTCCCTGGTTAAGTCAGTCGAGTCGAAATTCTGCCATCACTCAATACCACCACTGCTGAAACCCGACGGGTCGCTGGCCAACTCAGCTGAGAAAAAGGCAAATTTATTTGCCTCTCTTTTTGCGGAATCCTCACGTCTGAATCCTGGTGACTCGCGACCCCCTCCTTTTCTCCTGATGGATGTGAGACGAGTATGTCGGACAATCGCATTCATCAAAAGGACGTCCGTAACGTGCTGTGCAACCTCGACGTGAACAAGGCTAGCGGACCTGACGGAATACCAGCAAAAGTTCTTAGAACCTGTGCAAGTGAATTGTCTCCGATCTTGACACGCTTATTCCGTCTTTCGTATGAGACTGCAAAAGTGCCGAATGCTTGGTAGCAAGTTAACGTACAGCCCGTGCCCAAGAAGGGCAGTCGAGCTGACCCGGCCAACTACAGACCCATCTCTGTAACGTCCATACTCTTACAGAGTCTTAGAAAGTATGGACCGTGTACTTAACAAGAAGCTCCTGGCATAACTAGAAACTAATGGTATCCTTAGTAACCGCCAAACGCGAGCATAATTATTGAAATAAAACCCCCCAGAATGCTGTGGCGATGGCTAAGGTTGTGTCGGGCCCACTATTTTTTTAATATGCTTTTCTTGTTTTTTACTTTTCTTTTTACAGTGATAACAGTGAAGGAAAACATCGTGACGAAACCTGAACTTATATAGTTAATATAAAGTCTGAAATCGCCAACCCGCATTGAGCAAGCGTGGTGATCAATGCTCATGCCTTCTCTGTATGAGAAGAGGCCTTTGCCCTGCAGTGGAACAGGCTGTTATTATTATTAAGTCCCAAATAGTATCGAAAATAGTCAAAACACTGGCGTCGCAAACAATTTAACTGAATTGTTTTATCAGCGTAGTATCCTTGACTAAATATAGATGGTCCATTTAGTGAATTATTATCGCCCGTGGAACCGTGGACCAATAAGATGATGAACTAAATCGTTACTGTCCAGAATATTGGCAGTTATATAGAGATAAGTTAAATTTAATTATGTGATCCGGAAACGACTGCCTCTGGAACGTGCGCCCTTTGATAATATTCATGACATGTATGTATACAATCAAAGCGTGCGCACTATCATGTTTTAGTTATTTACTTAATCTAATTAATTCTTACTGGGGTAAGTTTATGTATATGTTTTTCGACGGAGGAGTCTCCGATTTTGATGAAAACTAAAGCTGCATCATTGGGTTTTCTAAAACCAATATTTAAATTAGCCGGGCCACAGATAATATAATACTAGCATACAGATGCCTCATCCCATACAAAGCAACCGTGCCAACGTAACTAGCGTATTTCATCTGATTAATCTTGTTATTTTTGTAAGTACATCAATCGCGTTCGATCCCGTTTCACGGCAATAGATGGTGTTAGCAGTGACATGCAAGTAAAAGGGTTTACTAGGTTCGTGAATATTGTTTTCTTTAAATACAGTGAAGGTTCGTTTTATAGTATTTTTTTGCACGCTTTTACAGTTTTTTGCACCAAAATGTGTTACAATGCAAATTTTAACAATCGAGTGGAATGCTTCAAAAAATTTAAAAATGCGCTATCTATTGGCATCAATTTTAAATCATCCCTTCAAATAATCTTTGAAAAGTGAATTAAGAGCCCAATATTCCATAATTTTGTACTTAGGAGAGTTGATTAAACAAGAACATACAATTTTTATGTCCAATTCCAGAAAATGTAAATTTTACACACAATTCTATTGAATTGAGTGTACATGTCGCGCCATCTAGTGAGATTTATTTAAACCAAATTTTCATTCTTAGCAATGAGACCCCGTGGCCGGGCATTGAAACAGTTGATTTTGGAAAAAGAAATACATGCTGTATTACAACATCCTATAGTATCGCTTCATCATCATCAAGTCTATAGCAGGCATATCCAATCGCATGCCATTTTGATCGATTTTCGGCAACTCTTATCCAGCTAGTAGTAGCCACCCTGCGAAGATCGTCGCTCCACCTAGCCTGAGGGAGTCCTACCTTACGTCCTTAGTGTCGCTTATAAGGATCAAATTCTAGGAATTAATTGCATTCGGAAAACTTAGGAAAACAGCTAAATTTTAACAAAATATTTTAGAAATTTCATGTATCTATTAAAAAAAAAAACTATTTGTCGTCCTTGCGGACAGAGTAAGTAACCAGTGTTGGACTACTTTTAAAATAATAAAATACTTTAAATATATTATGTATCTATTTTTTTAAACTATTTATCGTCCACGTCGTCAAAACCTGAGCTATAGCTATCAATGAAATAAATAAAAAAACGACCCCGCTTCGCTCGCTCTTGACCTCAATGGTTTTCATATTTACATTCCTTCAAAAAGCATACTGGAAAACTAAACCAAGGAGTTATAGTTATACGATCTGCAAAGCATGAAAAGCATTTTTTCCAATGACACCCTCCCCCTTCCTAGAGAGCCATTTGCCTCCCCCCCGAGCAAAATTCTGGATCCGCGCCTGGGCTTTTCTGTCCATCAACGTGTTGAGCTAGGTTCTAACTGAACAAAAAAAAAACATCTATTTAGTCCATCCGTAAATTAGGTTCTAACTGATGGGCAAAATATATTTTATGGTCTCCCATCATTAACCCTTATTACGCCTATATACGTGGGACACTCAGAAAGTTTTGCGAAACTAAAAAAAATTGTTCTATACGTACATATATTTTTATTAAATCTTTTCAAAGTACTTTCCACCAGCCTCTATACAAAGATTCATGCGCCTAAACCAGTTTTCAAATCACTTTTTCCAGTCCGCCGCAGACACCTCGTTTACAGCCTGCTCGAACGCAGCCAGCGCATCTTCCGGCGACGAAAATTGTATCCCTTTGAGCTGATTTTTTATTTTTGGGAATAAAAAGAAGTCACACGGTGCTAGATCAGGGCTGTAAGGAGGGTGACCCAGGAGTTTGACTGGCGTGCTGTCCAGGAAGTCCCTCGTTTTGAGTGCGGTGTGCGCAGGTGCATTGTCGTGGTGGAGCAGTAGCCCGCGGAGCCCTGTGTTTGGTCGCTTGTTGCTTATAACAGAGAAAACTTCTGGCAAACATTTGGTAGTATACCATTTGGCATTAATGCTTCTTTGATCCCGTAAGGGAATTGATACCAAGTGGCCAGTCAAATTAAAAAAGCTAGCGATCAAAATCTTACCCCCGCTTCTAGATCGCTTCACTTTGGTAGGCGTTGGCTCATTTTGAAACACCCAAACAGTCGACTGGCGCTTGGTTTCTGGGTCGTATTGATAAATCCAGGACTCATCACCTGTAACGATGTCGTAAACACGCCGAGACGAGCCTGCTTCAAATTTGTTAAGCATATCACGGCACCATTCCACCCGGGCCTGCTTCTGAGCATCGGTGAGGTTGTGCGGCACCCAGCGTGATACTATCCTCCTCACGCGAAGATGGCTGTGTAGAATCTCGTGAACGCTTCCCGATCCAATCTTCAATATGTGTTGAATCTCCTGATATGTAATTCGCCTATTGTCTTGGATTAAATTTTTCACTGCTAGCACGTTTTCTTCGGTAACAGCCGTCAAAGGGCGACCGCTTCTTTCGTCATCCCCCAAAGTTGGTCGACCGCGCTTGAATTCGTTATACCAACGATACACGGTTGCCTTGGAAGGGCCTTCATCCATGAATGCCATTTGAAGTCTATCGTACGATTTATCCGGTTTCAGGCGACACTTGAAATCGTATAAAATCATAGCTCTAAAATGTTCCCGGCGCAGATCCATATTTCAGTGAGACACAATACTTTGAATTAACTCGCAAAAAATGTGGAGGGAAATTTTGAAATTGGAACTTACTTATTTTTACTTATAAATAATCATATTTTCGAAAAACATTATAACTGGCCAGTCTCCCATATATAAAAACTTTTTTTCGCAATACTTTCTGAGGGGCCTGGTATATCTACTTGTATTCGTCATATTTGTTTACAATTTACTAAATACATTTATAATGAATGTTTATCTATTGGGCACGCGGCACTACACGCTTTTGTCTAACATCTTACGTTAAAATGGCAACAAATTAGGCAGTTTACAACTTCGCATTTACGTTGATAAGACAATCATGATTTGACCTTTATTCAAGCTTATTTATCAGCGTGTCGTCGGTTCGTCACTGAATCGACAAGGCTGCAAAACAATATTTATACTTACTTCCCGTAATCGCATCATGTAAAAAAGACGTAAACCAGAACAAAATCATGCTGTGCAGTCGGAGGATTGACCAAAACCAGAAATATTCTCCGACTGCACGGCATGATTTTCTTCTTGTTAACGTCTTTTTAGTTTGCGGTTTTTTGATTTTTAGACTAAGACTCCACTGTCCGTCTGTCTCTCTGTCTGTCTGTCACCAGGCTGTATCTCATGAACCGTAATAGCTAGACAGTTGAAATTTTCACAGATGATGTATTTCTGTTGCCGCTATAGCAAAAAATACTAAAGACGGAATAAAATAAATATTTAAGTGGGGCTCCAGTACAACAAATGTGATATTTTGCCGTTTTTGCTATAATGGTACGGAACCCTTCGTGCGCGACTCTGACTCGCACTTGGACGGTTTTTTGAATTAACTTTTTTTATTTAAAACTTTTAGTTATTTTTTTTTTTTGAATTAGGTACATATAAACATATAAGTGTTAGTTTTAACATATATTTTTGAAATCACCTCTTAAAATCCTTTATTTTGATACCCCACATGATGAATTCACACAAAATGGCGCCCAAAAGCCGCCGTATTTCTATTTTCCAATTTTAATGTAGCCAGTGACACTCATAACATTATGACGAATCGATTTACCTCTTATTGTTGCGAGTGTCACTGAATCCGAATCATCAAAATCGGCCAACGCGTTTGGTCTCTAGAACGCCACATAGGAACAAACATACATACATAGACTGATAAACACATTACCCTCCTTCGGCAGTCAGTTAAAAAGACACTGGGCGACAGTCGAGCGGTTATGTCTGAGCTGCGTACGGGTACAGTCACAACATATAATACTAGGCTATTGTTTTATACCCCGCCTGCGTCATAAGCAGGTGGGACTCCGGTGTCGCTGACGCTCAAATTGTAGACTCAGTCCACCCTTCAAGTGTCTCCAGGAAAGACGGTGGCACAGTGATCACGAGCTGCCGTGCACGGCGAGGCTTAGAGGAGGCTTTTCAGTCTCCCCAGGGGTGTGCCCTAACAGGCGTTTAGAGGCACGGGGTTCCTTCTACGTGCTCATGGTCACGGGGTCTCATTGCTAAGAACGAAAATTTGGTTCAAATAAATCTAACTAGATGGCGCGACATGTACACACAATGCAATAAATTGTGTGTAAAATTAACATTTTCTGGAATTGAACATAAAAATTGTATGTTCTTGTTAAATCAACTCTCCTAAGTACAAATTTTTGGAGTAGTGGGCTCTTAATTCACATTTCAAAGATTATTTGAACGAATCATTTAAAATTGATGACAATAGATGGCGCATTTTTAAATTTCTGAGGCATTCCACTCGATTGTTAAAATTTGCATTGTAACACATTTTGGTGCTAAAAAACTGTAAAAACGTGCAAAAAAAAATACTATAAAACGAACATTCACTGTCTTTAAAGAAAAAAATATTCACGAACCTAGTAAACCCTTTTATTGCAAGTAGCTGCTAACATCATCTATTGCCGTGAAACGGGATCGAACGCGATTGATGTACTTACAAGAATAACAAGATTAATCAGATGAAAAACGCTATTACGCTAGTTACGTCGGCACGGTTTCTTTGTATGGGATGAGGCATCTGTATGCTAGTATTATATTATCTGTGTCATAGTGATCACCGGGGTGGTTTAAGTTAAGGTAAAAAGCCCACACTCCCTTGTCTTTTCCCCAAAAGTCCTGGTGCCTTTTGAAGGTTGCCCCCCGTTAACAAAAAGGGCTATTGTTTTGCTGGCCCCAGCGGCACTCAAGGGTTTAATAAATATGCAACTTACCAGGGAGTCGATACTTTCGGAGCTGACCGCCCTGTAGGTAGGGGTGACCGCCCGTGCCTGCAACAGCGGCTCAGCCTCCGTGCGGCTCATCGTGCTGTAGTAACTGTGGCTGGTGTTGCTTGGCGAATGATACCTGAACAATCACATATACATAATATCACGACTGAATTACCCAAGGCGTTGGGCAGAGGGGCTCCTAAAGTTTACCCACATTTGCGGTTACCATTTAGAAAATTAAAAAGTTGCGACAAAAAGTCCGGGTATTTTAGTTACAACAAAATATTGTTTAAATACTAAAACGCGACAAAAAAAAACCGCTTCTCAAAAGTATGAAGCAAGAAAATATTCTTAGAATATTCGTCGTATGAAAAATATCAAAGTTTCGTTATCCATGCGAAAATACCGGACAAATTAGAAGGCTGCAAAAAACAATGCTATAAAATGGTAACCCTACCCAAATTTCACGGAAGTGCTGTCGCAGACATCCGACTAAACGTCCTAAGTAAAAATTCATAATTCGAGGTTTGGTTCTCGCCAATTTCCTCCCCCAATATTGGACCAATTTAAAAGGTATTCTATAAACTGAAAAAGAAAGATATATGATTGATTGACTTGGAAATTCAGTTGGATGTTTGTGACCGCAGGTCCCATGTATTAGATGCCGAGCCTATTGCCATAAATACAGACAAATACAGACTGCTAATAAGTAATTCCAGATGGAAAAACCCAATTCCACTTTTCCCGACGCGGGCATCGAACCCAGAAACCTCCTGTTCAGCTCAGCAGTAGCGCTTGCGTTCAGTACACCAACAAGACTATCTTTGATCTAAGAAATAATGATTCATGCAAGACACTTGATTGCCGCAAAACGTTATGCGGCAATCAAGTGTCTTGAATGACTTGGCTTGCGAGGCTGTCCACAAGTGGGAGTGGGATGTGGACTCTGCCATCGTTGTACCTACCGGCCGGTCAGCCAATGGCTCAATGTCCACGAGCCTTGACCAACACCTAAGTACGCTCTTTACGGATTAAGGGCTTGAATCAGTAAGCGAGACGTCTGTATATTGGTTAGGAGGTTCCTCTCTCTGGAACCCTGAGCTTGGACCTGTTCCCTATACCCGGTGGATATGTTTAAACCCCGACGGAAAAAGAGGGGTATTATAAGTTTGACGTAACTGTGTATTTGTGTATATCTGTCTGTGCCATCATAGCTCCTAAACGGATGAACCGATTTTTTTTTGTTTGAAAGATGACATTATTGGGAATGCTCTTTACTATGTTTGATGAAAATCGGTTTAGCCGTTCAAAAGATATGGGCGTTTTATTGTCGGAATCGGTGTATAAATTGCGCAAGATATCGTGTCGGGGGTTTTTAAATTATACTTGTTTAGATTTAAATTCATGTAAATAATAATACTAAAACCACTCACTTATTATTACTATGTTTCTTGAATCGTTTCAATCTTCGGTCCTCACAATATTCACAATCAGTTATGTCGGAACACGCACTCCCGAATATCCTAAAAACACACAAAAATAAAAACAAATAAACAAATGGTCCCTGAAGTTAAATTTATTTTTTTAATTCACTCTTCTCAATTCAAAATAAGACACCAAAAACACAAAAAAAGGTATCTTTTCTTCAAAAAAAGAACACAACAAAAAATTACCACAGAGATATTAAAAAATCAACACTGCAAAACGACAAAATTACCACCGACAAAAAATTAAATAAAATTAACTTTTTTCAAAAACTTATCGTAAATTCAATTTAACTTTGGATGAAACTGCGCCAGTCGGTATGTTGTCGTCAAGTGATTATCAATATTCCCTGACAGTTTATATTATTAAGACAGTTCTCGCTTCGCAATTTTTATCGCGCCATCTTTTTTACGTCACAGGGTAACGTAAAAAATAACTGGCAGTACTACAAAGCTAAATTATAATAACCGGACATGATATTATTTTATTGGCTTTGCTTTGAGAAATCTAAGGAAGAGAGGAAATATATTTTCTAATTGAAAAACAACTTATTAACTGACTTCAAAAAGAGAAAAATGAAGAAGAAAAATGATTCCGACGAATTGAGAATTCCGACGAATTGAGAACCTCCTTGTTCTCAATTCGTCGGAATCATTTTCTTAATATTTTTTTTACCCTATTACACCAAAGACACCAGGACCGATTTGAAAAATTCTTCTTTTGTTTGAAAGGGTTATACTTCACAGGTGGTCCCATGGTCATCAGTTCAGGATCTGATGATGGGATCGTAGAGAAATTGAGGGCAATATTCAAATATTATAGGCATACATATAGCGATTTTGATATTTTCACCAACAATGCGTTAATTTGCACTCAGAAAGTATCATTTAGTGAAGTGGAACCGATGAACACGGGTCTACGATATTAACCGACATTGATGAAGCAAATACTTATAAATAAATGGTACTGATGAAAATGGTACTATCGAACTGATCTGATGATGAAGCCAAAGGTAGGTAAGGTACTGGAACTCCAAAATAAAACAATGTATCCTAGACGTGTTTGGGTTTATTGGAATCCTCACGAGATGAACTTTGGCTATAAATTATAAACATGTTAATTGGAGGTACCTACCAAAACTAAAAAGAGAAAAATAAAAAACTATTTATTAACAAAAAATCAAACTGACTTCCAAAACAAAACACTACAAACCGAAAAATAACTCCTTTTCCGAAGTCGGTGTCAAAAAACGGAAAACAATGGTGCAAAGGAAAACGACAAATCAAACTTTTTACCGTTGATTGTCATCCAGACCGTGTATTGCAAAATTTAATCCTTTTCTTTTTTAAATTCAGTTGCAAGATTTGACCCGAACATACATACATTGCAAGTTAATAAAAATTTAAAAAATCAAAAAACCCGACTGCTTCAAAAGCAAACTAAAAAGTCGTAAACAAGGAAAAAATCATGCTGTGCAGTCGGAGGATACATACGCGCGAGCTGGCTGACCAAAACCAGATGTATCCTCCTCCTGCACAGCATGATTTTTTCCTTGTTTACGACTTTTTAGTTTGCTTTTGAAGCAGTCGGGTTTTTTGATTTTTTTATTTAACTTTTTTTATTTATAACTTTTTAGTTAAGTTTTTTTTCGTATTAGATAAATTTAAACATATAAGTGTTAAACATATATATATATTTTAAAATCACCTCTTAAAACCCTTTATTTTGATACCCCCACGATGGGTATGGATGGAAAAAAATCGGGCCCCCACAATATGGCGACCAAAATCCGCCATTTTTCTATTGTCTAATTTTAATGTAGCCTATGACACTCGCAGGGTTAAGACGAATCGATTGACGTATGAATCATCAAAATCGGCCAAAGCGTTGGTCTCTGGAACGCCATATAGGAACAAACATACATACATACATATATACATACATACATAGACTGATAAACACATTACCCTCCTTCGGCAGTCGGGTAAAAAGCTTGTAAAATGAAAAGATAGGTGGATAGCTTTTTACTAAGTTTTAGTAAGCACGGTAAGGCGAAAGCTTGATAAAAGCTTTTCAACTCCCGATGGAAAACGAGGGATGTTATAAGTTTGACGTGTGTTGCTTTGTATCTGTGTATCTCCCTCTGCAGCAGAAGGACAGATTTGCATAAAGGCAGAAGTACAGACACACACAGAAAACAAAAATTAAATTAAATAACTAGTTACAATTGTTTTTTTTTTGTTCGTTATAAGCTCGCGTTTTACCACTATCTCGCCGATGTTAAGTGATAATGTGGTCGAAGGTGAAGCACGCTTGCCTAGAAGTAACCTATTCACTCTTGACTTGAAGACCCCTAGGTTGTAGCTATCAGGAAACAAAGACGCCGCGCACAATTAATGTATTTTGAAACGCTTTGTGCGTACTGTCTGGCGTCATAGCTCCTAAACGAATGAACCGATTTTGATTTCGTTAGAAAGGTGACTTCATCAAGAGTATTCTTAGCTATGTTTGATGAAAAGAGGTTCAGCCGTTCAAAAGTTATGGGCGTTTTACTGTTTGAATCAGGGTGTTTTCTCAAGATATCGTGTCATAATTACGTGTTCAATAGATTGTCGATCGATGTGTGTCTACTACTAGATAAATTATGTGCATGCAATAATAATGTGTCGGGGGCTTTTAGGGTTCCGTACCCAAAGGGTAAAAACGGGACCCTATTCCTAAGACTCCACTGTCCGTCTGTCACCATGCTGTATCTCATGAACCGTGATAGCTAGACAGTTGCAATTTTGATGATGTATTTCTGTAGCCGCTATAACAAGAAATACTAAAAACAGAATAAAATAAACATTTAAGTGGGGCTCCCATACAACAAACATGTATTTTTTGCCATTTTTTGCGATAAATAGTACGGAACCCTTCGTGCGCGAGTCCGACTAGCACTTGGACGGTTTTTTTTTTTTAATTTTACTTGTTCATGGATAGTTTTCAAATAAGAAATACAATTCACATCTGGTTTGCAAACATCCTGCCAAGGAAATGCCAACTAACTAATAACGTACCTAGCTAAATTTTTTGAAACACAAAACTAAGAATAGATTTAAGACTACTTAATAAGACTTAATTTGAGTTCGCTGAACGCTTAATTCACAGCTGTTAAAATATGTGATGTGTCTCCCTGTACATACTGATATGACCGTGTAACGTGACTCTTATAAAATTAATAGGTATTGTTTTAACTTAATTACTTGTTACTAAGATAAAATACTATAATAGTTGTACTAATCTCATTGACCGAGCGTGCCAGTAACCATTTGTTATCTCTGCTTTACAATTTTTTAGAGGGACTTACGCTCTGCGTGCCAGGCGTGTTTCACCGTCGACCACATCATCGCTTACCATCAGGTGAGATAGTGGTCAAGCGCGAGCCTATAGGTTATAAAAAAAAATCAATAAATCGACGAATAACCATGGCTAAAGATGCTGTGACACGCCACCAGAATATATATCTGAAAAAAATACGCTATACCCAAAAAGTTTAAAACCCAAAGACCATTTAGTCAAAGCACTGGTTTGCCCGATGTTCCTCTATGGAGTTGAGAAGTGGACAATCCGAGCAAGAGAAAGAAAGAGGATAGACGCATTTGAAATGTGGTGCACCGGAAGTCGCAGAGTTCACGGTGAGTCGGAACTGAATGCGGTTGTGACCCAGTTAGTCGGGGTGCTGGTATCCCAGTGAGTCGGGATAGTGTTGCTGGCTCCAGTAGTTCGGAACGGTGATGATGTCCCAGCGAGTCGGGACAGTGCTGCTGGCTCCAGTGAGTCGGAGCGGTGATGAAAGAAGCTGAGGGTGATGACCAGGAATGCGCACGTCCGCTGCATGCTGGTGGTCAGGATACCCCCGTAGATGCCGTGGGTATTGGCTGGCTGTGTGACTCGCTGCTCGAAAGCTTGAGGAAATGATGATGACGTCACAATGAAGTAGCTCTGCACGAAGGCTGCGCTGATGTTCATGTTCGAGGGTCACCAGTTTGGGAGTAATTCCTGTAATTTTTAAGTGGTGTACAATAAAGTATATAATAAATAAATAAATAACAGGGTGTAAAGTCCCACAAACCTCCATAGAAAAGGGAGGATCCTCCGACCAGGGTGTTGTCTGGTCCGGGTAACTGCCCCCACGGTTATTGTCGGACTGTAGTATGTGTTCTAAACGCGCCGCAAACTTTGCTTGCGCGATGCAGGATTTGTGTGACGTCATGTCATTAGTTCGTAAGTGGCGGCGCTGGTGCCGCCACAAATACATGACAGGACAGTACAGTAACTTGGAAAGCTACTCATATAGTGGATCTCTAATCGTTTTGAGGGATAGGTGATCTGAGGTACACTAATCCATACTAATATTATAAATGCGAAAGTAACTCCATCTGTTACCTTTTTACGCCTAAACCGCTGAACTGATTTAGATTAAATTTGGTATGGAGATAGTTTGAGACCCTGAGAAGGACATAGGCTACTTGCATAAAACACGAAGGGCGAGAAATGGGGGATGGGGTGTTAGTTTTGAATGGAATTTTTTAATAGGGCTTAAACTGAAGAAATTTGGTATAGTCTGAGACCATGAGAAGGACACAGGCTACTTCTTCCTGTTAATGCTTTTTAATACTGTTACAAGATAGGGCAGCGCCATCTAGTGACGAGTAGAAGAACTAAGTAGTAACTAGTGGCGCCATCTAGTATCGAATAGCGGAACTAATGTTCTCGAAAGTTCGTGTCGAGTAGAATTTTCCAGAATGTTCGAACCGAACATTCTGGAAGTTTCTAGTCGCTTCGGGATCGATGAGTTCAAAAGTCGATTGTTCTGGAAGATTCTCGAAGTACCTGGAACAGTATGGAACGTTCTAGAAACATCTTCCGAGCTATATAAAGAACGGTCGGGTTCGTCGTGAGTCAGTTTCGATTGAGAAGCGATACAGAGCGATCAAAGCGGAAAATAGTGCGACGTCATAGAATTGTTTAAGAAGTGTTTTTGTAATAAACAATGATAAATTGAAGTCTGCCGTTTAAATAATTTATCCCTGAACCCCAGCTCGTAACAAATTGGTGTCAGAAGTGCGGGATAAATTATGCCGGTTCTACCGAAGGAAGAAACGGAAGGGGATGCGCACCAGGAGTCAGCGCCAGCAAGACGTAGACCAAAGGCGCATTGGAGACACTCCCTCACCGTCATCAGGTGGACATGGAGATTCCGCGGCTGCAGCGGAACCAGCTCAATCGTCGGCGTCGCCTGACTTAGCCGCCCTTATGGCATTCATGCAAGAGCAGGCTCGCCGTCAGAAGGAGCAGGCTCGCCGTCAGGAGGAGCAAGCTCGCCGCATGGAGGAGCAGATGCAGCGCGACAAGGAGGAGCAGGCTCGCCGTCAGGAGGAGCAAGCTCGCCGCTTAGAGGAGCAGCTGCAGCGTGACAAGGAAGAGCAGGCCCGCCGTCAGGAGGAGCAGGCTCGCCGTCAGGAGGAGCAGGCTCGCCGTCAGGAGGAGCAAGCTCGCCGCTTAGAGGAGCAGCTGCAGCGTGACAAGGAAGAGCAGGCTCGCCGTCAGGAGGAGCAGCTCTTGGTGATTAAGGACCTCCGCACAGCCATCGGTAAGGAGATGAAAGTGTTTAAGGACCAGGTCCAGCAGCAGGAGATCCGCATCGCCGAGTTAGAAAAGATTGTTCGTGGGCTCAAATCTGGAGGAGGGGCCGTGGCAGCTACGATAGTTGCGCCCTCACCGGTTGGTTTTAAAGTGCCACCATTTGACGGCTCTTCGTCATGGTCTGCCTACAAGATACAGTTCGAGGCCGTCATGAAATCAAATAGGTGGACCAAAGAACAGGCTTTGACTGCTCTAACCTTGGGTCTTCGCGACCAGGCTTTGACTGTGTTAGAGGCACTTGGACAGGACCTTACTTTTGAGAAGCTTCTGGAAGCATTGGAAGCTAGATACGGCGACGCGCACCTGGAACATGTGTTTCGCGCCCAGCTGAAGGACCGATCGCAACGTGTTGGTGAAACCTTACAGCAGTGGGCTCTGGAGGTGGAAAAGCTGGTCCGGAAGGCTTACCAGTCATCACCTGTGCTGATCGACGGGAATCTCGTACAGGCATTCACGGATGGAATCCGCGATCTGGAGGTTAGGGCTGCCGTAAGGCTAGGCCATTTTAAGAACCTTAAGAACGCCCTAGCCTACGCTTTGGAAGTGGAAGCTGTACGACAGGACGATCGAGCTCACCGCATAAGGGATGTTGTGACTTCACCCCGGTGCTATAGCTGTGGAGAGAGAGGCCACATCCGGTTGAGCTGCCCAAAGCGAAGGAGTCGCCATTGTGGAAGTCAGTCACCAGCATCAGGAAAACCAGTAGATGGCAGGACTAAGTGGCGGATGGTGACCGGTGAGGAAAGAGCCCCAAGGAACTCGATCTCGCAAATTGTGTGTGAGCCACAATTATGTGAAGGGAACAGAACACCACACGATGATGTAGATGCTCTCTCGCGTAGGTTGTGTTCCGATCAATGTAAGCCCTGTAGCAGGCAAGAGGCTGAGCACGTAACATTTGTGAGGATGTTGAGGACGGATCTTAGCGAAGATTGGAAGGCAACCTTGCAGAGCGCTCAACAAGAAGACAGAGACCTAAAACCGATCCTTGAATGGAAGAAATCAGGTGCTCCTAGGCCTCACTGGAGTGATGTCGCAGCAACCAGTTCCATCACCAAGAATTATTGGGCACAGTGGAAAAGCTTGGTTATCCAGGATGGAGTTCTGTGCCGGAAATGGGAGAACGCTCGCGGTGACCAGTGTCATCTACAAATGGTCGTACCTAAAGTTAAGGTGCCGGAGATCCTAAAGCTCTACCACAATGGATGTTCAGGGGATCACATGGGAGTTAAGAGGACTTTAATCAAGATCCGAGAACGATTTTACTGAATCCATTGTCGAGAGGACGTTGAGGAATGGTGCCGCAAATGTACAAGTTGTGCGGCTGTGAAAGGACCACAGACTCGTAGCAGAGGGGCACTAAAGGTTTACAATGTTGGTGCACCATGGGAACGTATAGCATTAGATGTTGCTGGGCCATTTCGGCAGGCTTATTACGTATGAAACAGCTATTAGCAATATTTGCGCAGAGATTGTACAATCATCGCGCGATTATCGCTTTACGTCAAAAAATTGGAAGGCTTATTTTTGCGAAATAATTGCTCTTCAATCGCGAATCCGCATTATATATGAACTATAGGCACACCATACTAGTTTTACGACAGCACTGCTAACAATAAAAATCTGCTAACTGAAATCTTCATTTATCGCAAAGTGATCGCGATCATTTCGTATTACGTATGGTTTTTGACAGCAGAGCGACAGCCATCGGCGAGCAAATGTGGCTGTCAAATTGCGATTACTTTTTCCCTTGTTGTTGGTCGATTGCAAATCGCTCGCTGATGGCTGAGTATGTACAAAAGTTTTTAAGTTTTTGGCGGCGTTTTTCGTGTGTTATTTTGTGGCCACTTTAATTATCCGCAAATTAGAATATTAATATAAAAGTAAATATAACAAATTCCTAGTGAATATTGTAATGACAAATTGGTGTTGTTTTGTATCTCTAATGTCTACGCAACTGGACTATTTGTTGAATCATTGAAAGAGACGTGATCTCGCTAAAGTGGAGGATTTTTTATACTGTAATGTTGGCTACCTCAGCGAAGCTTATATGTTTACTACTAAATACTTACAAACACATTAGAATGTGATAATTCCGCAATATGTATCTTCTATTATATTCTTTTTTATATGGCAAGCACCGATGTCGACTATTCTGTCAATGTTAACAGTTTGGCTGCCAGAGAACGAGACACAATAGAAAATGTATTGTTTGTCGGGCATCTGGCAGTTAAGGTGTTAAAGTAAATTGGAATCTATCTTGAAATCTATTTTAGGTTGCATAGCTTAAATACGAGATAATGTAGTCTATTTAGTGATGTCCTAATGCGTTAATTTATCGGAATATTGGAGCTAAAACGTAATCAAATTGACTATTGTATAAAAACAGCCTCCGCGAAGTGTTGCTCTTTCATAAGCTGGTTAATTCATCAAACGATACATTTTATAAATCATCGGACACATAAAATAGCTTCTGTTAAAAGTGACGGTCAAAAAAAAAGAGTTGACTTAAAGGCCCCAGTAGCCAGGTCACTAAATTGATCGCGCAATAATTGTACAATTATTGCTACTTGCTGTTCCTTACGTAATAAGCCCGCCGGAAAGCCAAAGCGGGAACAAGTACTTCTTGGTCGTCATGGACTACTTCACAAAATGGCCGGAAGTGTTTGCAATCCCCAATCAAGAAGCGGTTACGGTGGCTGATAAGTTAGTTCACGAAGTGTTTTGTCGGTTTGGGGTACCCTTGGAAATTCACAGTGATCAAGGCCGGAACTTCGAGTCAGAAGTGTTCAAGGAGACGTGTCGTGTGATGGGTGCTCACAAAACCAGAACTACTGCTTATCATCCGCAATCTGACGGGATGGTTGAACGATTCAACCAATCGCTGGAGAGGTATCTGGCAAAGGTTGTGGAAACCGGACAGAAGGATTGGGACAAACACATTCAACCATTTCTCCTGGCATATCGGAGTGCTGTTCATGAAAGTACAGCAGTAACACCAGCTTTTGCTAATTTCGGAAGAGAACTACGATTACCTGCAGATCTAATCACCGGTACCCCACCTGATTCTCCACGCAATGTAACAGATTACGCGAATGAACTACGGAATAGGATGAATGATGTATATGAGCAAATCAGACAGACAGGTCAGCAGATGTCTGATAGGATGAAGACTCGCTACGATCGGAAGGCAAACAATAAGGGCTTCGATGAAGGATCTCTGGTATGGTTACATAACCCGGTACGCAGCAAAGGAAAATCGCCTAAATTGCAAGCCAAATGGGATGGACCATATCGCGTAGTTACCAAGATCAATGACGTCACCTAACGAATTCAAAAGGGACCACGAGGTGCATCGAAGGTCATTCATGTGGATCGGTTGGCCCGTTATCATGGGTCTAACAATGCTCGGGACGAGCATGTCTAAGAAGGAGGCAATGTTACAAGATAGGGCAGCGCCATCTAGTGACGAGTAGAAGAACTAAGTAGTAACTAGTGGCGCCATCTAGTATCGAATAGCGGAACTAATGTTCTCGAAAGTTCGTGTCGAGTAGAATTTTCCAGAATGTTCGAACCGAACATTCTGGAAGTTTCTAGTCGCTTCGGGATCGATGAGTTCAAAAGTCGATTGTTCTGGAAGATTCTCGAAGTACCTGGAACAGTATGGAACGTTCTAGAAACATCTTCCGAGCTATATAAAGAACGGTCGGGTTCGTCGTGAGTCAGTTTCGATTGAGAAGCGATACAGAGCGATCAAAGCGGAAAATAGTGCGAAGTCATAGAAATGTTTAAGAAGTGTTTTTGTAATAAACAGTGATTAATTGAAGTCTGCCGTTTAAATAATTTATCCCTGAACCCCAGCTCGTAACAATACTTTATACCTGTACGTAGTATAGTGTGTAGAGCTATACTGGGTGCATCGTCCTTACATGTATTAATGTATGTACGTATGTAAATATTGTACAACACCTATATTTAAAAAAAAAGAGTTAGTATGGAGTTTCTTGTTCGTTCTTCTCCATAACAATCTACTTTCATCAATCATCAGAATCATTTTTTATTACTTGTAAATTTTAAATTTAATTTATGTGACGTTCAAAAGTGCCGTTTATTGGCCTAGTTGAATAAATATATTTCACTTGACTTGACTTGATTGGCAATCTATATTAACGCGGGCGAAGCTGCGGGTAACAGCTAGTGTCGAAATATAGGGCAAACAAAAACGATAAAAACGATAGCGATCAAACGATTTAAGTCATAAAAGTCGGAATTACCTGCAGCGTAGGTATGGTAGTTAGGTCCTACACAATCGTTTGCTAAACGCTCGCTGTTTGTCAAATGCACTTATCCGCCAAGCGCCAACTACTCTAAAACTTCTATATTGAAGAGCAATTATTGCGCAAAAATCGCTGTCGTTTTGCTCTTGCAAAAGGTATATGTAATAAGCCTGCGGGTTATGGTGTAAAACCTGCAGATGGATTGCACCAGGCTTTAGTAATAAAAATACCCGTATGACACAAGACGCGCGTCCTTCCTTAGCAAAGGCTGTAGTATTATATTATCTGTGGTAAAGCGAAGCCAATAAATGAACACACTATCGTAATAGCGAAATACTCGAGTAACTTGATAGATATGCAAGAAAGTTGCAGGTTATTTTTTATCGGAGAGACCTCAAGGCTCGCCGTCAGTCAAGGGCTGATGGACGCTCTGCCTTGATCCCATCAGTCGCGTCGACTTGATGCCGTCCTTTAGCCTTTTGAACCTTCTTGAACTGACTGGCAATGAAATGAAATACGTTCTGGTGAGTCAACATTTGGTGATAAAAATACTCACTGATTACGTCTGTAAACCCCGACGGAAAAAGAGTGGTTTACTAAGTTTGATACCACAGAAAGATACACAAACACACATGTACACACGTACATGTGTGTTTGTGTATCTTTCTGTGGCATCATAGCTCAAACGGATGAACCGATTTTGATTTCGTTTTTTTTTTTGTTTGAAAGGTAAATTTACCGAGAGAGAGAGGTTTGGGTCAATTTATCCGTAAAACAGCATAAATTTCCTGATAAGCTTAAAGAAGCAATAATTCGTCCAATTTATAAAAAAGGTTGTCGAAAAACCTATTCTAACTATAGGCCAATAGCTATCCTATCTAGTTAAAAAATTATAGAAAAGTGTGTAACTGACCAGCTTGGAGAATATCTGCAGACTAATCATATATTAAACAAGTCCCAACACGGATTTCAAAAAGGGAAAGGCACAAATACTCTGTTGTCTAACTTTACAAATGAAATAAATACTTATTTGGCAGACAAAAAATTCGTTGTGACCATATTCTTTGACAATAAAAAAGCTTTCGATACTTTAGAAACGTCCACATTATTAAATGCAATAGAAGAGTGTGGGGTCGGAAAGCCTTTGAATGAATGGTTCAGAGACTATCTGACTACACGCTCATACCGAGTGAAGGTCGGCGAGACGTACAGCGACGAGGTCGGAGTCAGGTGCGGGGTGCCCCAGGGGTCGGGATGCGGACCTGTGTGCTACCTGATGCACGTAAATAGTTTGTGTGGAGTGCTACAACACTGTTCAGCGCACATGTTCGCGGATGACCTGTGCATACTGCGTGCTGGCTCTGACTTGGCTGAGACGTGTCGCCTCGTGCAGCTAGATGTGGACGCTATCGTCAAATGGTCACACGATAACGGCATAGTAATAAACTCGGACAAAACTAAACTATTAATTATGCATTCGCCATATTTGCCTCTGAATGATGTGTCTTGCTCATTATTTGCCCATTCCTATAATTGCTTTCATAATAATGTTGCTAATTGCAATTGTAAAGCAATAGAAAGAGTTAACTGTGTGACATACTTGGGGGTAAAAGTTGATGAGCACTTCTCCTGGGCTGAACATATAAATTTCATCTGTAATAAACTTAGAATAATTTTAGGTAAATTTTATCATTTAAGTTTCAAAGTTCCAATTAGTACGTTAAGACTTTTGTATAGTGCTTTGGTAGACTCGATTTTGAGTTATGCTCTCGATTGCTATGGACTAACATTTAAATCATACATTGATAAATTAGAAAACATTCAACTAAGATTTTTAAAACTACTTGTCGATAAGAAAGTTAAGAATCAGTTTAGACATGACTATAGTAAATTGTTTAAAGTTTGTAAAATTCTCCCGGTAAGTCTGAAACATAAATACATTCTTGCAGTTAATAACCATGGCAATCGAGATCAAAAGTCTTCGTTAGTTAAAGTTATTAATAATTATAATACTAGGTCAATGACTGCGGGTAAATTTGTTGTTCCTAGAGTCAATAATTATTACGGGGACAGAACTTTAAAAAAACGTATTCCATACCTACTCAACAGTTTACCCGCCGACATTGTCAAGGAAACAAAAAAGAAATTGTTTAAGCGTAAATTATTTAAGCACTACCTTAATTGTTTGCATTAGGTGCCTACTTACCTGCCTACAGTTCTAATTTGAAGCACTTGCGTAATTATGTACGTATATAAGTAAGCGAGTATGATTGATCCCGCAGTCAAACTGTATGTGCAGTTTTGCGGGAGTGTGCGTAGCTTATAAGTCTACTCTGTATTTTTAATAATAAATAAATAAATAAAAAATACATGCGAGATGAATGACGAGATGTGGATTTCCGTCTTGTGTGATTGGCCGATTTGGTCGGTTGGATAGCGTACAAACTCTTTGCGCACTTACGCAATACGGCTGCGGTTTAGCCGTTCAAAAGTTTTGGGTGTTTTTCTGTTTTAATGGGGGTGTTTTCGCAAGATACTCGTATCGTATCATAATTACGTGTTCAATAGATTGTCGATCGAAACGTGTCTACTACTATATAAAATATGGAATAAAAATATGTAAGGTGTTTTTTACATATTAGGGTTCCGTACCCAAAGCGTAAAAACGGGACCGTATTACTAAGACTCCGCGGTCCGTCTGTCACCAGGCTGTATCTCATGAACCGTGTTAGCTAGACAGTTGAAATTTTCACAGATGATGTGTTTCTTTTGCTGCTATAACGACAAATACTAAAAACAGAATAAAATAAATACTCAAGTGGGGCTCCCATACAACAAACGTGATTTTTTTGCCGGTTTTTGCGATAATGGTACGGAACCCTTCGTGCGCGAGTCCGACTCGCACTTGCCCGGTTTTTAAATTTTACGTGTATAGTAAAATTGCGTGATACTTTTTGGCCGCGGCAGAGCCCGCCTATGGCAAGCTACGCCACTGGATCTTACTCAAGTCACAAGACCCAGTACTCCTCTGTGATAAATTATGGTTTTTGGTTCGATATTTACTTAGGTACCTAAGCTACCTACCTACTCGTATGAGTGAGTATTGATCTATGTATCATGATAATGACACAGTCTACTACAAACTATTAATAAACTTCCGCTTCGATATCAGTATACCAATATTCGTACCTATTACTATAAATAAATATTTACTACAGTAAAGTGAGATGACGAAACTAAGATAAATGTTTCGTCAGCCACGACACGACCCCGGTCAATATTGACTATATTTATTCAGTAATAAATCAAGATGAAAGCATCTAGCTATAAATAATTAAATACGTCACAGATTTACTGAGGATTGTTTTTTTAAGGCAGAGTTTCTCACCTCTTAATTATCGCAGAATAAAGGTCTTTCAAAACATATCGTATGTATATGTGGACGAGTTCATATCAAATATACACTCCGATATTTTTTTGAGTCCGTCCACGTCCCAGATATGTGTGGATAGACCTTTAATGCGATAAATTGTCAAGCACGCGTTATCTGCTGTGATTGGCTGTTGAAAATTCATTCAACCAATCACAGCAGATAACGCGTGCTTGACAATTTGCAGAGATGCGATTTATTTGAAATACTTCTATTTAAAATGCAAATACAAAATGCAAAATACCTATTTTGTATTTTGCATTTAAATGCCTTTTAGTAAAAACCATTTTGTATTTTATTTGAAATACCTTTCGAGATGTATTTTGCATTTTAATATTCATTTCAAAATACAAAATACTTTGTGATTAAGTTTAGCCAACATTACCAGTCAAACACAAGTAAAATTTCAAAATTTAAAACCCCCGACACATTTATCTTGCGAAAACACCCCGATTCAAACAGTTAAACGTGCATTACTTTTGAACGGCTGAACCGATTTAATAAGCTATATAAATCAAATATAGCTAAGTACACTCTCGACAAAATCACCTTTCAAACAAAAAAAACTAAATCAAAATCGGTTCATCCGTTGAGGCGCTATGGTGCCACAGACAGACACACAGATACACAGCAACACACGTGAAACTTATAACACCCCTCTTTTTCCGGCGGGGTTAAAAATGAAATGAACGATTGACGCTCGTATTGCCGAATTTGACCGATAGAGGTGCCTGCTAGCCATGCGCGCCCTTTTTTACCCGACTGCCGAAGGAGGGTAATATTTTTATCAGTCTATTTATGTATGTATGTTTGTTCCTATGTGGCGTTCCAGAGACCAAATGCGTTTGCCGATTTTGATGATTCGCACGTTAATCGATTCGACTTAACTCTGCGAGTGTCACTGGCTACATTAAAATTGAACAATAGAAAAATGGCGGCTTTTGGGCGCCATATTGTGGGGGCCCAATATTTTTTTTCTTCCAATCCCGTCGTGTGGGATATCAAAATAAAGGGTTTTAAGAGGCGATAAAATGTTAACTAAAAAGTGTTAAATAAAAAATTAAAAAACCGACTGCTTAAAAAGCGAACTAAATAGACGTAAATAAGAAAAAAACATGCTGTGCAGTCGCAGGATACATATTCGCGAGCTGGCTGACCAAAACCAGATGTATCCTCCGACTGCACATCATGTTTTTTTTCTTATTTACGTCTTTTTAGTTCGCTTTTTAAGCAGTCGGGTTTTTTTTCCTTTTTTTTCTTGTTTTGTCAGAGTGCGCGCCTTATGTCTGACTAGTGTCTAACATTATCTATGGCTATGAAACGCAACGCCGCTGACGCCGACGATTCGATTTCACGGATTTATTGTTTGCTGGTGCTGGTGAAGTGGTTACTGTACTAATTCGTACGGTGGGATGATTATGAGACTTCACAGAAGAAAAATGAGTGATGATGTTTTTGAACAAATGGTATGGTTAAAAAGCGTAATAATAAAAATTTATGTAATTTTTTTCACTTTTTAACAATAACACTCCAGTTATTAATAAAAGAAAAGTGTTATAATGATAAAATAAGAACTAGATGCACAATCAACCGAAATAAATGGCCACACAACTCATAAAATGGAGCCATGGCTCTCTTTTCGTTAGTCTAGATTATTATTATTATTAATAACATAACAGAATTTATTGATACGCGTACTGATAAATATGACCGAAATGTCATGCATAAGGTGCCATGTGATTAGACGTTTTTGTTCGGCTTGGCATTGTGTCTGTATTTCTCATGATAAATACCTAAAATAATTAAAAAATCTGAGATTTGGTCAAAAGGTATTTTATTTTGAAAAAGTATTTTGCAAATACCTATTTTGCATTTAGCATTTGAAATACAAAACGCAAAACTATTTGGTATTTTGCATTTGAAATAGTAAATCTTAAAAGTATTTTGCATTTTGTATTTAAATGCTTTTTTAAAACCATTTTGTACATCTCTGACAATTTGTCACATTAATTCTGCGATAATTTAGAGGTGAGAAACTCGGTTTAAATGTGCTAGTCGGTACACTCGTTACTACCCTTTTGCTCAATCTTGTTTAGTTGTGGTTTATAATTAAAATTACGGACCGAATAAGACCTGATTAAACAGGTCATTTTACACCCATTTATACTAATAAAAATAAAGGAATGTCAAATAAAAATAAATTAATGGCAAATACCTATTTAAAGGTTAGAAGGTACTTCAAGCCAGAACAGCTGCTCAGCTTGTATCAAGCGCAAGTTCTATCATGCATGTTCTGAGTACTGTTCTCATCTCTGGGACGGATCCGCCAAATACCAGCTTGATGCACTCGATCGAAAAGCGAGCCAAGAGGCTCATCGACAATGAGGCACTGGTTAAGACAGAACTCCAGAGCCTTGAACATCGTCGCCGAGTTGCCAGCTTGTCGGTGTTTTTAACCGACTTACCAAAAAGGAGGAGGTTCTATGTTCGACTTCTTGTAAGTTTTTTTTTTTTTTATTTATGTTCACCGATATCTTTGTCAATTGTGTACCGAATTTGGAAATTTCTTTTTGTGTTTGAAGGAGTATGTTTCGAAATTGGTCCCATTTTCAACAGAACTCTTCAATAAATAACGGCAATACTCTCGTAATTGCTGCAATCGCATGTCTGTTTGTTGTTTATACCATTTCATAACATAACATCACGCCAGTACGCTCTAAAGTGGTACGCAGATCTCTCATATCACCAGTTATGTTCAAGTTTCATGTTATTCGGTTAATTTATTCTGGAGTTATAGGGACCTTAATCAACAACTTGCTATTAGATAGGTAAAACTAAAAAGGGAAAAATAAAAAACTTTTTTGCAAAAAAATACTACCGACTTCCAAATGAAAAACTACAAAGTGAAAAATAACTTAACTTTTGGAAGTCGGTGTCCATATCGCAAAAAAATGTTTCCTACGAAAGACACCGACTTCCAAAAGTTAAGTTATTTTTCACTTTGTAGTTTTTCATTTGGAAGTCGGTAGTATTTTTTTGCAAAAGAGTTTTTTATATCGGTTGCATTTCGGGGAGTGTGCGATGGAATTGCATGGTCTAATTCCGCCCAGCCCGTTTCATCATCGGACTACAAAACATACGGCGATGCGCCATCGGTACATGGTGGACATAGCCCACCCATACGCACTAAACGTTTTGGAAATACTTTCATTATGCGTACAGCTAAGAAGTGGATTTCCCTGCCGGAGACTGTGTTTCCCGATAGCTACAATCTAGGGGTCTTTAAGTCAAGAGTGAATAGGTTACTTCTAGGCAAGCGTGCTTCACCGTCGACCACATCATCGCTTACCATCAGGTGAGATAGTGGTCAAGCGCGAGCCAATAATAAAAAAAAAAATAATGTGCTGTTATAAAAATTGTTAACAGAACGAAGGAGCCTGGTTCACACAATACAGGGAATCCTAGTGTGTGGTCTAGGAATTCAATCCACTTGAATGTAATCTTATCAAATAATATATTCTTATTATTATTCTTAAACAGATATTACATCATTAGAGACATTATCTCAAATCAAAATAGAGTAAAATAAAATATAAAAAGCACCCAACACATTTTTATTTCATGCTACATATTTTATCTGTAGTAATATACACACTCCGATCGCGAATCTATCAATCTATTAAACACATAATTAGAACACGAAATTTTGTGAAAAAACCCCGATTCAAAAACTTTAGAACGGCTGAACCGATTTTCATCAAACTAAATCCAAATCGGTTCATCCATTTAGGAGCTACGATGCCACTGACAATATAATATACACACACAACAGGTACACACTTCAAACTTATAACATCAGTCTTTATCCGTCGGGGATTAAAAATAACAATTGTCATACATAAGTTTTGGGCGCACGGTGGGCGCAGTGGTGGAGCGATTGACTGCTGCACTGCATGTCGCGGGTTCGATTCCCGCACGGAATAAATATTTGTATTACCTACAGATAGTTGTTCCGGCTCTGGGTGTTTGTGTATGTGAGTTTATATGTTTGTAAACAAAGAAATTCCTAGTGTGTACTTCCAAATAAGTAAATGCTGCTTTGAACTTTATTGTATGGGCAGGTAGCGCAGTGACGCGTGACTGTATGCTGCACAGAGAGTAGCGGATTCAATTTCTTTACACGAAATACTTCATACATACATAAACTCACGCCTTTTTCCCATGGGGGTAGGCAGAAACTACAGAACGCCACCTGCTACGATCCTTACATACTTATTTTGCTTCACACACATTCATACATCTAGTCATACACACACGCCGGTTAAAGGTACTGCGCACTTGGCCTTTCTGAAGAACATCACATATAAGGTCTATGTATGTCTTTCTAGGGCGTCCCCTCCCGGCGTTTCCATTCGCGTCTGCCTTGTAAATACCTTTCGTTAGTCGCCTTTCATTCATCCTCTCAACATTGCCAAACCATCTTAACATCAACATACTCTTTTCAATTTTAGTCACAACATCTTCTTATAAACCGAAATTTTAAACGAAATACTTCGTTGTTTATAATTTCCTTACATGCTGATTGCTGAGGTAGGATGAGCCTACTAGGATCCTTTTTGGTCTGGCACGGGGTTGTTTAAGTAAGTAGTTTTTATTTTTTTTGGATGCTCTCAGTGTCTCCCATTCTTTATTTTTATAGACTAGGTAGGCTCGTGTTTTACAACTACCTCTCATGACGGATTATTTTATTCTGCGCTGTTGGTAAGCCATGATGTGGTCGAATTTTTTTTTCTTTCTTTCTACAGAATTTGTACCGTCTTGACTGATGTCGAAAATGCAACACAGTAGGTTAGTACTGACAGCAAATTGCAATATTGGCAAGTATAATCATAATATTATCTTTCCTTTTAAACAAATATTAGTATCAAGCTAACACAAATATCTCTCATGCAATTACAAATAACACCGAATGCAATATTCTAACCTGTTGCGTCATTATTTACTTTAGATATCTCTACCTATTTATAGTGCACAGCCTTATTGAACGAAGGGTTAAATACCTACCAAGGGATACCTACATATACATGACCTTGACGGAACTTAAGCAGCCGGGCGAGCACGGCCTCTATGATAGGCTTGAGCCACACATTTTTGCTCCCAAACTGTCATAAAAATGTGTGACTCAAGCCTGTCCCAGTAGGCCGTGCTCGCCCGCCAGGTTGTGCCATTGTGAATAGCCAGGTCCACATCAGACGATACATAATGGATCCGCGATCCAGAGACTGATGCGTGGATCTTGGATCGTTTTAGGCAGATCAGTTTGTTGAAACTTGCGAATCTTACGATCCTGAACTACGTTACAAGCGGTCCATTAGGCGATCCGTGATTCAGTCCAACTCTTTCTGGCGTTGGAGTCACACGTAGGTACAGTGGCGGCGTCAAATTGCCGTGGCAGCAGCTACTTTTTTTTTTTGCACATGAGATCACAAAAACGAAAAACTTAATTCAAAAAATCAAAAAAACCCGACTGCTTCAAAAGCGAACTAAAAAGTCGTAAACAAGGAAAAAATCATGCTGTGCAGTCGGAGGATACATATTCGCGGGCTGGCTGACCAAAACCAGATGTATCCTCCTCACACACAGCATGATTTTTTCCTTGTTTACTACTTTTTAGTTCGCTTTTGAAGCAGTCGGGTTTTTTGATTTTTTGAATTAAGTTTTTTTATTTATAACTTTTTAGTTCGTTTTTTTTAGAATTTGGTACATTTAAACATATAAGTGTTATATATTTTTGAAATCACCTGTTCAAACCCTTTAATTTAATACCCCACACGATGGGTTTGGAAGAAAAAAAAAATGGGCCCCCACAATAAATATGGCACCCAAAATCCGGCATTTTTCTATTGTACAATTTTAATGTAGCCTATGACACTCGCAGGGTTAAGACGCATCGATTGACGTAAGAATCATCAAAATCGGCCAACGCGTTTGGTCTCTGGAACGCCATATAGGAACAAACATACATACATACATACATACTTACATACATACATACATACGTACTTACATACATAGACTGATAAACACATTACCCTCCTTCGGCAGTCGGGTAAAAAGGCGTTTACGGGTGAGAATAGGGGCCTTTGTGAATGAATGAAGTGTCAAAACTATCTTGCTGCCACTGTGAGAGAAAGACTAGACAAAATAATAGCACTGTAACCTTGTCCAGTGTGGACCTGGCTAATGAGCAGAGTCGCGAACTATTCTCCACCTCCTTACCCTGTCCCCTGTACCCCAAAATATGCAGCCAAAGAGACCTAAACGCTGCCACCGACGTAGATGCCGTGGAAATGGCAAAGTTTCGGGCCGGAAAAATCTAAATTTCTGTCGTGCCAGCAAAGAAGAAGACCAATACATAACTTGCCGCACATTTCGCAATCAGAAACATATTACTAAGATAGAATGGTATTTCTGGTAGGTACGGGTCTATGGGGACTATTTTTTTTGGGTTCCGTAGTAAAACAACAAGTTTTTAATTTACGTCTCGCAGTACAATCAAAGTGATGGGCTACTGCTTAACCGGGCGATCCTGTGGGGACTAAACTAGACCCACCAGCTAGGCAGCACACATCAGTTCCGCAGATTAATTATATTTAGGTCTTCCAGGGTGCAGGTGTTGTTGCAAAGAGAGCACTAAATAGGCGAGGAATTGCTTGGGTCACAATCGCGCTGCGGGTCATTGGTTGTGTCTGCAACGACACACTTGGCTTCGGGGTTGATTTAAAGATTACCAGGTGGACCATGGAAGTTGGTGGCCTGCAGGGAGCTTTTCTGCAGACTCGACATAGTCAGTTGGATGGGGAAGTTTGAGGAGCCACAGTCTCTTCTTTGCCTCACTAGACCTGCAGCCTAATTGTGTAAGTAAATTCGGCAACGGAAACAATCTGGTTCTTTCCCAAAAACACACACATACATAAAAAATTTGAATAAAGATTCAACTTTTTTGTGTATGTGTGTGTTTTTGGGCAAGAACCAGATTTTTTCCTTTGCCGAATTAACTTACACAATTAGGCTGCTGCTGTCACTAATTGCTTTAGTTAACCCCAGAAAGCTTTTCCGTCTCTTCAATCTGCCCCTTGGCTCCTCCACATTGTATAAAGGGTGTCGTATATCTGTCGCCTGCTTGTATTTTAAACTTATAAATAGATATACCAATACTGAATGAAAGGATTGCAGTATCGTAGGCCGTAGGTAAGGTCGCGTCGCGTCTGCCTGCGGAAGTCGCCGAACTGAGTGAACTTTAAAATCATTCATTCATTGTTGAATGTAGAAGACAGATACACACATCTTAATATCTTCAAGATTTTTGACGGGAAACTCACAATCAAAATACTAGTGTATAATATACTATAGTACTCACTCGTAACTATCCACAGATCTCACAGAACTGGCTGCAGAATCAGGCTCCCTTGCCCTCTTTATAATCTTGTCCACGAACCTCATCACTATTTTGTATCTACTTCAGTTAACTTTTTAATCACTTGAACGTTAAGATTAGGAGGCAAGCGTTCTGCCCTGAGTTCGCACCGCGATTGAGAGATAACAATTATTTATCAAATAATTTCACGGTTTATTTTATTTGTGGTTACAGTTGGCATTGTAACAGCTGATTGTAACTAAGTATTATTCTCTGGCTAGACACTGATAATGCAGCTATGGCTATCGTATGTGATGGTTGCATTTTCTTAATTTATGCAGTCTGTGAATTGGTCTTGTGCGCATCACCCACTTAAGGCCGAGCAAAACGCCGCGCAAGCCGTTTTTTGTGCTGTTTTAGGAGCTATCTACTCGTTATTTAAAAAGAAATATCAATTAATAAAAATACATTCAATTTCTACATAATATTGATTCTAAAATGGTAGATTTAGTTTTTTTTTTTAATATTGTTTAAGTTTCACTAATCTCCTTCCAAAAAAACATAAAAATGAGAAATAATTATTGAAATTATGCATCTCTTCGTAAAGTGTTCATTAATTATTTTTTGTACTAACACTAATAGATAGACAATTTAATAAAGAACATTTTTGTAGATTTATTTTTTTCAAAAGACCAAATTTCGATTTTTTAAAGATTTTATTCTTAAATCTGGGCGTATTCACTACTGTAATTCATGCGCCACCAGTGCCGCTAGACCAATAGGAATGCTCATATATCATGCCGATTTTTTGGTCAGGGTACCGTCTTAATGTAGAATGTGGCGGTCAGTGGGGCGTCTTAGGGGCGGAGTTTTAAGAGTTGGATTGTACGTTTAGGGGCACTATGAGCAGCAAAGAAAACCAAAACAAAAACTTGTGAAAAAAAAAAAAATGTGCCTTCGAATTTTATTATCAAACCAGAACCTAAATGATTGTTATGGTCAAGGTTAACCTGAAACTGCAATAAAATTGGAAAATTTCTGAAAAAAAATATAAAAGAAAAAAACGATTTTTTTCAAAGTCCTCGCGCGCCATAGTGCCCCTAAGGCTACACTCCAACCAATCTGGCTGATGCACTGTGTCTTTCAGCTTTGAAAAGTGCCGCACACGTGATTTTTTCCACCGATGAGAAGCATGACTTTTCTAACAAAGGTGACCATAACTCAAAGAATTACGCAGTTCTTGTTTTGATAGAGGGAAGATAATTAAGAGTTGAACTTACCATGTTTTTAATTATTTTATTAAATCCATTTCGTCACTGCTGCAAATCTGCAAGCGCCTTTGTACCGTGTTCACCGCTAAACTGAAGATATTGTGGGTAGGCGTTTTTTGTATAAAACGAACTATTAGGTACCCCCTTTTTATTAATTTTGTGCTCTGGCCCCTGGCACGGTAAAATCTTTACCGTGCCCCTGGTCTGGGTGGCAAAGCTGCTAATCTCTGCCAATTTTGATACCTAATAACACACTTTCCATTTATTTTTTTAAATAAAGATTGCCTCCCCACACTAGGAATGTGTGCTGTATCGAGCGCAGATCTGGAACAATAATCTGTAGGCTCTGTAGGCAATACAAATATTAGTTCCGTGCGGGATTCGAACCCGCGACACGCAGCCGATCGCTCAACCATTGCGCCAACCTTGTCGTCGTTTGTCTTTTTAGTGACAGTCACGTCAGAAACTACATATTATTATTATGACAAGCTTTATTTTTAAAAGGTTATCAATTATCACACTGCTCAAATTTCTTGTTTTCGTGGCAATAACCTCTCATCCATCTCTTAGAGACAGCTAATCTAAAAGTTATTAATTAATTCTTAATTACCTACCTATGACGACAATCTTAACTACAATGCCTATTCCACGAAATCAACATTTGCAACCGATAAACTTGGTGACCTTAGATATGGTTAGATGAAGTTCGTAAATGGGTAGTCGTAAAACTGATGCCGGCTGGAGTTCGCGACCGCAGTGAGTGCAACGTGACTTGGAAACGTTGTGACAAAGTATTTAAGTTTTTAACAATTATGATAGAAGGAAGGACTATAATCCTTACAATACCCTTTTGGTTACATACATAAACTCATGCCTTTTTTCCCATGGGGTATAGGCAGAAACTACAGTGTGCTGGTGCCGAGTTTTTTAACGTTCTCAATAGCGATAAGGTAAACGATCTCATAAGTCAAAATGTATACCAAAAAGAGGTTTCTCCTTACCGTCACCAGATAGCTTATGCCGAGTTTTAACGTACTCACTCGTGATAACGTAAGCTATCTCCTAAGGAGCGTCCTCACTGAGAGCATTCACTTGTAATGAGCATTCGACCGATTCGACGTCGAATATTCGAGTGATGTTACGTAGGTTTAGGTTACACGAAAGCGCGAACTTCGGCCGGTGTGGACGTCGCAACGATTTTCACGGAAACTGCTCGCATTCGGATATTCACGCAAATAAAACGCTCGAAAGCGAGTACTCAGATGATGAAATGAATGAGTATGTATGTAGGAATATTACTGGCCACTAGTAAAGCTTGGAACAGTTTCTTGATCTTAAGCGTTTGTGACCTTCGAGGTCAATAAAAAAAACAAAAATGCTGCAGCCACAACCGCTACATCCGACATTTTGAAATGAATGACATTTAACGAGATCGTATTCGAATGCTCCAAGCTCGCAAGGGAATTTTCGACTCGAACGTTCATAGTTTTGCTCGAACGCGAATGCTGGGCTCGCTAGGAAGCATTATTGCTCGCCTACGATTGCTTGTTTACAAATGCTCACGAACGAATGCTCCCAGAAAGAGGCATCTCCATACCTTCACCAGTCGGCGCTTATCCAGTTTTAGTACATATTGACGTTTACGTTAGCGCGATTCTCAAAACTCGCACTAAGGCATAGAGTATAGTAATAGATTGCACAAAGGCTTCAGAACGCCACCTGCTACGATCCTTACATTAAATCACATTAAAAAAAAAAGATTGTTGTACACTCACTTGGCTTGTTTTATAAGGCGAAACAGACCAATAAATAGGTATAAAGTTCACCTCTGGGTTGTGTGTGAATAGGATTGTCAACAATTTTAGAATAAACGGTGGTATAGTCCTCGCCAAACTTCTCGGCCGGCCTCAAGTTGGTTTACCGGATGCGCGAGGCGCGAAACGGTGCTTTTTTGTATGAGATTAACTACTGCGCAGCCATTGTTGCAACTTCAGGGCAACCAAGAAATTTGACGAGAACTATAAGTCGAAGAGACTTAAAAAAAAAGTTAATTTAAAAAATCTAAAAACCCGACTGCTTAAAAAGCGAACTAAAAAGACGTAAACAAGAAGAAAATCATGCTGTGCAGTCGGAGGAAACATATGCGCGAGCTGGCTGACCAATACCAGATGTATCCTCCGACTGCACAGCATGATTTTCTTCTTGTTGTGTATGGCGCCCAAAAGCCGCCATTTTTTTCATTTCCAATTTTAATTTAGCCAGTGACACTCGCAGGGTTAAGACGAATTGATTGACGTAAGAATCATCAAAATCGGCTAACGCGTTTGGTCTCTAGAACGCCATATAGGAACAAACATACATACATACATACTTACATTACATAGATACATACTTACATACATACATACATACTTACATACATACATACATACACTGATAAACACATTACCCTCCTTCGGCAGTCGGGTAAAAAGGAGTAAATTTTATTTACTGTCGAAACAAATATTTCGTTGTTTTTATTAAAATAATTGTAATTTTAACCGAATGAAAGACAAAAACCCCTTATGTGAAATGGCAGAAAATCATTGCACAGATAATAAAATACCCACTAGCGTACAGATGCCTCACCCCAAACAAAGAAACCATGCTGACGTATAAGACTAGCGTTTTTCGTCTGATTATGATGATTAGTACTCCGATCGCGTTCGGTTCCAGTCTACGGCTATAGATGGTGTTGGCAGCGACATGCAAGTAAAATGGTTTTCTTCGTTTCTTGGTTTGTGACTATATTTTGCGAGTGACGATTTGATTTATAGTGTGTTTTTTGCACGTTTATATAGTTTCATTGTACCTACTAAAATGTGTTACAATACAAATTTAAAAAAATCAAGTGGCATGCCTCAAAATTTTAAAACCGCGCCACCTATTGGCATCAATTTCAAATGATCCGTTCAAATAACCTTTGAAATGTGAATTAAGCGCCCAATAATCTTAAATTTTGTGCTTAGGTGAGTCGATTAAAAAAAGAACACAACTTTTATGATCAATTCTAAAATATGTTAATTTTACACACATTTCAAAAACATATCAATACATATCGAGCCATCTAGTGACATTTATTTAAACCAAATTTGCTTTGTTAGCGCTGGGACCCCGTGGTATAGGTAAGTAATATAGACTTCCAAAAAGATCCTTCCTACGCCGAGGAAAATGCAAAAACTTCTTCTTCAGTGAAATGGCACCAATTCGATAATATTCAGAGTCAAAAATAAATCTTCTCTTTATTTAATAGAGAACCGTTGGCAACTAAGGAAATATAGCCAGATGTTAAAGGAATATACCTTTATACTACACCTGCTCGGAAAGTACCTTGATACTTTATCAAATTTACTGTAGAAAGTACGTCATTGCATATCGAACAAATATGCGGCGAGAAAACGCATCTGAGCGGGAGAGAAAAGTGTATGAAAATCCATTTCTTACGTGGTTTTTCTTTTTTAATTTTGGGTAAGACTATGCGCTGGTAACCTAAATTTCAAAAGCCAAAAAGTTTTTACAGTGAGTTTTTATCTCCAAGTTCGCAAAATGACACTGGCCACTAGCTGTGTGTTGGATGGTGTCAAACAATTTGAAAAAAGAACATGTGAAAATTGCAGACGCCATTGGCGCCATTTTCAATTTGTGTGTTGTTTGAGGATTCAGTTTTCTTGAATATCATTGGTTTTCGTAGAATGTACTATTCCTCGTAGGTGTAGTATGAAGCACTATGTATCACTCGAGAGAAAGTGCGATTCCCGATCTCGGGTGTTTTAAAGCCCTCGCCTACGGCTCGGGCTTCAAACGACACCCTCGACGGTAATCGGTCACTTTCTCCTCTCGGTGAACAATGTACTATTATACCTGCTCGGAAAGTACCTTGATACTTTATCAAATTTACGGTAGAAAGTACGTCATTGCATATCGAACAAATATGCGGCGAGAAAACGCATCTGAGCGGGAGAGAAAAGTGTATGAAAATCCATTTCTTACGTGGTTTTTCTTTTTTAATTTTGGTTAAGACTATGCGCTGGTAACCTAAATTTCAAAAGCCAAAAAGTTTTTACAGTGAGTTTTTATCTCCAAGTTCGCAAAATGACACTGGCCACTAGCTGTGTGTTGGATGGTGTCAAACAATTTGAAAAAAGAACATGCGAAAATTGCAGACGCCATTGGTCACTAACTGCAACAATTTCAATATAAATTTCAATTATAAAAGATTTAGTTTTTATTTTCCTCGTAGGTGTAGTATAAAGCACTATGTATCACTCGAGAGAAAGTGCGATTCCCGATCTCGGGTGTTTCAAACGACACCCTCCACGGTAATCGGTCACTTTCTCCTCTCGGTGAACAATGTACTATACCTTCTTCCCCTTTTTTCTTCAGGTAAGTTCCTAGACCAGATCGCGCGACAGGTCACCTATGCGCTGGACTGACCAAGTGACATCCGCAGTAGGAGCCCGCCGCGCATATCTGACTGCGCCAAACAACAGGGAGAGATGGCGGGCGATCGTGCGGAGAGCTGTGTCTGTATCTACCACCGACGTGGACGCCTCTACGAAGGAGGCGACTCGTTGGATTAGCGTATGCCTTTAGAGATGAGGGCACGACGTGACCTCCTTCTGTGAAACAGCCGTCTCGCAGAAGGAGGCTGCGGTAAGGGAGAGAGAGATTTTATCCACTTTCCCGTCCCGCAGCAGACGCGCCGGCCGTCGGTGGAGGGCGGAATACTTCATGCACACAAACGTACAGAGGCGGACGCCCTCTTCCAGCCCCCCTAAATGGGTCCAAGGGCTCGCCCGAACGGACGCGATCGTACGTTCCCGCGACCCTCGGCGTTGGTGTGAGATGGAACACCAGGGTGGTTTTACTTACTACCTTCCGGGCTATTTTTTATTCAGTAGGAGTCTGACAGACCCCTCTTCCCCCCAAGGCGGAGGACATCCAATGAGGATTTTACACCAAGCGTATGCTTCATATTGGGCTCCAACCATGTGCTATTTATTTATTTTAATTTACGCTGTACTGGTCAGTTGAATAATGTTTTCCTGTGTCAGTACTTCTTCTGATGGTTGGCCAGTTTCTTTACGTACATACAAGCCAGGGCAGGCGAGGTACTTGGAATGGAATAGTGTCCATAATATAAAATAATAATAATGTGTATGTACTTTATGTGCACCTCAGTGCAACCCTCCAAGGGCTCCAAGGATTACACATGTCATGTTAGGTGATGTTAAAATTAAACAAAGCATAAAATAACAATTTCTTTTATTTACAACATTACTACTAAAAATAAATAGAAGACGAATGAAGTACAGTCACAATCTTTAAGGATTTTCACTTGTACTTTAATAAATAGGACTTATTGATCTACTATTTAATACACTTTTTAATATGGCTGTAGCAAGATCAAGTTTAGTTTCTGAAGTGGCAGCTTAATATTTTGAAGGGAATGCATATAATTTATGGTTAAGATTGCAAATGGCAACCACCTGCACCTTCCACAAGTTGAATGAGGTCAACAACAGAGATATCCAGGTGACCACATTTGGGTCTGACAAAATTTTAGTTGAAACAACATGTAAAGAAGATTGCAAATGGCTTACTAATTAAAAGAAGGATGGGGACAATGGTCTTTGGCAAATAAATTACTAGCTAGCCAGGAATTAAGTACAGTGACTGAATACTTAAATTACAATAATAAAATGCATTCCTCATGATCATTCATACAATAAAATTCTAATCAATACTATGTTGTTACTGGCTAACAATATTTAAAGTTAAAACATTTTTTTTTCTACTTTTAATTTCTCACTATGCAGGTTTAATGTCAAATGACTTTTTTAAAATGATTTTACTCATCTAAATTCCTCACAATATTCTATTTAGATCATCCATTTTATCAGTTACTTGCTAATAATACAAGAAATAAATTAGTTCAACATTTAAGAAAGATTTTTATATACAATATATTCCTTCCTTTTATGTCTTGCTGGCATATTTATGAGCAACGCTCACTCTGGTGACAATATTAGCTAGTAAGGTTGATAGAATCACATAACTTGAATCCGATAACGAGCCCACTCTGAAGAGCGTGGATTGAGATGGATGAAACAACAGCGAACTGCTCCTAAGCTGCCCAGTCATCACTGAATACCCAGAAACCCAGGTACCCCTCCATGAGATACTCTAACACCAGAATGCTACTAGCCTTTCTTGAAGACCCAATCATTCTCTTGGCCTTATCCCCATTTATTTTGGGGTCAGCACAGTATGTTTAGGATACCACTGTTTAAATGAATAATTTAAATAGAATAAAGTAATTAATCTTATGTAAACGGTCATGTCCAGTCTCATAGCACAAACTTTAGATGTTGAATCCCATCTTCCTCATGCAGGCTTTGTGTTCTTCAATCAGAGGGCCACAGTTCTCTTCGCCATTTTCAATTATGCTGGAATTGGAAAAAAGGTATTGGTTAATTTTATGAACTACTGGTCTGTCCTTCACCCACATGCAATGTGTTTTTTATATCCCTAGGGATCATTACACAAAGTCGTTTGGGATGAAATGTGTCCTATGTTACTATATATTATCCGTGTCCAAAATTACATCCAAATGGGTTCAGCAGTTTTTGCATGATTGAAACACAAACCAATTTTAACAGTAAATTGGTAAAACAGTAAATAAAATAAAAAAACAGTAAAAAATATATTGGTAAGATTGTCATTTTAAATAACTCGGTAATGTTTACTGACATGCCTATTAAAAGCATATTACTCAAATGGCTGCGAACAGTGGTATACTTTAGAGATTTTAACCCTAAAGTATTTCACTGTTCTCACACTTGCCAGGTTTTTTAAGGAAAAAGTATGTGTTTAACAATATTTTACTGCAAAGTTAACTATAAGAAAAGACAATATAATTTTCCTTACGGTATTTTTTTTTTATATATCTAATCCTTTATAGTAGCTACTATAAAGGATTAGAAACATAAAATTCTATAGAATTTTGATTTCCTATTGATTCCCATGTAACAAGTATAAATGACTTTTAATTCTTTATCAAATAGTTTAAGAATTAAGTGACTTCATGCGGAGTTAACCATTTCATAGCAAGCCACATATCAGCGATAAAATCCCAAAATATCGGATCTTTGTGTATTGTAACTGAAAAAAAAGATAAAGTACTATTCGCAAAATTGACGGAATTTGTGGTCTTAATAGAATATATATTTATATAGTTGCTTGAATTAATGTGCTATTTTTCCAGAAAAACCGCTGTTGCGTAATAAAAATAGTGTTGTTCATAACCTTACCATGCGTCTCGCGCTCGCTTGGTTTCCGGGCAAGCACAGCACGGCTTCAGTTTGGGCTTCTCAGCATTCGCCGGTGCAGGCGGCTCCGCTACTTTTACTTCAACAGCTTTAGCACTTGCATTACCCATTTCGTTGTTAATAACAGAAAATGTTTATGATGCAATTTTATCTTGCACGGCTGCACTACACGCTCGATTCGACCTTTAATGACAGATGTCAAAATATTCGAAGGTCGTTCATGTAATTTTTTTCTTTTATAATTTCTGTCCTGGCTACTAACGCCTTTAGGTGACATTTGAATTTTTAAACAAAATCTTTCTTTTGGAAGGAAATATATCAAGTCAGACTTTTACGCAAGCTTCACCGAGACAAACGTCAATAAAATAAAATTATTCTTAGCTCCACTTTACTGAGATCGCGCCTATTTCAATATTTCCTGCATAGACTACTATTATATACTTGTTAGACACTTGAGACAACTACACTTACGTTACCTCACAATATCAACTTCGAATCAATTTGCGATTAATCATTACAGTAGACGGTGTGGAGTGGATTGTGGAGGTCAGATAGGCAGCATTCGCTCCATGTAAAACACTGGTACTCAGCTGAATCCGGTGAGACTGGAAGCCGACCCTAATATAATTGGAAAAAGGCTAGGCAGATTGATTGATTTTTTATTAGTGGTTCAATTAAATTACCGCCTTCTACCAGTCAGCCTCAGTGACAGTCACGCAGTGGCGTATTTACTCTTAGGCCACTCCTGGCCTGCTCTCTATTAGGCATATTTTTTGAGGCAACCACTATTGGGCCAAATATTACTATTATATACTGGGTATTGGCACAGATAATATAATACTAGCATACAGATGCCTCATCCCATACAAAAAAACCGTGCCGACGTAACTAGCGTTTTTCATCTGCTTAATCTTCTTATTTTTGTGAGTACATCAATCGCGTTTGATCCCGTTTCACGGCAATAGATGGTGTTAGTAGCGCCTTGCAAGTAAAAGGGTTTACGAGGTTCGTGAATATTTTTTCTTTAAATACAGTGAAGGTTCGTTTTATAGTATTTTTTTGCACGTTTTTACAGTTTTTTTGCACCAATATGTGTTAAAATGCAAATTTTAACAATTGAGTTGAATGCCTCAGAAATTTAAAAATGCGCCATCTATGGCATCAATTTTATATGATCCGTTCAAGTAATCTTTGAAATGTGAATTAAGAGCCCAATATTCCATAATTTTGTATTTAGGAGAGTTAATTAAACAAGAACATACAATGTTTATGTTCAATTCCAGATAATGTTAATATTTAACACAATTCTATTGAATTGTGTGTACATGTCGCGTCATCTAGTGAGATTTATTTGAACCAAATATTCTATCTTAGCAATGAGACCCCGTGGTATTGGGCTCTCCTGGCCCGCCGATGCCGCCCCCTTTACTTGTCTGTCAAAAGAAAACCTTCAATATCTGAGGCAGGGTTTATCAGCGTGCTACACCTTCGACCACATCATACTTACCATCAGGTGAGATAGTGGTCAAGCGCAAGCCTAAGCCTATCTACAATATAAAATAAAATAATTCTACCCTACTTACCTACCATTTTTTTTTTCTAGGGTCATTCTTCCGCGGAGATTTTCCCGCCTTTTTTGCCCGCTAGTACCACTGGTTGTACAGTTCGGTGGTACTAGTGGGAACAAAGGATAAAAATCCGGCCAAATGTGAGTCGGACTCGTGCACGAAGGGTTCCGTGCCATTATCGCAAAAAACGGCAATAAAATCACGTTAGTTGTATGAGAGCCCCACTTAAATATTTAATTTATTCTGTTTTTAGTATTTGTTGTTATAGCGGCAACAGAAATAAATGATCTGTGAAAGTTTCATTTGTCTAGCTATCACGGTTCATGAGATACAGCCTGGTGACAGACAGACGGACTGCAGTCTTAGTAATAGGGTCCCGTTTTTACCCTTTGGGTACGGAACCCAAAAACCAAGTTCTACAGACTTATTATTTGAATTGATTTTGATGATAAAAACAATTTAACTACTGATGAGCTGTTAAATTCATTGTGTCGACATCGTCATTCGTAAACATAATTACTAGCAGATTTTATGCAAATTAATACATAGCCTTCTAGTGTTTTAACTCCAAGATTGTAATTTACCTTTGCTCATCGGATTGTTCTTTCATCATGTGTGTGTGTTTCAAGCATAAACAAACAGTATGGAAACTACAAACGCTCGAAACGGCTCACTAACACAAACATACGCGACCACTCGTCGCGACGCGGCACTTAGTACTGACATTACCTCGAAAGTGCCCGAACGGTCTCGTCAGTGCGTACGTTTGTGTGAGTGTGCCGTTTCGAGCGTTTGTAGGTATTTTCCATACTGTCTGATATTTTTACTGTGACATTACTGAGATAACTTATGTCCGGGCTTTGCAGGATATATTAAATTAAAAACAGGTTTTTTTAGCTACAAACTTTAATCTGAAAAGCAAAACTTTAAATAAATGAACAAACAAATACTTTCTTCTTGGATAAAATCTAATGAAAAAATATAAAAACAAAACTGAACAACCTGCCACCGAGATGGGTAACTTAAACTAAATCTTACAAAGTTAAACTCATACGTATACATTTAATTATATCTCATAATCACACTTTAAAACATATTGATCATAATCAGAAGTTCATGATTAAAAACATTAAAGTACATTTTATGATCTTAGAAGTATTTTAAAGTAAGCGGAATGATACATAACTCCTCGGTGGAAAGAAAAAAAAAACATGGAGCTTCGCAATAAGTAGTTCGCAAAGGTTATGTATCAAAACGTTACCTATACTTAGTAAAATATACTAAATCTAAAACAAAAAGCATTCACATTTAAATTAGCATGTTAATATGGTTAAAATCAAAAATGCAGTAAAAAAAAAAACTTAAATTCATAATCACAAACACATAATGATTGGTTGATACATGTTAAAAATGTTAACTGATTAAAATGCAGCTGGGTGACGCGCGTTGATATAAAAATACTAAAATAGTCACCTTGATCACTCCCTGATCGCTGAAAATGGTTTACAAATTAGTCGTATTTAAAATCAAGTCAATTTTAGCTGTCCGAATTGTTTTAGCCGATTTTGTGCGGAAAATGAACGATTAAAAATAGATTTTTGTATCTAAACTGAAAAATTTCACTTCGAATAGCCAGTCTTCAAAAATATGGTGAAGGAGACTTCGACTTGGGACAATATAAGAAATCAGAAGTGGGATTTTTCAATTTAAACCCTATCAGCGTCCTTGAAAATCATATTTCACAAAATATGGAATTAGAAGGAACGCACGCATGATTCTGAACACATTTTCCTATGCACTAATAATCAAATGTTAAAAGCCGAATATGATAATCAAAATAGTCTGAATAATACTGTACTTAAAACTATGTAAATGATGGTTAAAAAATAAAACATGCTCTTCTTAATCTATGATTAAAAATCCTATAAAAACGTAACTTATAACTATATTCTGCGGCCCTTTTGGCCCGTTTACTTCAACAATTGTCTATGGAGATCTAATCGTCGTTTGCTTTTAGCTATCGTAAAAAACTTTATAAAAAAAACAACTTACAAATCTATTCGATAAAATCTAAAAAAATCAACGAGATTTAGAAAGCTCATTGCAATCATTTCTAGAACAAAGGTAGTTCTAATATCATAAATTTCAGGAACTCATGAAAATTGTTATAATTTTCTCAAAGTGCATCAGTTTTAAATATGTATATTCTACCTTTAGTAAATTGCATTGAGATTCTCAAATTATTTCCAGCCTTCTAATGAGGTAATATACTGAAGAATTACTTACTTTATTTATGTGGGTACTTTAATTAATATTTTGTACTCTCAAAATCAGTCTCACGAGTTTTCTAACTTCAGTCTTGAAAGCTACGTATAAATATTTAACCACTAGGCATACTTACCACATAAAAGAACTCATTTAGTTTTGCTCATCTCATAATTAATCCATTTATTGAGCATACAGCAATAGCTTGAAAACATACAAATCAAAATACTGCTCATTTTGCTAATCCATTGCGTTTAAATTGATATTTTAAAGACATGCGATTCTAAATATGTCTTGTTTTTTGTAGCTTTAAAATGTTCCACATTATACGTAGCTTTATTAAAATTGTAGTTTGTCTACCATTTGTCTTGAGTGTGAGTCGCGAACTGAGACGGTGAGCCCAGTATTTTGCGTTCAGCACCGCCCGTAGAGACTTGATAGTTGCCCTTTTGAGCTTTGAGATCTGGAAATATCGTAATGCCTGCATTAGAATTCTTTGTACGTACTTTACAAAAAGTTTGATTTCTGATCTACCTTCTGGTCGGTTAGAGACGCCCTAAGGTCGAATCCCACATAAGGAACGTAGTGGTAATGTTCTTCAGAAAGGCCACGAAAAAAGATAAACGTTAATGATGCAAATAGAGTATGTAGAGTAGAGTAGAGTAGTAGAGTATGTACATACAGATGCCTCATCCCATACGAAGAAACCGTGCCGACGTAACTAGCGTTTTTCGTCTGATTAAGCTGATTATTTTACTAAGAACGCGTTCGGTACCGTTTCACGTATATAGATGGTGTTAGCAGGGACTTGCAAGTAAAAAGGTTTACTAGGTTCGTGAATACTTTTTTTTTAATACAGCGCCGATTAGTTTTATAGCATTTTTTTGCATGTTTTTGCAGTTTATTGTTACACAAGTAAAATTTCACAATTTAAAAAACCCCCGACACATTTATCTTGCGAAAACACCCCGATTAAAACAGTAAAATGCCCATAACTTTGGAACAGCTGAACCGATTTTATACAAACATAGCTAAGAACACTCTCGACAAAATTACCTTTCAAACAAAAAAAACTAAATCGAAATCGGTTCACCCGTTTAGGCGCTATGATGCCACAGACAGACACACAGATACACAGCAACACACGTGAAACTTATAACACCCGTCTTTTTCCGGCGGGGGTTAAAAATGTGTTACAATACAAATTTAAAAATCGAGTGGATACTTCAGAAATTTAAAACCGCGCCATCTATTGGAAACAATTTAAAATGATCCATTCAAATAATCTTTGAAATGTGAATTAAGAGCCCTTTATTCCTTAATTTTGTGCTTAGGAGAGAAATTTAAACAAGAACATATTTTTTTTATGATCGTCTCTAGAAATTCTCTTAATATTTCACAAAACCCAAATCGGAGCTTATCACGACATCTAGTGCAATTTATATGAAACAAATTTTCTTTCTTCGCGTTGGGTGCCCGTGATGTAGGTAAGCATCGTAGCAGGTGGCGTTACGTAGTAGTGCCTACCCTCATGGGAAAAAAGGCGTTAGGTAAGTGTTTGTATTTACGTAGAATTCCTAGTACCTATTTCATAAAAAGTTTGTTTCCTGATCTACCTTCTGGCTAAATCGTACAGAAAATTAAATGAGTGTGGGTGGCCAAAACGCCTAGCAAAAATTTCATAGTTTTGTTGAGGGAGTCAACATTACGCAGTTTTGGCAAGGTAGTTCCATTCTTATCGACTACACGACGGTTACATACGCCTTCTGCTACATTAACGTTCATACATCCAGTCATACAGTCCCACACGGCAGCACACTTACCTGCTATCAGTAGCAGCATCTTCCTGCGCGCTCCGAAGGCGGTGACGCCGACCTCGATGAGATCCGCCTCGTTCAGCGACGTGAACGTAGACATGTCCAACTCGTGCTTCTTGAACAGATCTGGAATAGCAACAACCTAATGTTTCTTGTTCTTGTCTTTCCTTTGACGCCTAAGGGCCGATTTCACCAATTCAACTAATCGCGATAAGTTCAATGAAACTCAGTTTATGCAAATACAGCGTTCTGATTGATAGTTTTCAGCGGTCTCAACCAATCAGAACGCTATAAGTTTTTAAACTGTCATGGTCACTAACACTACATTAACATTCGAAACGGGCTATTTACCATGTTGTTGTTTGTTAAAACGAACAAGAAAGAGGGTAGACCGATTTGTCCCCTCATAAACACCCACCCGCAAGAACTTCAGTTTATCCGTGATCATGGTGCTTGCAATAGCACCGAAATATCGGAAACTCGCAGCAAATAGTAAACATGGTAAATATCCCGTTTCGAATGTTAGAATCAGAACGCTGTATTTGCATAAACTGAGTTTAGTATCGCGATTAGTTTGATTGGTGAAATCGGCCAGTGTATTTTGTTTTTGAATACAATGTAAGTTTTCCAAGTGGATGGATTAGGGTATGCATTTCGAAATTTCATTGTTTCGAAATTTCGGACCATATTTGCCTGCTTATTAATTTCGAAATTGACACCCCTTTTCGAAATTTCGAAACTAATTTATTCTAATATTATTTTATTTTTTATGTTTAAAATTATGTAATTTATGAAACTAAAAATAGGATCATCTGAGATAAGTCTGAATTCAAATCTGAAGCCAAAGAGAACGCAGTGATGAGCGATAATACAATAAGCTAACATTACAATAAAATAAAGGCTAACCATGGTGTTAAATAAAAATGAGAAGTGGAAGATCCTCGGGCATAAAAAAAACAGCCTCGATCATTTACTACACGTAGAAATGGCGCTCTTTAATAATACTGGCAAGCAAGAGGAATTTCGTCTTTTTTTGCTATCGGAAAGGGCGCCTGGACTTTTGGAGAAAAATCAGGGAGTGTAGCACAGTGACCGTCTTTCCAGAGATTACTCCGTGGACGAACAGCGTCCCAACTCTGAGTGCCCGAAACCACGGGTCCCGCCTGCCTCAAATGGTGCAGGCGGGGTTTCGGCGTGTTAGGTGCCGAGGCAGTTGCCTGCACGATGCCTCCTTCGCCGACTGGGATCGACCCTCTCGCGTTCCCACTCGGTGGCCTCCTTCTGGATCATCAAGGTCTCATAAAAGGAGGTAATTACCCTCCAGTTTTCTGGAGTTTTCTCACTATTACTGGCATAGACAGCTCACATGGTCCTGGCAACCAAGACCCGCCGCTTAGAGGCCCACACAGGGTACTCCTCAAGAATGTGCTGTGCAGAATCTGGGTCACCTCCAGGAGCCTAATATCGTAAACTAATTTCGAAATTGAAAATGTGCGAAACTGCATGCCCTATTATGGATGGCCTATTATCATTAGTTTCCGATTTAAAATAATACCCGTAGCTTATTGAGAAGATTTAGGAATAGAAACGAAACCCGACGAGGAAGGCGTCTTATGTAGTTTGCAATAATCCGGTGACATAATTATACAATGACTCAATGTCGTTTGATTTATTTGCCGTTTTATACGACGTTCAGCCCTGTGACCTTCCTAACTGAATAAGGTTGTGGCAATAGCCGATTAATCGGCCTCAGCCAGAAATTGACCTTCGTCAGACACTAGATTTAACTAACATTTCGACCTTCGTCAGACACTAGAAACTAACATTTCGACCTTCGTCAGACACTAGATTTAACTAACATTTCGAGCTTCGTCAGACACTGACTTAACTAACTTTTCGAGCTTCTTCAGACACTAGATTTAACTAACTTTTCGACCTTCGTCAGACACTAAATTTAACTAACATTTCGAGCTTCGTCAGACACTGACTTAACTAACTTTTCGAGCTTCTTCAGACACTAGATTTAACTAACATTTCGACCTTCGTCAGACTCTAGATTTAACTAACATTTCGAGCTTCGTCAGACACTGACTCAACTAACTTTTCGAGCTTCTTCAGACACTAGATTTAACTAACATTTCGACCTCCGTCAGACACTAGATTTAACTAACATTTCTACCTTCGTCAGATACTAGATTTAACTAACATTTCGAGCTTCGTCAGACACTAGATTTAACTAACATTTCGAGCTTCGTCAGACACTGACTCAACTAACTTTTCGAGCTTCTTCAGACACTAGATTTAACTAACATTTCGACCTCCGTCAGACACTAGATTTAACTAACATTTCTACCTTCGTCAGATACTAGATTTAACTAACATTTCGAGCTTCGTCAGACATTGACTCAACTAACTTTTCGAGCTTCTTCAGACACTAGATTTAACTAACATTTCGACCTCCATCAGACACTAGACTTAACTAACATTTCTACCTTCGTCAGATACTAGATTTAACTAACATTTCGACCTTCGTCAGACTCTAGATTTAACTAACATTTCGAGCTTCGTCAGACACTGACTCAACTAACTTTTCGAGCTTCTTCAGACACTAGATTTAACTAACATTTCGACCTCCGTCAGACACTAGATTTAACTAACATTTCTACCTTCGTCAGATACTAGATTTAACTAACATTTCGAGCTTCGTCAGACACTAGATTTAACTAACATTTCAACCTTCGTCAGATACTAGATTTAACTAACATTTCGAGCTTCGTCAGACACTGACTCAACTAACTTTTCGAGCTTCTTCAGACACTAGATTTAACTAACATTTCGACCTCCGTCAGACACTAGATTTAACTAACATTTCTACCTTCGTCAGATACTAGATTTAACTAACATTTCGAGCTTCGTCAGACACTAGATTTAACTAACATTTCGACCTTCGTCAGACACTAGACTTAACTAACATTTCGATTTCTTGTACCATTTGAAAGTTGCATTTTTCCAGATGGTTATAGAATATAAATTATTATATCCTAGGCAAACGGGACCACTAATGTTAAATAATAGAAAAGAAACTCACCAATGTACTTGTGCAGTCCTACATCCCGCAGTAAGGCGATCAGTTGCTGGTAGCGGCAGTTGTTGGGAGGAGTCTGCGGCGACGCTTGCGTGTGCGGCGGAGACACCACCTGCACCGGCTCGGCGATGTTGGGCCGCGACAGCTCAGAGCGGTTCCAGGCTTTCTCCGGCTGTGGGATACATATAACGGATACATATGACTATTGACTAAACCCGAGTAGTCAATAGTCCTCAACCTTTTAATGTTTCTACTGCTGGGACACAGTCCTCTTCCCTATGAGAGGGAATACGCCGTAATCCACCACTCTCGAGAATATGGTTCAGCGATGTTCCTCGGAGGCGGTCTATGATTATACTGTCGTCCCCACCACGCCAGTGGCTAGGAAAGGCGCGAAAAATATAGTTTTTACTTGATGCGCCACCAGGGGGCGTACTTGTGATTTGTTTTGACGATACTACTTCATACAAACTATTGACTGAGATTGAGAGCAGTGGTGGCCCAGTGTAAATGGCCGCGTATTACAAGTTGTAGGTCGTAGCGGGCGCTTTACTTTGTGTAGATCATTTCATGACCACTACTCTCAAAACGGTGAAGGAAAACATCGTAAGTATTGTTGAGGAAATCAGCATGTCCTAGAACCAAAAATTCGAAGATATTTGTGATGACATCCACCAATCCTCACTGGACAGCGTGGTGGATTACGGCCCATTCCCTCTTAGAGAAAGGAGGCCTATGTCCCAGCAGTGGGAACATTAAAAGGCTGATGATGATGAGCAAGTTAATAGTAAAAAGAAGTTATTAAAATTGTTTAAAAGTAGATAACTTACAGTAACAGCATCGTTGTTTTCATTCAGATTGATGGGTCCGGGTGAGGTGTGGCTGAAGTAGTATCCTGCCCAGCGAGGAGTCGGCACGCGGTATCCGCTGCCCACACTCTCGCGCATAGCCTGCAGAAGAACATTCACTTTAAAAGTCGTAGCCGACTTATACGACACCGTCCCCACCCGGAAAAAATCAAATGCGAAATGCAAAATAAGTAATCTGAGCTCCAGGACGTCCTCTGTAGACTTACTTTACATTGTCAACACAAATTAGCAGACAGCTCGCTGTAAAGGCGTATAAGTCGGCGTATCGTGGCGCGGGATCCACCAATCAAACGACTCAGTTTCAGCCTACGTCATAACACAATCAGTCTTATTACAAAAAGCGGTTTAACTAAAAACCCAGGTTTAAATCTCTATAAACCACGGTTTAAATAAAAATGATATTACAAATAATGGTTTAGCGATAAACCATGGACCATATCATGGTCTAACGCTAAACCTCGGCGGCCCCTAGTTTAGCGATGGTCTAAGTCATATCTGTCAAAGTTTTTCTTTTAGGTTATAGAATCTTTTTCATTGTGTTGTGTTGTTTTTACCCGAAAATGGATATTAACATGGTGGATTGAATTGATATTGAGGATATTACTTTTTCCTTGGTACTCCAATTCTCAGATGTTTTTTTATGTTGGTCCATCACAACACATATTAAATTAAAACATTATTAACAAAGAGGCAATTGTTATAATATAGACTTGGAGAACTTAAAAATCCAAAGCCTAATGAAATTTGTTCAACGAGCGATGGTTTTGTTTATTGTTATGGTTTCATGTAACGCACGAGAATGTTACGTTTCGTTACACGTACGTAGATGTATTATTAGTAATTAATACGAATTTAAGTAATGTGCTTAAACCTAAACAAAACTGCAATCGATAAATTAACTAATGTTTATATACATGCAAAATAACAAAGTGTCAATATTTTAACACTCCTAAACATCATTTAATTCTTATCGCATTATTAAAAAGTTTTCTTTTCTGGGATACGGAACGTTGCAATTGAACGATATTATGGTGAACGAATGATATTTGTTTTATTCTGTGGTTGATATATTGACAATGGTTCAAATGACGGTACTAAGAAGACCAGGGTTTTTTTAAGTTTTGTAATACGGACAAATTTAGACCATGGTTTTGAAGATAAGCCTGGACTTGATAGGCCAGGTTTAAACCAAGGTTTATTGAGTTTTTTGTAATAAGACTGAATGAGTTTTGTAACCAATCAACTGCGTCAGAAGGCGCCACGCCACGTAAGTGTGTTTTCGTCTGTGAGATTATCACGCCATCGTACCACTCGACAGCTGATGTCTAGCTTACCGCACGCTTACCACGCGCTTCAAGCGGGCGGCCCGCGCGCTGTACTCACGCTGACTGCTCGCCTGAAGCACGTTGCTAGGTTGTTGAAAAAGATAAGGCGAAAGCGGTCGGCGTGGGAACAGCTAGTTGTTTGCTAGCTGTAAGGGCGTGGAAAGCTGGTTGCCTGATAACTGTCACTTATAAGGAAAAAGAGCACAAACGCGTGACGTCACTCGATATTAACGCACTGTTTCGTCGTAATTTTTAACCGACTTACAAAAAAAGGAGGAGGTTCTATGTTCGACTTTATGTTTGTTTTTTTTTTTTTTTTTTTTTTTTTTGTGTATGTTCACCGATATCTCTGTCAATTGTGGACCGATTTTGAAAATTCTTTTTTTGTTTGAAAGAGTATGTTTTGAAATTGGTCCCATTTTAATTTGGTGAAGGTCTGATGAAGAACTTCGGAGATACACAACAGAACTCTTCAATAAATAACGGCAAAACTCTCGGGATTGCTGCAATCGCATGTCTGTTTGTTGTTTATACCATTTCATAACATAACATCACGCCAGTGCGCTCTAAAGGGGTACACAGATCTCTCATTTCACGGGTTATGTTCAAGTTTCATATTATTCGGTTAATCTATTCTGGAGTTATAGGGACCTTAATAAACAACTTGCTATTAGGTAGGTAAAACTAAAAAGGGAAAAATAAAAAAACTTTTTTGCAAAAAAATAGCACCGACTTCCAAATGAAAAACTACAAAGTGAAAAATAACTTAATTTTTGGAAGTCGGTGTCCATATCGCAAAAAATGGCACTTACGAAAGACACCGACTTCCAAAAATTAAGTTATTTTTCACTTTGTAGTTTTTCATTTGGAAGTCGGTGCTATTTTTTTGCAAAAAAGTTTTTTTTTTGTTTACGTGTCAAAATAAATCATGTTTTTTAGTTATCATCCATATCCTAACGATTTAAGCTAAATGCTCATAAAGAATTGATTTGATCTAAGGCTTAGCACCATCTTAGCAAGCACTGCGGTTTTTATTCGCGCATTCTGTGACCCTAAGCAAATGTATGAAGCGCGCATACTCCGCGCGATTTGTATCCGCAGTACGTGTTAGTATGATTCAGTACGCGGACAAAAATTCGCGCGAATAAAACCGGCGCGGAAAAAAAACGCATTGCCTGTTATGCCTATAGGTCTACCAACATGTACTAAATTACCACATAAGTCTGCCATGGGTTCTTATTTATAAACAATGACTGGGTTTTTTACAACACATAACTCGAGATCTGCTGGACCAATTTTCATGGTTTTGATTCGTTGGATTTGTCTCCGCCCCAAATAGCAGAATACATCTTAAAAACGTAGGGTAGGTAGGGTAGGTAGGATGGTAGGTAGGTAGCCAGTTGACGCGAAAGAAGCCGCGGGGATCAGCTAGTATCATCAAACAAACAAAAAAACAAATCTTTATTCCGAACACTTCAAGACCTTGATATTAACAGCTCCTGATAGTACTTAAAATGCATTATGCATGCAGGTGTAAGTTAAGTTAAATATACTCCAAGTGTAACCTTAACACCATTGGTTGACATGCAGATGTAGTGTATTCGTTTGATTGATTCATTAACAAACCTTGCAAGTAAAGGGCTTTCGGATAAAATAATTTGGAAGGAGCGCGATTTTTTTTCCCTAATTTCTTGCCAAAATCGACGCTTGCCAAATGGTAGGTTTGTATATTTGGAAATGTGAATCTTGAAGGTACTCCTGGTACTTTTTGTGAGTTGTCAAATATTTCTCGATTTCCTGTATCATGACAGAAAATGGAGAAATAGTCCCAATTTCATAAGCATCTGTAGGTATCACACCAAGGGACTTAAAAAATTGGTTTATTCCAGAAATCCCCACCGACAAATCCCTACCAGTGGGGATTGTTACTTATTTTTCCAAAAATCCCCACTAGTCTGAGTTTATTTAGCTAGTGGGGATCTCTGGAAAAAAAAGTAACAATCTCCACTGGTGGGGATTTGTCGGTGGGGATTTCTGGAATAAACCAAAAAATTCAAATTATTTGAGGTTTCTATTAGCTGCCTTGTTGATCTCGCGGTCCTTAGTGCAACTATTGTGCGTGATGTATCGGGTTCGATTCCCAGGTCGGGCAGTGTTATTGGGTTTTTCCATTTGGAATTTCTCAGTGGTAGCTCAGAGTTTGGATATTGGCAGTGTACCTAACCCCGTGCCTTGGTAAGCACGTGAAGAGAACATAAGATTGGTCGAATATTGGAAGAGGAAATAGGCGAGAGCCAAACCTCGAATTATGATTTTTTACTTAGGATACTAAGGATATTCAGTCGGATGTCTACGACCGCATTTCCTCTTAAGCCGTTTTGTTCCTAAGTCCTAAGTCGGCTCTCTTTCGGGTCGTGTCGGATTGCCGTCGCATCGGACTATGAGATTGAGTGAAAGCGCACCTGTTTGCGCAAACACTAGTATCAATACATATAATAAATCTGTAGAAAAGTCGTTTTTGTACATTGAAATTTTAAAATTGAGTGTTAAAGGCTAACCTACAGAACCCATTGCCAGCATTTTTAGGGTTCCGTACCCAAAGGGTAAAAACGGGACCCTATTACTGAGACTCCGCGGTCCGTCTGTCTGTCTGTCACCAGGCTGTATCTCATGAACCGTGACAGCTAGAGAGTTGAAATTTTCACAGATGATGTATTTCTGTTGCCGCTACACAGTGTGATAAATGCCTCCAAAATCGGACATCGCTGTTTTATTCTTCAAATCGATGGTATACACTGTTTTGAATGCTAGAGTAGAACTCCTATAATCGAATTCAACTTAGAACCAGAGATATAATTTTTTAAATATTTTATTCTGGTTATCCATAGAAATCAAAAGAATTGTTTTAAATTATTATGTATGCATCATTTCTGTGTTTTAATTATAGTATTCGATAAAGCCAAATGTCTGCTATTTTTAGAAATACAAACATTATTTCTAGATTTAATCTAAAGCAAGTTACGTAATTTTTTCTGTAATTTTGAAATTATTTTTTTGCGCGGGATCTAGAGGGCAGTAGCATTTTATTTTGAAACACATTATTGTTTAGTATTACCTTAACCTGCCTGTAAAATATCAGATGCCTATCATGAAGGAATTCGGATTTATCGAGTTCAGTATTTTTTTTGTTAGGGTTATCACAAATCGAGAATCTATAACCATATCTTTTTAAGTCTTAAATTGAAGTATTAATTATTAATTATAAACTGTAGTTATAGAGGTACCCATAGGTAATTTAATGGGATAAAAGTATTTTTGGCAAAGAAATATTCTGTGAAATTCAAAAATTCCTCGTAATGGCTGTTTGCAAGTATACTTTGTAAATTGTATTTCATTTCACGCGTACAGTTATTTGTTTATTGCATTAAAATGTAAAACTAATATACTTATATTTTTATGATGAAGGGGTAAATGTGGTATAGGGAAGAGGTCCGCCCTCGTCAGGTTTAATAAAACTAAAAAAACTGAAGAACCCCAAGCAGACGAATATACTTCCAGCCAAGTTGAACATATTGTCACAAACTCTTGTGACAGAAAACGAGGACTTTCTTCTTTAATTGATTACTAGCTTCTGCCCGCGACTTCTTCCACGTGAAAGTCACATACTTATACCATAAAACATCTTAAAGCACTCGACAGTAGTGAAGCTCTCTATTTGTGAAGTTTCGGCTATTACCCAAATTATTATACAAATCATTTTTTTTTTTAATCTCTATAAATACGTATATTATAGACATAGTTAAGTACTGCACCCGGGCGCCGAGACCCGCGTTAAGATAGAAAATTAATTGTCTCAATAGAAATTATTAATGATTTTTTTGTGTTCTGAGAGTGCTAACCCTATTATCAGAGAAAATTTTGAAAACCATAGAATCATTATATCTTCGATTTCCAGTTAGATTTGCATCTGATTTTTTTTATAGTTAATATTACAATTATGAAGAATATTTTAAGATAAATATTATGTGCTACTTACAAAAGATGTCCGAGGGAAAAAATAAATAGGAAAAAAAATAAAATCAGGCTTATTTATTTTTCTATTATAGAAAATTCTTTTCTGTTTCGCCTATATATATAGAATACCTTTTATATATTGTCAATAAACTTTAAAAACAAATGTTCAAATATGTTTATAACTTCGTTTATTTTAGAGTTTCTCTGAAAATCCAGAAAAATCTAATAAAAATTCTAACTCTGTTTTAAAGTATATATAAGATCCGGGAATTCTACTCTAGCATTCAAAACAGTGTATACTATCGATTAGAAGAATAAAAAGGCGATGTCCGTTTTTGGAGGCATTTATCACACTGTGCGCTATAACAACAAATACTAAAACAGAATAAAATAAATATTTAAATGGGGCTCCCGTACAACAAGTGTGATTTTTTTGCCGTTTTTTGCTATAACGGTACGGAACCCTTCGTGCGCGAGTCCGACTCGCACTTGGACAGTTTTTGAAATTTTTTGTCTGTTTATTTGTGCAGGCATCACGTAAAATGTACGAAGCCAATGTAGATAACTTTTATACATAAACATTATGCGTAACTTGACGTATAACTTAGTTTTTGTTTCATCGCAATCGGTTCACTCTATCAAAAGTTAGATGAATTTAAAGTGTTCAAGAAGTAAAATAATTATCACAACACACGCCATGTCTCTGAACTGTGTAATGAGTTACCGCGGCCCAGGCTCAAGCAACTGAAGGAACACGGGTGAGTTTTAGTCAGTAAATGTCTGGCGTAGGTTGGGTAAGTAGGGTAGATAGGGTAGGTAAGGCGTATTTTGCGTAAGTAGGGTAGGTAAGACGTATTTTGGGTAAGTAGGGTAGGTAAGGCGTAGCTAGGGTAGATAAGGCGTTGGTTGGGTAAGTAGGGTACGTAGGTAGGGTAGGTAAGGCGTAGGTTGGGTGAGTAGGGTAGGTAAGTACTTAGGTAGGGTAGTTAAGGCGTAGGTAGGGTAGGTAAGGCGTAGGTTGGGTAAGTAGGGTAGGTAAGTACTTAGGTAGGGTAGTTAAGGCGTAGGTAGGGTAGGTAAGGCGTAGGTTGGGTAAGTAGGGTAGGTAAGTACTTAGGTAGGGTAGTTAAGGCGTAGGTTGGGTAAGTAGGGTAGGTAAGTACTTAGGTAGGGTAGTTAAGGCGTAGGTAGGGTACGTAGGTAGGGTAGGTAAGGCGTAGGTTGGGTAAGTAGGGTAGGTAAGTTAAGGCGTAGGTTGGGTAAGAAGGGTAGGTAAGTACTTAGGTAGGGTAGTTAAGGCGTAGGTAGGGTACGTAGGTAGGGTAGGTAAGGCGTAGGTTGGGTAAGTAGGGTAGGTTATCCCAGTTGTATATGACCATTTGTGCCTATTGGCCTTGTTTGTTCTGTCTCCTGCTTGATATGGAGGGAAGTGGAAATTTACATTTTTCCTACTCCTCCGTTATTCTTTTCTGATTAATTTCGTTGCGGGATCCAAGACAGGTAAATTCATTCTCCGGGATTTCGTCGAGCTTCATTGCCTCGGCGCTTTTCTGGTGGTCGCCACTGTTGATTCTGGCTTTCAGGAGTTGCAGTGGTTTGGGAATAGTGCGGTAGGATTGTCCCAATTAAAAAAAAAAAAAAAAAAAAAAAAAAGTAGGTTAGGTAAGTACTTAGGTAGGGTAGTTAAGGCGTAGGTAGGGTAGGTAAGTAGGGTAGGTAAGGCGTAGCTAGGGTAGATAAGGCGTTGGTTGGGTAAGTAGGGTACGTAGGTAGGGTAGGCAGTTGACGGGAGCGAAGCCGCGGGCAGCTAGTACTTTAATATTTCCCACGCTGATAGCAAGTCTGTGCTAAGATTGGATGCCGTGGTCAAAATTCTGTCTGGAGTACTATTATTACTTTAGAAGTTTCTTACCTTGCTAGCGTCAGCCTTCATCTTGCGATACTCGGACAGCGGCGACAGTTTGTTGAGCGTCTCCAACGTCTTCTTCTCACAGCCCACCGCGCGCCGATCAGATATGGGTAGATCTGATATGATGCTCGCTAGTTCTGGGAAACGATTTGATTATTTATTTATACCGCAAAATTTACCATGCTAGATTCAAGTGACATAATATCGTCGATAGTGCTTGGAAAAATGTTTAAAAGGATGGGAATACCAAGTGCTATTGAAATGTCATATGCAAACAATTGGATGGTCATAAATTATGTACATTATTTAAATCAATGAATAAAACTCGATTGTTTGTCCATCTCTAGTTACGGCTCGTCTCTGTGTACTTGATCTAAATAGCTGTGCACCTCGCCCTTACTCCCTGACACCCGCGCGGCGCCCCGCGAGTGCCTATAGCGAGAGTCGAACGTTAGCGTGACGTCACAGCGCCAGGTGCACAGTTATGTTGACTGTGTAGTACATGAGGCATGTTGAGTACGTACCCTGCTGCGAGCGCTCGGCGTCGGACGGCGCGGGGCTGTGCGCGCTGATGTGTCACAGACACCGACGGAGACGTTACTGTGTAGTACATGAGGCATGTTGAGTACGTACCCTGCTGCGAGCGCTCGGCGTCGGACGGCGCGGGGCTGTGCGCGCTGAGGTTCTTGCTGATGTGTCACTGACACCGACGGAGACGTTACTGTGTAGTACATGAGGCATGTTGAGTACGTACCCTGCTGCGAGCGCTCGGCGTCGGACGGCGCGGGGCTGTGCGCGCTGATGTGTCACAGACACCGACGGAGACGTTACTGTGTAGTACATGAGGCATGTTGAGTACGTACCCTGCTGCGAGCGCTCGGCGTCGGACGGCGCGGGGCTGTGCGCGCTGAGGTTCTTGCTGATGTGTCACTGACACCGACGGAGACGTTACTGTGTAGTACATGAGGCATGTTGAGTACGTACCCTGCTGCGAGCGCTCGGCGTCGGACGGCGCGGGGCTGTGCGCGCTGAGGTTCTTGCTGATGTGTCACTGACACCGACGGAGACGTTACTGTGTAGTACATGAGGCATGTTGAGTACGTACCCTGCTGCGAGCGCTCGGCGTCGGACGGCGCGGGGCTGTGCGCGCTGAGGTTCTTGCTGATGTGTCACTGACACCGACGGAGACGTTACTGTGTAGTACATGAGGCATGTTGAGTACGTACCCTGCTGCGAGCGCTCGGCGTCGGACGGCGCGGGGCTGTGCGCGCTGATGTGTCACAGACACCGACGGAGACGTTACTGTGTAGTACATGAGGCATGTTGAGTACGTACCCTGCTGCGAGCGCTCGGCGTCGGACGGCGCGGGGCTGTGCGCGCTGAGGTTCTTGCTGATGTGTCACTGACACCGACGGAGACGTTACTGTGTAGTACATGAGGCATGTTGAGTACGTACCCTGCTGCGAGCGCTCGGCGTCGGACGGCGCGGGGCTGTGCGCGCTGAGGTTCTTGCTGATGTGTCACTGACACCGACGGAGACGTTACTGTGTAGTACATGAGGCATGTTGAGTACGTACCCTGCTGCGAGCGCTCGGCGTCGGACGGCGCGGGGCTGTGCGCGCTGAGGTTCTTGCTGATGTGTCACTGACACCGACGGAGACGTTACTGTGTAGTACATGAGGCATGTTGAGTACGTACCCTGCTGCGAGCGCTCGGCGTCGGACGGCGCGGGGCTGTGCGCGCTGAGGTTCTTGCTGATGTGTCACTGACACCGACGGAGACGTTACTGTGTAGTACATGAGGCATGTTGAGTACGTACCCTGCTGCGAGCGCTCGGCGTCGGACGGCGCGGGGCTGTGCGCGCTGAGGTTCTTGCTGATGTGTCACTGACACCGACGGAGACGTTACTGTGTAGTACATGAGGCATGTTGAGTACGTACCCTGCTGCGAGCGCTCGGCGTCGGACGGCGCGGGGCTGTGCGCGCTGAGGTTCTTGCTGATGTGTCACTGACACCGACGGAGACGTTACTGTGTAGTACATGAGGCATGTTGAGTACGTACCCTGCTGCGAGCGCTCGGCGTCGGACGGCGCGGGGCTGTGCGCGCTGAGGTTCTTGCTGATGTGTCACTGACACCGACGGAGACGTTACTGTGTAGTACATGAGGCATGTTGAGTACGTACCCTGCTGCGAGCGCTCGGCGTCGGACGGCGCGGGGCTGTGCGCGCTGAGGTTCTTGCTGATGTGTCACTGACACCGACGGAGACGTTACTGTGTAGTACATGAGGCATGTTGAGTACGTACCCTGCTGCGAGCGCTCGGCGTCGGACGGCGCGGGGCTGTGCGCGCTGATGTGTCACTGACACCGACGGAGACGTTACTGTGTAGTACATGAGGCATGTTGAGTACGTACCCTGCTGCGAGCGCTCGGCGTCGGACGGCGCGGGGCTGTGCGCGCTGAGGTTCTTGCTGATGTGTCACTGACACCGACGGAGACGTTACTGTGTAGTACATGAGGCATGTTGAGTACGTACCCTGCTGCGAGCGCTCGGCGTCGGACGGCGCGGGGCTGTGCGCGCTGATGTGTCACTGACACCGACGGAGACGTTACTGTGTAGTACATGAGGCATGTTGAGTACGTACCCTGCTGCGAGCGCTCGGCGTCGGACGGCGCGGGGCTGTGCGCGCTGAGGTTCTTGCTGATGTGTCACTGACACCGACGGAGACGTTACTGTGTAGTACATGAGGCATGTTGAGTACGTACCCTGCTGCGAGCGCTCGGCGTCGGACGGCGCGGGGCTGTGCGCGCTGATGTGTCACTGACACCGACGGAGACGTTACTGTGTAGTACATGAGGCATGTTGAGTACGTACCCTGCTGCGAGCGCTCGGCGTCGGACGGCGCGGGGCTGTGCGCGCTGAGGTTCTTGCTGATGTGTCACTGACACCGACGGAGACGTTACTGTGTAGTACATGAGGCATGTTGAGTACGTACCCTGCTGCGAGCGCTCGGCGTCGGACGGCGCGGGGCTGTGCGCGCTGAGGTTCTTGCTGATGTGTCACTGACACCGACGGAGACGTTACTGTGTAGTACATGAGGCATGTTGAGTACGTACCCTGCTGCGAGCGCTCGGCGTCGGACGGCGCGGGGCTGTGCGCGCTGAGGTTCTTGCTGATGTGTCACTGACACCGACGGAGACGTTACTGTGTAGTACATGAGGCATGTTGAGTACGTACCCTGCTGCGAGCGCTCGGCGTCGGACGGCGCGGGGCTGTGCGCGCTGATGTGTCACAGACACCGACGGAGACGTTACTGTGTAGTACATGAGGCATGTTGAGTACGTACCCTGCTGCGAGCGCTCGGCGTCGGACGGCGCGGGGCTGTGCGCGCTGAGGTTCTTGCTGATGTGTCACTGACACCGACGGAGACGTTACTGTGTAGTACATGAGGCATGTTGAGTACGTACCCTGCTGCGAGCGCTCGGCGTCGGACGGCGCGGGGCTGTGCGCGCTGAGGTTCTTGCTGATGTGTCACTGACACCGACGGAGACGTTACTGTGTAGTACATGAGGCATGTTGAGTACGTACCCTGCTGCGAGCGCTCGGCGTCGGACGGCGCGGGGCTGTGCGCGCTGAGGTTCTTGCTGATGTGTCACTGACACCGACGGAGACGTTACTGTGTAGTACATGAGGCATGTTGAGTACGTACCCTGCTGCGAGCGCTCGGCGTCGGACGGCGCGGGGCTGTGCGCGCTGAGGTTCTTGCTGATGTGTCACTGACACCGACGGAGACGTTACTGTGTAGTACATGAGGCATGTTGAGTACGTACCCTGCTGCGAGCGCTCGGCGTCGGACGGCGCGGGGCTGTGCGCGCTGAGGTTCTTGCTGATGTGTCACTGACACCGACGGAGACGTTACTGTGTAGTACATGAGGCATGTTGAGTACGTACCCTGCTGCGAGCGCTCGGCGTCGGACGGCGCGGGGCTGTGCGCGCTGAGGTTCTTGCTGATGTGTCACTGACACCGACGGAGACGTTACTGTGTAGTACATGAGGCATGTTGAGTACGTACCCTGCTGCGAGCGCTCGGCGTCGGACGGCGCGGGGCTGTGCGCGCTGAGGTTCTTGCTGATGTGTCACTGACACCGACGGAGACGTTACTGTGTAGTACATGAGGCATGTTGAGTACGTACCCTGCTGCGAGCGCTCGGCGTCGGACGGCGCGGGGCTGTGCGCGCTGAGGTTCTTGCTGATGTGTCACTGACACCGACGGAGACGTTACTGTGTAGTACATGAGGCATGTTGAGTACGTACCCTGCTGCGAGCGCTCGGCGTCGGACGGCGCGGGGCTGTGCGCGCTGAGGTTCTTGCTGATGGGCGACACCGACGGAGACGCCACGTTACTGCCGTCACCGCCACCTGCACACACAAAAAAAAAAAAAAAAATTGAAGCCACTCCCCTCTTCAAAAAGGAAGAAACCATAAAAAACAACAAATCTTAAATAGGTACAAAGTAATTGCGTCACAACCACGCAAAAAGTTATCGCTTAGCACAACAAAGATCTATATAACATAGACGCCACAGACAGCAAACTTTGCAGGGGCTGCATCAACCCTCACGTTCTGGCATGCGAGGCCGTGGCTCCTCAGCAAATCCTCGGAACAGTAAGGTCGCTCCGTGAAGCCTGTGAAGCCCCAGGAAGCTTCTGTGCTTTCGGGCAGAGCTAGGCCAACTTTGTTAGCCAGTACCCCCACGCACAACGGATCAAATGGGAGTCTAAGTACGGAATCGGGATCCCTACCACTACTAGGCGACTAAGACAGCAAACTTTGCAGAGGCTGTTTTAACGCTGAGAAATCAGTCGCCAACGTCATCCTGGCATTTCAAATATTGATGTGCATAATGTTTTTTTTTTTGCGTTGAACTATCCGTCCAAAGTTTGGAAGTTATTGTCATGAAATCTTGGATACGTTCATCGGTAAGTCTAAATTAAGGTAGTTGACAAAAATATCTATTTAGTCAGTTAGATAAGTGACGTCGTAAGCCCACTTTTTTTTTTTTTTTATTCTTTTGTTATAGCAAAAAATACGAATCCAATATTATTTGAAAATCTCACTGATAGACTAAATAGAAAATAATAATTATTTTAGGGTCAACGATCTGAATCCAGACCGCGACCCAACATTTGGTGACCACTGATCTAGACTTAAAGAGTATTTTAGGATCTTCCTAGTTTAGGAGTCAGCGCTAAAATCTATTTTATTGACCGTACTTTCATATCTTTAGCACACTATTGTTGTTGTTTATTTCTCTGTCCCCTAGTTGACAATTATGTGTACATTAATATGTACCAAACTTGTTCTGCTAATAAATATTATTATTATTATTCTGCAAACTGTAGTATTATATTATCTGTGGCAAAAAGCATCACATAATGTTAAATCTCAATTAGGAGATAACTATTAAAACATATTTATTTGAAGAAGAAAGGGATATTTTCCACTAGCTTCCGCCAGCCAAAGATTATGAAAAATTTACCAATCAAATAGACGGAAATACACATCGCGTCTTTCATCTTGCATGTGATTGGTTGATTTTTCATACTCTCTGGCCTTTGCCTTGCCGAATTCATAACGCAATAAAGACTAGTCTGCTAATTTCGCTAACAGATCACTTTTCCGTACCATCCTGACACGGAGCGGCTCAGTACCTTTCAGGTTAGTCCCAAAATAATTATAGACGAAGTGGTTGTGTCGTCAGCTTTAAAACATTTACATTTGAGTTATTATAGCTTTCACAATTTGACAGGGGCCTCTGAGACACCACGTACATGGTAGTGTAATAAAAATATTAAGTCCACAGTTAAAGGTTAAAAATATCGGTCGAAATAGATCCGTGCCCAACATTTTAGGGACTATAGTTGTTGGAGTTTATGAAAAATAATTCAATACTATTCAACACTATAGCCTTCTCTCTCTCTAACCATTTATTGTTTATTATTTGAGCCCTTGTCAACACTTGAAACTGAAATGCTAGCTGTGTACTGTGTGCTCGGTAGTCGGTACAGTATTCCGTCAACCATAGTAAAGACCACACGTGCTACACACACCTTTCCGATATATAAAACAAAGGGTAATTAAACTGTTATTATTAAAACCCTAAAACAGTTCTTTTATTTGGTGTCCACCTTATTAACCCCAACAATAGGCGTGTTAGTAGTTTAGTTGCCATTGGTATTGAATACAAACATAGTTTACCAGAAATGTTCTGTGTGTCTAGAGACACGGAGCTGCCGGTGAAGTTGCTCTGGTATCCACTGCTCGCTTGAGAACTCGAGTTCAGGATCTGACTTAGCGTTGTCTGTCAACAATAACACAAAAAAAATAAAGAAAGAAATAAAATACGTATAGAACAAAAGGGTCCCAATAATATATGTATCTCTGGCAAATAAGAAAAAAATACTTTTAACAAACAAACATATGTATCAACAAAGAGGTTTTCTGAGTAAAAATTAATAATTTTATTCAGTCCGTCGGGTAGATTACCAAAAAATATTTAACATGTATTTTTTTTGTTGCTAAATATAAATTGACAAGGATAATTTGCTTCCAAGATTATTATGACGTCAGGTCTAAATTTACCAAGGCGTTACGTAACTCGTTTCAACGCATTCGTAGTTATTTTTTATTTACGAAACACAAGAAAAATACGTGTCCTATATTTTTATTAAACTATCCGACGCATGATATTTTTTTTTTCCTGAGTACCTATATACTGTACTTAGCGCCAGGTGCACCATTGATGTATAAAAAAGTGGAAGATACGTTACGCACTAACATCGCGATCAGAAAACCTGGGCTCGGCGCACGACTACATGCACCGAAACTCATACATCTGTGTTCAGTGTCATCACCAGTCCCAAGCCTACAGTTACCGATAGACAAGGACAGAGATAGGAGATGCCGTTGTAGTGCAAGCGAAATCGCGTTAGCTGCCAAATGTTTACTATTATGAATGAAATGACATTGCAATATGTGCGTATCGTGTCTCTCACGCATGTTTGTAATATCTATCTCGCTCTCACAAATATGGCGAAGCAAACATTAAATATTATTGTAATTTTCAACAAATTAACATTTTTGACTGTATTTTCGAGTGCTGAGAGAGCTCGTGTGACTTATTTTCTTCTAGTATTATTTAAACACTGTTTAGCTACACAAGAAGTCATTTTGATGCGTATTTATTGCAAAAAAAAACATAAAAACAATGAAATTATTGAGCTGTGTGATCAACCATGTGCCGTGCGCGACTGAGTGCCCACTACGGGCAATCACTTAGATTAGTAGGACCAAGCGCTGTGGCCAATCCCGTATCTACCTCTTTTTAATACATCAATCAGGTGCACAGTTATTTTAACTTGTGGCTAAATTAACTGTGCACCTGGCGCTGTGACGTCACTCTGACGTTCGCCACTCGCTATTGGCGCTCGCGGGGCGCAGCGCTGGTACCAGCCTACCAGGTTCCAGGGAGTCAAAAGACAAAGACAAAAGATATTTATTTCAACTGGGCCACCAAGCGGCACTTTTGAATGTCACAATTTAAATTTAAATGGAATACAAGTTGATTCTGCATTGCATTCGGAAAGTAGCTAGTTATGGAGAAGAATGCACAAGAAACTCCATAAAGTGAAGCGATAACAGTCGATGCACAGTTATTTTAACCGTGTTGTACTTGGTTTATGAGAAAAGAGAATGAATACGTACGTGTCTACCTTCAACCGGCATCTGCTGGTACGGAGGCTGCGGCTGCATCATCATGGGCTGAGGGAGCCCCACCATCTCTGCGCCGTTCGTCATTGCTGGGTAGAAAAAGACAATTTTATTTGTGCCATATCATTTTTCTTTTATTGGGACTGCCACACTATTCCCAACCACCACAGCCACTTCTGAAATCTAGTATCAACAGTGGCGATCAACAAAAAAGCGCCGAGACAATGAAGCTCGGCAAGTCCTGGATATTCAACTGTCTTGGATCCCGCAACGAAATTAATCAGAAAAGTACAGCGAAGAAGTAAGAAAAATACATAATTTCAACATCTTCCACACATGTTTGTGTTTATAATTTGTAAAGTAGACAGATATTCTTCCTAAGCGGTTCTTTCCTTGTAAGCTTAATGTTTATAACCTTTAGCAATCCAATCTGCCTAGCAAAAGGCTATGCCGACTTCTTGGCTTCCAGTCTAACCGGATTCAGCTGAGTACCAGTTTTTTAAATGGAGTATACAAAAAATACAAAATACAAAAAAACTACTGACTAACTGGGTAACTCAATACCCCTCGCCAGGACTGGTTCCAAATTTCAGGCTTTTTGACTACCCGCAATGACTGTCAAAGATCTTCAAATAAGAGCTGAGACGGCTTAACGTGCTTTCCGAAGCACGAACTCTCTATGTAATAACTTTTTAGTTAGTTTTTTTCGAATAAGATACATTTAAACATATAAGTGTTATATATTTTTGAAATCACCTCTTAAAACCCTTTATTTTGATACCCCACACGATGGGATTGGAAGAAAAAAAAAATTTGGGCCCCCACAATATGGCACCCAAAATCCGCCATTTTTCTATTATCCAATTTTAATGTAGCCTATGACACTCGCAGGGTTAAGACGCATCGATTGACGTATGAATCATCAAAATCGGCCAACGCGTTTGGTCTTTGGAACGCCACATAGGAACAAACATACATACATACATACATAGACTGATAAACACATTACCCTCCTTCGGCAGTCAGGTAAAAACGGTCACCCATCCACGGACCGACGTCGACAAGCGTTGCTTAAAAATAAAAGATCAACCGAAGCAGCTATTATTATTCAGCCACGAGTTCCTCTTTATAACCATTAGTATCTTAAACAAGTAAAATTTCATAATTCAAAAAACCCCCGATACGTTTATCTTGCGAAAACACCCCGATTCAAACAGTAAAATACCAATAACTTTTGAACGGCTGATCCGATTTTATTCAAACATAGATAAGGACACTCTCGACATAATTTGGGCGCACGGTTGGCGCAGTGGTTGAGCGATTGACTGCTGAGCTGCGTGTCGCGGGTTCGATTCCCGCACGGAACAAATATTTGTATGACCTACAGATAGTTGTTCCGGCTCTGGGTGTTGTGTATGTTTGTAAACGCACCCACGATACAGGAAGAAATTCCTAGTGTGGGGCAACGTTTTTTTTTAAAAAGAAAAAAAAAAAAAAAAGAATCACCTTTCAAAAAAAAAACTAAATCAAAATCGGTTCTTCCGTTTAAGCGCTATGATGCCACAGACAGACACACAGATACACAGCAACACACGTGAAACTTATAACACCCCTCTTTTTCCGGCGGGGGTTAATAACACCCCTCTTTTTCCGGCGGGGGTTAAAAATAATGTAGATTAAGAGACAAATTTAAAATTTTCTAATACTCACGATTCCACGATCCAGCTTGATTCTTGTACATAACAGAGTTTGCATTGGGCATTAAGTTAGGATAATGGAACTGCCCACTCCTGGGCTGAGGAGATGGCACCATCCAGGCGTTAGGGTACACGGGCGGGGTTAAAGCAACAGGCGAAAGTGGGCTAGGGTATCCACCGGGCGTTGGCGGGTTATGGCCATACATTGGCGAGCCAAGGTTGGCGAAGGACGCCAACTCCGACAGTTGCATGTTGTATGGGGAACAAGGAGAGTTGCCCATGTTGGCGGCGTGTGTTGGCGAGAATGGGTTGAAGATGCCAAAGTTGGGGATGTTGTTGGCGGATATGGCAGGGATGTTGTAGGTTTCGGGGATTTCTGCGGTGATCACGGGCTCTTTGTCGGCGAGGAGCTCGCGACGGGCTTCGTAGATGTCGCCTGCGGAAAACAATTTGTTTATTTATTTCATCTTCATGACAATTATGATTACATCAGCCTTATTGCGTAAGGGAATTCGGCAAGGCAAATATTTTGACCCCATTAAAGAGTATGACAAATTCTTATAAATAATTAGGTAAATAATTTATAACTCTTCGGGGAATACATACCGATGTGATGTTGTGTGTGTGTGATGATGATGATTAAGGTCTTTAGAAATGTATAATTTAGTGTTTTTTATTTTAATTTTTCCTCTATGTATTGTCTTTGTCTTGGCGTACAATAATAGTACTTTATGCAACGGTCATATAATATAGGTTATTATAACGCGGGTGTGGGTTTATACAGTGCGACATAAAAGAGTAGAAATTAAATATTTGGGAACTAAAAGTTTTCATTTTCTGGCAACATCTAAAATGAGTACTTGAGCTGTCAATTCATCTCGATCGGTTTAGACTTTCGTTAGAATTTTGGTTTTTGTGTGATATTTCTGTGTGGATAGAAAAACAGTGGAATAACATGAATAAGGTAATTTGTGGAGGTGCCCGTGATATAGTTTACAAAGTTTATACGCGGTGTATAGCCGAATTCCAAGCTGGGAAGCTTCTATCTAACTTAGAAGATGTTTACCATCGTACAGCAGATTTTACTGGTAAGTAACTATTGAAAGTTGCACTAAACGTTAATTACAAACGATTAATACATTCAAAATTTTCGATCCAAATATCATTTACAATTTATTTGTTTACCATTTTTGAAGTTATGCTAAGATAAACAAATAGCGTTGTAGTTATATCGCGACTTACAACGTTGATAGTAAGGCAACAAAAATTAATTTAGTTTATTGCGGATAGGTTTTTTTTTTCCCCTACCATATTTGTTGATGCAATCGACTAAATGGAAAGAAACAATTTTAAAATATATTCACGTTTATTTACCGCGGAACTTCTTTCATCGCACTGACAGTGATTTTTTTCTTTGCTTGTGTAGGTGTTTCAGTAAGCTCAGTGCGCAGAATCGTGCAACACGGCACTGAAAACGGTGGGAAATTCTCAAAGGTATTGGACGACTTTATATTGAAAGCAATTGATTATTAAAATACTTATTTTTTGTGAAGTTGTTGTTTTATTACTACTACATAATTTTCAAATATTTAACAAACATACTTATTTAATATATTTACTCATTATTTATACCCAAAAAATAAATAATACTATTCAAGTATCAAGATCAGCTGGGTCGTACCAACTGGGTTGCTATCTGAGCGATTGTGGCGCCCTCATTTAATTTCTACTCTTTTATGTCGCACTGTAACTCGTGTGATGATAGTATCACACGAGTGTTTTAATACCGTTGTTAATATAAGTAAATAATTATATGCCGTTGCATACACTATTTTATCTTCACTAACGCTAAAACGGATCTAGAAGAAATTTGGAACAGATATAGTTAGATGAAATAGCATATAGGCTACGGGTTTTAATCCCGTTATATTGTTCCGTGGGGATAAGAAAACTCTTTTCACGCGGGCGAAGCCGCTGGCAGAAGCTAGTTATCAATAAATAATATTTCCTCGCACCTGCACATCGCTCGATTCCCTTGACGACGACAGAGGTGATGCCCTGCTTGGGCTTGCGACGTATGTTGATGTACACGTTGTACTTCTGCATCAGTTTCGTTGCTAGCTCGTTCTCTATGCGACAACCTTCGTCGGACACGTCGAAGATCACTACGAGGGGAAGGCTTCCCTGTTTGGATAGATGGAAGAATTAGGTTGAAAAAATGATAAATTTGTTAATAATAAATAGTACATTTCGTGTCGATTATAAAAAGTCGAGATTTTACCACGAGCGATGTAGCCAATTTAGAACCGTCGAAAGCTACATAATGCGAGTGTTAAAATAAAGCCTTTTTATGCGAGACACGAACGATTCTTTTTCCACTACCTGATGAGCTTACATATTTAAATGCAAATAAGTTCCAACAACAATTTATTAGAAACGTTCAGAATAAAAACCACAGACTATACACACACAGTCAACGCGCGCTTTTTCGAGAGGTAACAGGTTCAGTATCATTCTGCCGGATGGGGAGGTGGAAAAAAAGCGGGCGGAGCGGCACAATGCGTCTACCAATAGTAGCCTATTCAGTTAAAAGAAATAATTACGTTGTAGTTACATAATGTTATCAAAACTCCATACAAAAGTCATCTCGTAACTGTTATTACGTATTTTTTTTTATGTTTTATTTTACAATCTTGAGTCTAAACGTTTGTTGTGGAGCTTGTGCCTAAATATTAACAGCCGCAGACATTTTAAGGGTAAGAAACTTTAGCCATATTAGTCATGGGTTCAGAATCGAAATTATAATAATTATAACCTTAATTCACAATCTTAGAGAGTATGGTTTTACAAGAAAACTGTCTAACATAATCTGTTAACTTAATTATTTAAATATCTACTATACGACTTTACAATAATTTGACACCGGTATCAAGATTCTTTTGATTAGTTCTGATGTATGTTCACAAAGGCCTCTCCTAGAGCTTACCACATTCTCCTGTCATGGGTCATCCTCCTCCAAGTTACACCAGCTATTTACCCGATATCGTCTTCAGAATCTTTATGCCAGCAAACGCTTGTCATAGCCCCAACAGATCTTACTGTGTGTAGTGATTGTAAAAAAAAAACTCTTTTTTCCACTACCTTGTCTTTATCTAACATATTGCTTAAAAAATTCGTTTCAAAATATAATCATCTCTCATCTGCCTAGCCTTTTCCTAATTGTGGTTGGGGTCGACTTCCAGTCTTACCGGATTCAGCTGGGTACCAGTGTTTTACATGGAGCGACTGCCTATCTGACCGCCACAACCCAGTAACTGGGTAACACGGTACCCCTTGGCAAGACTGGTGTCAGATCTCAAACTTCTGACTACCCGTAACGACTGTCAAAGATCTTCAAACGACAGCCGGGGCCAACGGCTTAACGTGCTTTCCGAGGCACGGAGGAAACTCGGTATGTTGAAATGGTCACCCATCCACTGACCGCATTTTCGACAGCAAGCGCCGCGGGATAAAGTGGGGATTAACCAACGTTTTAGAGGACTTCGATTACGCCGATGCCCTATGCCTGCTGAGTCATACCCACGCTGATATGCAAGCAAATTGATAGATTTAAGTCAGGAATCGGGCGAAACGGGACTAAAAATAAACACCCGGAAGACCCAAGAGATGAGATCTGGTGTGAAGAATACTTCACCGTTGCTGATTGGCACGGAGGCAGTGGAACGCGTCCACAAGTTCACTTACATCGGGAGCGTCGTGTCAGAAACTGGAGGTAGTGAAGATGTCATCACTTCAAGGATAGCCAAAGCACGAGCTACCTTCGCGCAGCTGAGACCCGTTTGGAAATCGCGGAAACTGACCCGAAGGATTAAACTCAAAATCTTCGGGTTAAATGTCAAATCCGTGCTGCTTTACGGGTGCGAAATGTGGAAGGTCACAAAAGACATCTCACGCCAGATCCAAGTCGTCGTCAACCGCTGTCTTCGTCGCATACTCGGCATTTACTGGCCCGAGACCATCACCAACGTAGAGCTGTTGGAGCAATGCCACGAGAGCCCGATCGACCGCCTGATCAAGCGTCGCAAGTGGAGTTGGATTGGCCACACGCTGCGAAGGGATTCTGATCATATACCGAAGCAAGCGCTGGATTGGAATCCCCAGGGCAAAAGAAAGCGTGGCCGTCCCCGTCAAACCTGGCGTCGCACCGTGTTGGCGGAAGCGACGAGCATCGGTCGAAGCGAGGTGAAGCGTGAAGCTCAGGACCGATCGCGATGGAGAACTACTGTGGACGCCCTTTGCCCCATCCAGGGGACGTAGGACATTAAGTAAGTCCACGGACCGACCTCAGCAAGCGTTGCTTAACCTTGAAGATTGACCCGTGCGGCTGTTATTATTTAGCCACGAGCTCGAGCTCGACGACATACGGCAACATAAGAACTAAAATCATAAAATCCTGCCCTTGTAGCATTTTTTTTGTTAGTTCTAGTTCGTAACTTTTTTGATGTACAATAAAATATATTCCAATCCTGTATTGGTGGGATTTGAATTTATACAACAGTCCGACAAAAACCGTCGTACAGTTGCCCACCACCCGGTCTGGTCGAAGGATACTCCCTTTTCAATAGACCTTGCGGGACTTAACACCCTGTTCCGCATATCTCCATATTGCCACTAAATGCTAGAAATTATTCTAAACATTTCAATCTTCAACCACTTACCACCAACTGCTGCCTAGCTGCATAAACATCCTTGATATTGCCCGTAATGGTGACGCAACTCTTCTTGATCACCGGTATGTTGGGGTCATCAGCGTCAGGGAACATGATCTGAGTGTTGGTGCCCTTCATGATGACCTTCAGCTGTTCAGCTCCGCGGCCGACCACCACGCTGTGGTGCATCGGGGATATCTCGAGGGACATCTGCACTTGGGTTTGACTCTGAAAAGCAGAATAATTAACTAAGCAGGTTTCATTTATTATTATTTATATTTCTTTTTTAAACGTTGAAACAAACATTTAAACCTACATCACGGGATCCCAGCGCTATGAAAGAAATTTTTAAAAACACATAAATCTCACTATATGGCGCGACATGCACCGAGTTGATATAGAATTGTGTGTAAAATTAACATTTTCTGGAATGTAACATAAAATTTGTATGTTCTTGTTTGATCAACTCTCGTAAGCACAACATTATGCAATATTGGGCTCTTAATCCACATTTCAAATATTATTTGAACGGATCACTTAAAATTGATGCCAATAGATGGCGCGGTTTTAATTGTCTGAGGCGTTCCTCTCGATTGTTTAAATTTGTATTGTAACACATTTTGGTGCAACGACTGTAAAAACGTGCAAACAAAATACTATAAAAATTCTTCACTGTATTTAAAGAAAAAAATATTTATGCACCGAGTAAACTCTTTTACTTGCAAGTCTCTGCAAACACCATATATCTATCGCCATGGAACGGAACAGAACGCGAACGACGACGTACAAAAAATAATCGGTTTAATCAGACGAAAAACGCTAGTTACGTCGGCACGGTTTCTTTGTATGGGATGAGGCATCTGTATGCTAGTATTATATTATCTCTGTGCCCACATGCACAAACACCCATATCCGTGGATATATATCAGATATATATCTATATCTGTGGACCTTGCGTATATTTGTTTCATGCGGGAATCGAACCCGGGACACGCAGCACAGCAGCCGATCGCTCAACCACTGCGCCGACCAATTACACACAACACAGAGAAAACAAGATATACAATGAAAATAAAAAGGCTGTTTGCTTCTACAAAATTTATTCGTCCCTACTTTAATAATTTTTGCTATTATCACGCCCCATGCGTGATAATAGCAAAAAATATTCAAAATTCGCCTCTGAGTTGCCTGATACAGATGCCAATCTTGAATACTTTTTTGCAAGTTGACTTGTGGACCTATTCACGCCATGTACGGGTTATATGTAAGCAAATTAATGTTTAGTTCAGAGGTTTCCTTTCAAAAGTGTTTTTCATCCCACCATCTCGGAAAGAGTATTTTTAATCTTCAATATCTGAGTGGAAAAGCCGTTTTTATTCACTAGAGGATAAAGTAAATTGAATTTAGAACATCGTGTGCACTAAGTTTGTGAATTAAAAAAAACATTAAACCTTTTTACTGCTACCTCTATGGTGCCGAATATATCATACAACTTTTTTTTAATTTGTTAAAAACTCAGACTCGGAACCTTCTTGGTGTTCTTTTTTCAATTTGCTTTGTACGCGGTTCTAACCATCTCCCTCTCTCTCCAACATTCACGCCAAGGGAATCCGATGAATCGGTACAACTATTAAGTATGACAGATAGTTTACCGAAAAACAGTACACAAGTGACTAACACCAATATTACAGTACCAAACAAAAATATTACACTCAATTTAAATAACTGTAGCAACGTTACTTTAAAATTTTCTTAATTATACCTTAGTATTATTTTGTTATAATTTAAAGATTATTCTGTAATACTTACCTGTCATAATGTAGTAATTAATACCTAAACTGAATTAGAAGTGTACCTATCTTGTGATTGTAAACGTTTTTTTTTTGCATTTAGTCATTTCCTCGCTGAGGTGGAATGAAAAGTTACGTGTTGCACTCGAGTGCAAAGATTTTTCACCTCGTGGTCTTTTGATTCCCTCGCTAACGCTCAGGGTTCTAATTTTGAATCACTCGCTGAGCTCGTGATTCAATTTTAGAATCCTTCGCTTGCTCGGTCATCAAAATTGAACACGCGGTTAAAAAGCAACTTTGCACTCTTGTATAACAAATAACTATTAATGCTCTTCAAAAAGCATCAGGCGATTTCTTTGGTAAATAATCTGTAGTTTTAATACTGTAAATAGAAGGGATATCTTACTCGTGTGATTTTATTACGGGGTAAGCCTGAAAAATAAAACTGTTCTCAACACAGTAAATCTACATACATAACGCAAGTCCCTCCATCTGTATGAAAACCAAGCGTGCCAATTTTTCAAAAACAATTTAATAACAAATTTTCTTACCAAAGAAAGAAAACATTGCCAATGCCTCGGCCAACTTTTTTTATACAGTCTTTACAGCTCAATCAAAATAAAAATCAATAATTTTTATTTCACATAGGCCTACATGGGCACTTATAAAACGTCGACAATGTGCACGGTTCGGGTTGGTCGATTCCTATGGAGAAGAACCGGCAAGAAACTCCATGGTCAATATGGCATAACAAGGCGTTTTTCTAGATTTCGGTGGATTTCCGGTGCCGATAATGCTAAATGAAAAGCTAGATTACGATCACTGATCGTAACTTTACTCAGTTTTTTGGCACGCGAATTAAGTACATACAACCGCGTCATCTAGTTTGATTTATGTCTCTTATAAATTGCTGCCAATATTTAAACTAGGAACTAAACTAAACAATATCATTAGTAATTCATAGGCAGGTTGGACTTCAAGGCCGCGGGTGCTCAGATTGGGGAAATGGGTACTAGACTAGCTACCCAGCGAAGACCGTCGCTCCACCAAGCTAGTATAAAAAGTAGGTACTTACTGCCAATGGTCCGCACATGTAATTCATGAGCAGATTGGTCGCCTCCATGGTGGTTTGCACCTCCCATTGTACCCCCTTCACCACCAGTAGATTGGCGTGGAGCTTCGGACGGTTGCGCAGCATCACCTGTCACAGACAATTGTTATTAAAGAGAGCTTGGTCAGATGAGGGTACTCCCAGGGGCGTAGCTACCGCCGTATTTGCCGTATCAATTATACGGGGCCCCCGGGCCACGGGGCCCCCAACGTGCGTAAATTAAAATTACAACTGATAAAAAATTACCTAAGAACGTCGATGGGACATGAACGCCTGTCAGACCTGTCTCTATTTTGTCCATAGAGGCAGAAACTTTAGAAAAACTAAACTCATCATCAGCTATAAATGATTTAATAAATCTGTTTGCGGAAAAAAGGCAAGGAGAGTGTATATTCAATTTGAATTGTTTGTAAACATTTTGGCAAAAGTGACAGATAGATAATTATGATGAATAAATATTTCTTTTAATTTTATGCAATCAATTTTTTGTCTTTTGTGAGAAATCACGCTTCATAAGGGCCCCCAAACAATTTTTATACTGGGCCCCGCCAAGGCACGCTACGCCACTGGGTACTCCTGATCTGGTCAGCCGGAATGACTGCGGAACCACTTCACAAACTATGCCCCCGTCTCCTGTCCTGTACCCATGCGAGACCTTTGCGAGGCCAGCGCTAAGGACTTGGTTGATTGGTCGAAGAACATTTAAATTTCGAAAAAGATATCATCGATGCAAAGAGCGTAGAAAAATCATCCAACAGCTAATTACTATCGTGCTAAGATTACCGAGAAATCTATACTAATATTATAAATGCGAATGTAACTCTGTCTGTCTGTCTGTCTATGTGATTGGTCTCTACCCTATGCCTTTGCGAATTCACATACGCAATTACGCTGCTGGACATAGTATACTGTTTATCTCGCGAGTATGTTCCCTCCGCGGGTATGTTTATTTTCATAGGGGCTAAGCTCACGAAGGCGGGTTACGTGACTTTTATGATGTCGTATTAAGAGTCATTCGCCTTCGTGAGATAGTAAAACTATTTATATTAAATAACATATTTTGGAGTTACTGCCTCATTGGTCTAATAGTTGTCAACGCTTCCTGCTTCCTAATTGCGTAAGTTAATTTGGCAGGGCAAAGGGTTTGACCCCATGAAAGAGTAAGTATTTTTATGAAAAATACTCTTTGAATAATTAGGTACCTATTGCCAAAAAAAATAGGACTCTTTCGAAAAGAGTATCTTCACCAATGAAAGCGTCCAATAATTTTTGGCAATACCTAATTGTTTAAAGATAATTTTTCATACTCTTTCATGGGGTCAAATCCTTTGCCTTGCCGAATTCACAGGGCATTGTTAGATTTTCATATAATAGGAATTTCTCATTATCAGGCCGGTGTCTGGATTTTTGCTCCATTGATGACGATAGACTCGCCCCTATTACATGGAAATTAAACATTTACCTGCTGGAGAAATGTGGCTAAAACACTTGAACAACAGTAATTGTAGGCAGTACTGCCTTATCCTATGTGAAAATCAGGCAAAATAGGTTGAAATGTTATTAATTTCTTACCTGAACATTATACTGATCCTGGATGTTTTGCACGAAAGGAGACGTGATGTCCGGCAGCGGTTGCGAGTTTGGGACTATCGGCAGCTCGAAGCAGAATACTAGCGGTGTGAGGGCCTGTTACATGATAACGATCAAGTTTATAATCAAAATTGGACGACAATAGTTTTTTTGTTTAACCCGGTTCATTAAAGAAACGAATCTCAAATGGCGGTGCTTATCATATTCATAGACTGCACGAGTGTGCAAGCGAAAAAACATGATAAAAGATCGCGGTATGCGATAAGGCCGCCCATTGTATACCTATTTTTCTTTTTCTTGTTTGTTATGGTGTACAATAAAGTGTATATAAATAAATAAATAAATAAGCATCGTCATTTTAGATTCGTTTCTTATGTGAACCGGCAGCCTAATAGCGCAAGTGAATTCGGCAAGGCATAGGGTTTGATTACCATCAATCGACCAATCACCAGCGAGATGAAAGACGCGATGTAGATTTCCGTCTTTGTGATTGGTCGATTGATGGCCGTCAAAGTCGTGCCATGCCGAATTCACTTGCGCAATCAGGCTGCTGGTTATACTGCCTAATTACATGAAAACAAACTCAAAATCATTTATTCCAATTAAACCATTAAACTATCTATGGAGAAGAACGTGCAATAAACTCGAGGAACACTCTTTCCAATCAATAAAAAATAATTACAAAGTGGGTATTTGGTTACAATATTCTTGTTGAAAAATTACATAGGTACAATGTGAGAACGTCTGTAACATCTGAAATACATAATTATTTAAGTCATCTCACTTTTATAATGTCTCGACTACGAAGGACTTCTCAATAAGTAGTGAAATCTTGACAGAAATAATGAGAAATATCTTTACCAAAAATGAATTCTCATCTTTGCGAAAATCGCTGCTGTAATTTTGTCTGAATGCGTCTAGACTGAATAAAGCTCTCATATTTAGAGCAGGCGCTATGATAATACGAGTATGAGAATATAATTCCTTATTAAAAAAAAAATTAGGCAGGCAGTAGTAACTAGTAAGCAGTGGCGTAGCTAGTCTTATAGGGGCCCTGTTTCTCAATTTGTTGGGGGCCCATTTTACCCGGTTGCAGCAAATACCAAAAGGAAGACAACGTTTCTTACACAAAAAACCCGACGAACTAAAAAGACAAGAAAATCATGCTGTGCAGTCGGAGGATACATATACGCGAGCTGGCTGATCAAAACCAGATGTATCCATCGACTGCACAGCATGATTTTCTTCTTGTTTACGTATTTTTAGTTCGTTTTTAAGCAGTCGGGTTTTTTGTTATTTTTAAATATATTTTTATTTACAACTTTTTAGTTATTTTCTTTTAGAATTAAGTACATTTAAACATATAAGTATTATATATTTTAGTAATCACTTCTTAAAACCCTTCATTTTGATACCCCACAAGATAGGATTGGAAGAAAAAAAATTTGGGCCACCACAATATGGCGCCCAAAATCCGCCATTTTTTTATTTTGCAATTTTAATGTAGCCACTGACACTCGCAGGGTTAAGACGAATCGATTGCCGTAAGAATCATCAAAATCGGCCATCGCGTTTGGTCTCCAGAACGCCATAAAGGAACAAACATACATACATACATAGACTGATAAACACATTACCCTCCTTCAGCAGTCGGGTAAAAATTAATAAAATAGGAGTCTCGATTCGTGACGTGGATACCATAAACGGTCATGAAGATCGAACGAAACGGGCCTAAAAATGACAGAATCTTGACTGGAATAGGTTAAGTTGCCATTGTGATTTGACTTAGAGAATGTTATAATTCCTCAAAAACCTCTAATCAGGATAAATGAGATTGTGGGTAAAATTCTCCACAAGTCGGGCCCCTGTAGCTCAGTATCATTGATACGGATGATACCGCGATAGCTACGCCCCTGCTAGTAAGGTAGATTTCTGACATCTAGAAACCCCAATACCGAATATTATTTGATTTATATAATGTTTAAATTCTATTGAAGATCCTAAATCAATGAATCTGTGCACAATGTATCAAGATATTTACTTTGCAAGATAACAAACTTTACTACAATCCAGTGGCATAAAACCTGCAAAAGTGTCTCTAAAACCCGCTTGCGCCACCCTGAGATATATTACTAACTCCGAGTTAGTACCTTACCCCGTGTGACATATTTTAATTTAACCTCGTGTTAGCCACTAACTCTGAGTTAAGTTTTTCATGCAAGTGCGTCCAAAGGTCTAAGCAAACCACCACTTACTCTAACTCTAGCCCTGGCCCGTTCCACCCGCTCCATGTCTCCTGCAATGGACACCTGGTTACTCTTCTCCACAGTACTGGTGCGGTTCGAGTCTGGGAAGTGGATATGGCATCCTGTCTCCTCCATCACGCGCTTTATTGTAAGCCCACCCTGTGGAACAAGATATTTTAATGAGTATTCTTTTAAAAAAATATTTTGAAGACATACTTTTTGAATGCAAATGAAAATGTAAAAATGCGTTCCTTGCGAAGTATGTGTGAGATTAAGTAATGATGTAATAAGACAACGTTGTGGTTTAAAAGAAGATGTAGTGACTAAAATTGAAAAGAGTATGAGAGATGAGAGATATGATATGATAAGAGATGGTTTGGCCATGTTGAGAGGATGAATGAAAGGCGACTAACGAAAGGTATTTACAAGGCAGACGTGAATGGAAACGCCGGTAGGGGACGCCCTAGAAAGACATACATAGACCTTATTGGTGATGTTCTTCAGAAAGGCCACGTGCGCAGTACTCATAACCGGCGTGTGTGTATGACTAGATGTATGAATGTTAGTGAAGCAAAAGAAGTATCTAAGGATCGAAGCAGGTGGCGTTCTGTAGTTTCTGCCTACCCCCATGGAAAAAAGGCGTGAGTTTATGTATGTATACTTTTTGAAATGAAAGATACTAAAATGTAATACAGATGTTAATACACATCCAATAAGGCCACTTTACGGATCCATCATAAGACCATTGCACCATATTATTTCTATGTCGTGTCGGCCCAATGGCCCAATTATTCATTTATGCTGTAGGAGCGCAGCATAAATGAAAAATGTAGTCGATCATCATCCTCTATAAATGGACTATCCAACACAAAAAAAAAACAATGCCAGCCAGTATATCCCGAGATTAGCGCGTTCAAACAAACAAACAGTTTACAGTATAGATAACCTGAATCTGAGAAACGGATCCAACGATTTTCATGGAATTTGGTATGCATGGGGTTTCGGGGGCGATAAATCGATCTAGCTAGGTTTCATTTTTAGAAAACGTCGTTTTCTCTGTTTTCATCCGAGCAGAGCTCGGTCGCCCAGGTGCTTACTTACTTGTACTTAAGTATCGGCTCGTGGATGTTATTTTAGTGCACCCATATCAATAAAAAGATGCAATAATCAAGGCTATTTTTAACATTGCACATGTTTTTATTACCTAAAGATCCTTACAACGGATAATTACTTAGCGGACGGTTTCAAAGATTATCTTAATTATTCTGTGGATACCCGTATGTACCACAGAGAACCAAGGTGGGAAATACTGACGCACGGAACAATCATTTCAGTCATAATTATATTTAATTTTAATATTGTTGAGACTTGTGTTTCTGAGACACAAATAAGCACCTACTCATCATGGGAGCCGAGAAGATCATAATAATTATAGTAAGACATAAAAATTAATTTTCTTGGTTCTTATGGTACGTAAGTACTCCGGTTTGAATAACGCAACATATTTACGTAGTGGTTTATATTACCTTTCTATACTTATTTGTTATATATTTTTGTATTATATTAGACGCAACAGGCTTTGGTTTCCGTACGTCACGTCCTAGGCGACCACTGAAAATCAGCGCCGTGCTGTGGGTCTCCCACGGCACTGCATTATACTGAGTGGAAGCCTTCTTGTCACAGTCACGACATGCATCTGCTTGTACTTACCTACTCATCATCCTTGTACTGTACTCAAATTTGGTATTTTAGTTTTATCTGACCTTCCTTTACTAACATAATTTAAGTACCTACTAATACTACTGTTAAGGTTACACTAGTCGAAAATTCTTCCATACAAACGTAGTCTAGAGATAACTCCACTGTTTGACGATGTCTGTTCAAAATAAAAAATGATATCAATAATTTGTCTCATCATTATCTAGGCCTGTATGGAAACAAAAATGTAAATAAATAATATATTTGAAAGTTATGAGCGTCGAAAGTTTCATATTTCAACACTAATTTTAACGCATCTTTGGGCGGAAATAAATACCATAAGAACAAGGAAAATTGCAAAACGGCCTCCATACAGGGTAAGATTAGTCAAAAGTAAGGGTTTAATTTAAGTAAAAATCAAAAAATTGTATGTCGTTTCTGTGGCGAATAAACACGTTTTCTTTCTTTTATTCTTTGAATATACAATCTGCCTAGCTTTTTCCAAACTATATTAGAGTCGGCGTCAACTTATCAAAAAAAATGATCTCTTTCGAATGTCTTCAGTCTTCACCAATGAAATAGTCCAATATTTTTTGACAATCCATTGAATCTCATCTCCTTCGAACCAAACATATCCATGTCGGGATGCCCTAAGCTCCCGAGCTCGCTTCGCTCGCTCTTGGACTAATTCATTGACCATAATTATCGAATTGCCCAACCGTTACGTAGCAATATTCATAATGATGTGATAAATATAGAAGTTTAAATCAGTATTCATTACAATGCCCGATTTGACTTGACTTCCATGACATTACAAACTTCAAGTAAACCTCTGCTAACGCCTTCAAAGAATTTAGGCGTGATCTTATGAGTTTATGACGCATGAAACGTAAACCAGCTAGTTTCACTTAATCTAGCAATAAAAAAAGTATAAACCGCTAATGAGTTTGAAAACATGGGGTACGATTACTCCAAGACGAAGCAAACATTGACGAGGAAATTCACACGAGAAACAAATATACCTAAGTTCCTAAGTTAGTTAGTCGAGTTAGGTACCTATGTTTGATTTTCGTGTGAATTGAATAACGTGTTCATAAATGTTTAGATTGTAATCAAAAGATTATTTCTTGGAAAGGGTTTTTTTTCTTTGTTGAGATTCGTTTATTCTTGACTTCTAGTCTAGGTCATAGGTGATAGAGACAAATTGGAAACTTAAGTCGATACTTATTTAGTTTTCTAAAATGCGCCGAAAAACTAAGAAATATCTTAAATAAAAGCCTTTTTCAGTGTTACCTATCCTGTAGCTCTACCAGCTACCCTGATTATTGCAAGAAAGAATGAAAAAGTGTTTAATTGTCACAAAACGATATACAATATAAGTCCTACATGCTTATGCTAAACCCTGATTTTGAAGATAAAAGCTGTAAATTTACCTAAACTGGGACCTATTCGGACCCTACTTTTTTTGCGATTATTGTGATGGTCAAAACGTATTTGTGCGAAAATTTTGTATGATGTCATACAATTTTTCTGATGCCAATCTGGAGCTGAATATATTATCTTTAAAGTAAGACCATGATATCTTCACATCGGAGATTGCATATACATTAAAATGGTACCTGAAAAGTACTGTTATTTGTAGAAAAATGTAACAGCGTCCTTAACAATAGTATTAGTTGTACTTAAATTAAATTAGTCTTTACGAGAAATAAATAAAACAATAATAACATATACTACCTACATTTTGTATAAAGAAAAGAAATAGAGTGAAAAAGATGCCAGGCAACTGCATGTCGTGATTGCGGCAAGAAGGCTTCCACTCAGCATAATGCTGTGCCGTGGAGGACCCACAGCGCGGCGCTGATTTTCAGTGGTCGCCTACCGCATATTATATTATCTGTGCCTGAACTAAATACAATTATCTCTACCATGGCCGTCCATGGCAAGTAACTATTTAGTAATCTGTGACATGGCTACAGGGTTGATTCTACTTTCACGAACATTTGTTTAGCATATTGCTTTCGGTCTAAATTATTTATTTTTACCCGGCTGCAAGGAAAGGGTTTTTCGCGCGTATCTTGTATATATATAAGTATGTTTGTATGTATGTAATATTCTATATTACCTCGTATCTTTCAAACCATTTTCGGATTTTTATAATTAAGACATCGTTAGATAGGTCTTGGCCGCCCAAGTGTTCTTAGATAAGTGCCGTAACATGGCGGATTTTGGGCGCCATATTGTGAGGCACCAAGTTTTTTCTTCCAATCCCATCTTGTGGGGTATAAATAAAGGTTTTTAAGAGGCGATTTCAAAAATATTAACACTTAAATATGTTTAAATTTAACTAATTCGAAAAAAGTGATTCATAAAAAAAACAAATAATCAAAAAACGAACTAAAAAGACGTAAACAAGAAGAAAATCATGCTGTGCAGTCGGAGGATACATCAGTCTGGTTTTGGTCAGCCAGCTCGCGAACATGTATCCTTCGTTTATTAGATCGATATGTTTAAAAGTATTTATAAAAAAAAATATTCACTAAAAAGTTGTAAATAAAAAAAGCTAATTAAAAAATCTAGGTACATATTCGCGAACTGCCTGATCCTCCGACTGCACAGCATGTTTTTTTCTTGTTTACAGCTTTTTAGTTCGCTTCTTAAGCAGTCGGGTTTTTTTATTTTTAAATTAGCTTTTTTTATTGTTTATGGCAATCACGCCGCCTATAACACAGGAACCCTTCGGGCGCCTCTGCCGATACCTTCGGGGAATATATACGAAATAACATAACCACAGATAATATTGTTACAAGATAGGGCAGCGCCATCTAGTGACGAGTAGAAGAACTAAGTAGTAACTAGTGGCGCCATCTAGTATCGAATAGCGGAACTAATGTTCTCGAAAGTTCGTGTCGTGTAGAATTTTCCAGAATGTTCGAACCGAACATTCTGGAAGTTTCTAGTCGCTTCGAGAACGATGAGTTCAAAAGTCGATTGTTCTGGAAGATTCTCGAAGTACCTAGAACAGTATGGAACGTTCTAGAAACATCTTCCCAGCTATATAAAGAGCGGTCGGGTTCGTCGTGGGTGAGTTTCGATTGAGAAGCGATAAAAAGCGATCAAAGCGGAAAATAGTGCGAAGTAATAGAATTGTTTAAGAAGTGTTTTTGTAATAAACAGTGATTAATTGAAGTCAGATGTTTAAATAATTTATCCCTGAACCCCAGCTCGTAACAATATAATACTAGCATCATAACTGCTAAGTAAACTATGATAATATAATGTTATTCACTTACCGAAACCTACTTACCTATGTAGGGGAAGATGACCAGTTATTGGCACTTCAAGAGAGTGCCTTGCCTAGTTCCGTAATCAAATGCCCAGGAAATCTTATTGAAATGCACTAGCATACAAATATTATAATGACTTCGAAGGAAATATTCCAATCTTTATTTTAAGTGTTGTTTCATCCAGTGAAATAGTAGTTATAAATAAATTTTCCTTATATTATAAAGAACCAGACTGCTTAAAAATCTAACTAATAAAAAGACGTAAACAAGAAGAAAATCATGCTGTGCAGTCGGAGGATACATGTTCGCGAGCTGGTTGACCAAAACCAGACTGATGTATCCTCCGACTGCACAGCATAATTTTCTTCTTGTTTACGTCTTTTTAGTTCGCTTTTTAAACTGTCGGGTTTTTTGATTATTTGTTTTTTTTATGAATCACTTTTTTCGAATTAGTTAAATTTAAACATATAAGTGTTAATATTTTTGAAATCGCCTCTTAAAAACCTTTATTTATACCCCACAAGATGGGATTGGAAGAAAAAACTTGGTACCTCACAATATGGCGCCAAAAGCCGCCATTTTTTAATTTTCCAAGTTTAATGTGGCCGCTGCCAGACGAATCGATTGACGTAAGAATCATCAAAATCGGCCAACGTGTTTGGTCTCTAGAACGCCACATAGGAACAAACATACATACATACATAGACTGATACACATTACCCTCCACCGGCAGTCGGGTTAAAAAATCTATCTAAAACCCTATTACTGACATAGAAATTTCAACATTGCGTAATTCTTGGTTTTCCTATTTTTAGCCTATAAACTTAGAAGTGCCAATAAAAATAGAGGTGCCAGCGATAGAATGGTTTACCCTATATGTACATATTAAAACAACTATAGCAAAAAAGCACTGTCCCAACTGTTCGTAGCCTATTGAAAGCCAGCATTAAACTAAATAAAGTGTTTAGTAAAACAAATTGGTTCTTTAAATTTTTTAGTCTGGTTGTCTTGATTCTGAACACAGATATAAATCGAACTAGATGACACGATTGTATGTATTTCGCGTGTCTTAAAACGGGAGTAAAATTACGTTCAATGATCGTATAATATTCACAGCGGATCTTTGTTTCTCTGAAGTTGGCTCTGTCAACTATTGCGCACGAAACAGATTAACTGCATAGAGTAAGCGAGATAGGATGATGCGACAAACGTATGCGAGTGAAAGAGACAGTTATACAATGCTATTGACACTTTCAATATTGACACCAAAATAGCTACTGCGCAGCCTCTTGCAGCCAATTCAGAGACACAAAGATCCGTTGTGAGTATTATACTTTGAGCTTTTCATTTAGCGTTATCGGCACCGGAAATCCACCGAAATTTAGCAAAATAACGTCTAATTATGCCATATTGAGCTGTAAAGACTGTATAAAAAATGTTGGCAGAGGTATTGGAAATGTTTTCTTTCATTGGTAAGTAAATTTGTTTTTAAATTGTGTGTGAAAAGCGGCACGCTTGGTTTCAATACAGATGGAGAGACCTGCGTTATCTAGTTAGATTTATGTCTGTGGTCCAGAAAATTATTGACTTAGAATCAGAGCGGGTCGATTACTGATTTAACAGCATGATGTCATGGACAGAAACTTATAGCACCTAATTAACACTAAAACTATCTAGATTCCTGAAACACGAGAACTTTATCTATATTTCTCGTGCTCACAAGCATTCAATTGATGTGAAATCTATAGTGTCTTGAAATAAATAGGTTCCAGTAAAAGCCTAGGTAGTTAAGTAGCTTAGTCTCTAACGCGACCAGTTTCACTGTCACTCTTAAAATATTTGAGCACTCAACGGACATAGCTTGCGTCCCTGATACAGACAGATAATTACGGCTCAGAAAGTTGGAACACTAGTGCTACCTGAGCAGTAGTGAATTCATGTGACAGTGGGCGTGAAATGTGGGGTTATCCGAAGTTAATCGTCCACTTCAGAGCCGCCATTAAGCTTGAGTCGACTTGTACCACTAAATACTTATTTATTTTAGTACTTAACCCGATTAGCGAGGTAATTTAGTTAACGCCTACTAGCTTTTGATTAGCGTAATGGAAATATTGAATCAAGATTTCATCGTTGCTAAGTTACAAGATATAATTATTAGGTAGGTACACAAGTGAACAAATACGTCATGGAAATATTGTACATAACCAATATGTTATAATTCAGATTTAGCAGTTTTTTTAACCGACTTCAAAAAAAGGAGGAGTTTCTCAATTCGTCGGAATGTTTTTTTTTTCCCCCGATTACTCAAAGACGCCTGCACCGATTTGGAAAAATCTTCTTTTGTTTGAAAGGGTATAATACACAGGTGGTCCCATGGTCATAAGGTCAGGATCTGATCCTAGAAAAATCGAGGGAACTCCTCAAATATTATAGGCACACATATAGCCATTTTGGTATTTACATCTACAATGCAATCATTTGTACTCAAAAAGTATCATTTGGGGCAAGTAGAACTGATGAAGAAGACCATAGATGGCCACTGGAACTCCGAAATAAAACAATGCATCCTAGACGTGTTTAGGCTTAGTGGAATCGTCATGAGATGTACTTTGGCTATAAATGATTTTCATGTTAATTGCAGGTGCCTACCAAACTAAAAAGAGAAAAAAAAACTTTTTAACAAAAAAAAAAAACAAACCAACTTCCAAAAAAAACACTACAAAGCGAAAACTAACTTTCTTATTCGAAGTCGGTGTCGAATAACGGAAAACAATGGTTGAAAAAGACACCGACTCTGTCGCTTTGCTTTAAAAAAAAACTATGATGCTACTCCACCATAAAGTTTTTTTTCAAACTTTATGGTCTATGCCAGAAAATTAAAAGTCATTGTGCCGACTTGTACCAAAAATTACCTATATTACGTAACTTGAAAACATATTTTTTTGTTTACTGAGATATTTTGATGTGAAAGGCATAGGCGTAGAACCATTTTATCCGTTTAAATCATGTAAATCGGTCAACGCTTTTATGAGATATTAACTCATTACTGAATGCCAAGTGAAAGAAAGGGTCACGGACTCCCCTTACCGCGATACGTTTGTTTTGATCGTGTTAGCGACACTGCCTTTACATTATTTTCGTATCGTTTTGAAATATTGGTATACATTGGTAGACAGGTGCTAACGACTTTTATTTTTTTGTTATCTGGCGGTGACTTTAGTAGAATTTCACGTATAAAAATATCCGAGATGAAAAACGCGATGGTGAAGGGGTTTTTCACACAGTTACCAAATTGGTAGCATAACTGCGCAGTTATATTTTGGGAACAACCCAAGTATTACGAAATATGATGCTTTTTATTGATTATAATTGAAATACCTACAGACGTTCACGTGAACGCAAAAACGTGACAGGATCGGCTTGTCATGCGTCTTGATTACAATATCGTTATTATGAAGTTCAATTGATTTGATCTCATAAATAAAATGTCTGTCTGATAAAATCATCGAGGAAACAAACGTAGATCGTATGGAGAGTTGGAGACTGTGCTAAAAATAGCTGTGGGTTGAGTTTGACCGCTAATTACAGAAGATCTATGCTAGGCAGAGACTAGACAGTCTGGAATAAAGCTAAAAGGCTTGAATCGACAAGCGACACACTAATTGAGTAATAAAATGTCTGTCTGATAAAATCATCGAGGAAACAAACGTAGATCGTATGGAGAGTTGGAGACTGTGCTAAAAATAGCTGTGGGTTGAGTTTGACCGCTAATTACAGAAGATCTATGCTAGGCAGAGACTAGACAGTCTGGAATAAAGCTAAAAGGCTTGAATCGACAAGCGACACACTAATTGAGTAATAAAATGTCTGTCTGATAAAATCATCGAGGAAACAAACGTAGATCGTATGGAGAGTTGGAGACTGTGCTAAAAATAGCTGTGGGTTGAGTTTGACCGCTAATTACAGAAGATCTATGCTAGGCAGTGACTAGACAGTCTAGAATAAAGCTAAAAGGCTTAAATCAACAAGCGACACACTAATTGAGTAATACAGACCCTTATGAGGGGACTTTAGTGAGACTTTCTCCATACAAACACATTCTGCTGTTTTCTTCGTGGATAATGCCTCTAGAGCAATTTTTTTTTCCATAAAATCTAGGTCCCTGTATCATTTCCTTTTTTCCAAAACATTATCACAAAAAGAAATATGACAATCCAAAAATCCGAAATAAATGTCCGTTTTTACCGCCATGTTCAGAAGACTTTCAGACAAAATTTATAAGTTTTTAACAAAAAAGGAAATTATAGGAGAATAGATATACTTTTCCTCTAAATTTTGATATAAGAATTTTTTAGATCAGACAAGTTTTCATGAAGAAAACAGCAGAATACGAAACGTCTTTTGGTCAAAGTTTTTGTAGATAAAATCAGCCTGAGCTGCAGTTGTCCCTTTCGACGGCAATAGTTTCTTCAAATACCTATTTTTCAAATTCCTGTTGACTAGAGTCCGCTCTTAATCAATGCTTCCAGCACAACCAAGGAGTGGAATTCCCTGCCGGAGTCTGTGTTTCACGATAGATACAACCTAGGGATCTTTAAGTCAAGAGTGGAGTGAATAGGTTACTTCCATTCAAGCGTGCTTCACCGTCGACATCGTCGCTTTCCATCACGTGAGATAGTCAAGTGAGATGGTCAAGCGCGAGCCTATCACAACTACAAACTACAACTACTAAAATACCAAGACTTGTATTTAAGAGCGGACTCTAGTCAACAGGAATTTGAAAAATAGGTATTTGAAGAAACTATTGCCGTCGCGTCACCTCCAACCTCACCCCGTAAAGTACGAAAGGGACAACTGCAGCTCAGGCTGATTTTACCTACAAAAATTTGACTAAAAGACGTTTCGTATGCTGCTGTTTTCTTCATGAAAACTGGTCTGATCTAAAAAATTCTTATATCAAAATTTAGAGGAAAAGTATATCTATGCTCCTATCATTTCCTTTTTTGTTAAAAACTTATAAATTTTGTCTGAAAGTCTTCTGAACATGGCGGTAAAAACGGGATTTTTTTTCGGATTATTGGATTGTCATATTTCTTTTTGTGATTATTTTTTGGAAAAAAGGAAATGATACAGGCACGTATTAATTAGACCTAGATTTTATGGAAAAAAATCATTGCTCTAGAGGCATTATCCACGAAGAAAACAGCAGAATGTGTTTGTATGGAGAAAGTCTCACTAGAGTCCCCTCTTAAGTAGAGCCACAAAAAAAAACAAATCGAGGACATACGTTATACGGACCGCATGCGCGGATAAGTAGTTAATTAGAGATTAAAAACAAAATGGTGTTGTAGAATGATGCCTTTGACAGATTTAGAATTAATCTACCAAGTGCGAAGCACGATTAAGTAGGGTTCTGTACTCTAATTTTTTATTTAAACGTGAATGTTGGTATATATAGGTGCAAGTGTAACACTGATACATTTTGTCACCTTTGCCACAGATAATATAATACTAGAATACAGATGCCTCATCCAATACAAAAAAACCGTGCCGACGTAACCAGCGTTTTTCATGTGAGGCCTTAGTGTGAGTTTTTACACAAAAATCCCAAATGCATATAGAGATGGACGAATGGATGGACAAACAGCGCATAGCCCACACGTCTAGTAAAAAAGGGGAAACCCGGGCGAAAAAAATGTTACTAACTTTAATTGTATTTGGGGTTCCATTTTTCTATTTTTTTAGCATAATATTCTTTTGAAAATAGCAGAACAACAGACGAGGCGAAATCGCGCGGGTGTTCGGGTGTATTCGCGTGATCAACGAATTAGTCCAAGAGCGAGCGAAGCGAGCTCGGTAACTTAGGGCACCTCGACACGGATAGGTTAGGTTCGAAGGAGATGACGGGAGCTGAAGTGAGCGAGCGAACTCAGCGCCCGTCATCTCCTTCATGTTAGATTACTTTAGACCCTGCAGACAGAAATAGGAGGTCCGTCGACAAATTTTTATTTTCAAGTCGCTGTTTGTCGCCTACATAGTATTTTAGTGGATTTTTTTTTCGCTCTTTTATTTACTTTCTTTAATAAACGTCCCTGTGGGTAAGGAACTCTAATTAATATCTCTATTTAAAAGGAACCCAAAATCTATAAAAAATTAACAACTCACCTTTCCGATGATATGTGAATGATCTGTGTAGCTGACATCGATCTTCATTGTAACCCGGTTATTCTGAAAAATACATTGCCAATTAGTTCAATCTTAATTATAATCTTGTAGGTGCGATGAATTAAACAAGTACACATATGTAGTGCACCTATTAGCGAATGACCGCGACTCATGATATTTGCGACGTCTTATAAACAAGTTATAAAAGTAGGTAATTCTTAATTGTAAAATTTCTAAAGTACCTACCTAAGTTACGTTTCTGAGGTCCGACGCAATTTAAATAGCGTCTATAGGCAATATCATGCACGTATTTAGTAATAAAAAACCGGCCAAGTGCAAGTCGGACTCGCGCACGAAGGGTTCCGTACCATTATCGCAAAAAAACAATAAAAAATCACGTTTATTGTATTTGTTGTTATAGCGGTAACAGAAATACTTCATATGTGAATTTCAACTGTCTAGCTATCACGGTTCATGAGATAAAGCCTGGTGACAGACGGACCGCGGAGTCTTAGTAATAGGGTCCCGTTTTTACCCTTTGGGTACGGAACCCTAAAAATCACTTATCGGAGTCTCATAAATTGGATCGCGTCGACCCATCAAAAAGGTCGCTTACAGTTCTGAACATGCATATAATGCCTATGGCAGGTAGGTATAGTTCTCGCTAAACTTCTGAGCCGCCCTGAAGATGGCTCTTCGATGCGCGAGGCACGGATCGGTGCTGTTTTTGTATAAAATACTACTGCGCAGCAATTGTAGCCAACTTCGGGGTAGCCAAGAAGTTTAGCGAGAACTACACTACCATTTTGCCAGCCCAGCGACCACGACCTATCCTACCTTCCCCATAGGAAGCGTGAATTTTTCCATGCTAAACTTGTCTATGTCACTCGGGGATAAAGTATAATACTCACAGCGGTGCTTTGTGTCTCTGAAGTTTGCTGCAAGACCCCGCGCAGTAGCTATTTTTGTGTCAATGTTGAAGATGAAGATAGTATTGTATAACTGCCTCTTTCACTCGCTTACGTTTGTCGCATCGTTCTATCTCGCTTACTCAAGGCAGTATACTCGATGACAACTTCAGAGACACAAAGATCCGATGTGACTACTATCCATCTCACTGAATGATTTTTCATAATAGGATCAATATAAAAACATTCAAGAATAGAGACCAACAAGTCAGCAAGTTGGTACAACTTGGTACAGGTCGATTAAAACTTAATGGCAGCAGTGACGTTCGCTTTTCTCTGCGTAGTTCTCCCCTCACTCGTGTATAGTATTTTTGTTTGTGTGACATGAATTTGTTACTGCGCAGCGACTCGCATCCTGTTCAGAGCCGCCATTAAGTTTAAATCTACCTGTAGTAAGATTGAGGACTACGTCAAACGATTCCTGAAGTACCGTTAGGATAATGTAAGTAGGATGGATGTGAAAAAAAAACAAGGTAACTGGTTCTGCAGTCACCAACACATATGCCATCCGTCCTCTGGTTTCCCAGTTCTGGCATGGCATAAACATCCTCCAAAAATATCATTAACTAGCGAGGTTAGGCAGGTATGCTGTGCTTTATTAACTGAATGAAAGAATTGAAATTGCCCAGCCTACTTTACTCCACGGACTTGAATTGACGGTAGGATGAGGAATCTACTGCTCATGGAGAGGTAGGTGGCGTTGGTGCCAGAAAACCAGTTCTGCTACCTAATACTTTTAATTCATAAGTAAACTATAATGTAATATCATAAACACTGATGGCGTTTACAAATCAGCTCTGTGCAGACTTCATGAAAATTAGCGTGAAGATAAACATGCATTATCTAACTAAATCTTCAGCTATGTAATGGTGTAAAAGTAATTTATTGATGAACACAGGACCACGAATAATTAGCACTTTAATTCACTTTAGAGAAAAACAAAAATTAATTACATACCCTTGTGTCCAATAACTGAATTATTTTCTCTCGTGCCAGCTTTACATCATCAGGTCGACCAGCGACTCTCACATGTGGGTCTAAACACAATAATACATACATTAAATTCGAATAAAACCACCACACTTTTCAGATAATTAGCCATCATCACTTACCAACTTCAAAAAGATCGATAAATTTATTATCACGCAATTTTCTAATAACATTATAAACTAAATCGTCACTATAATCGTCAAAAATCATTGTTACTTCATTAAATATAATTAAAATAATTAATTGATTGCTAAATATGTTATTTCATGTAACGGGCACACGCGCGAATACATTATAAAATAAAAGTTTGAAGGAGCGCGCCAGGCTGGCGCCTCGCCGCTAGTCTATATGGCGCCGGCCCGCCAAAATTACGACGAAAAATGCAGGTGTTCCGTTTATTTTTGAAATTTAAAAAAAATGTGCGTTCATTTTTTTTTTGAGAAATTATTTTATGACTATTCTATAGAGTTGATATTATACCTTTTTTTGAACGAGCTCCAATTTTTAGACGAGCGGGCCAATTTATTAAAGTATTGGTTTCAGTCATTACCTGAAAAATAATTATTTGTAACTTTTATTTTGTATGTTGTTCAAATTATATAGCTAATTAATACTTTCCTTACCCGGTGGAAGAATGCTTGAGCGGTTTGTGATTCATCCAAGTTATCTGCAAAAGTTAGATAATGAATATCTGTTTCTATAATTTTTGTAATATAATTGAGAATATTAATTTACCAGCAAGCATTGTTTCCAGACGACGTCGGTCTACACGGAATCTTTCCTGGTATACATCTTCAGCACTGTTTAGCCCAAGAATAACTGCTAATTTCTGTAGGTCTTCTGCTGACGTCACGGAGTTACTTGTCCCACTTTCAGAAGCCTATCGGTTATTTGCAAAGAGGTTACAAGACAAAAATAGGACTCTGGATGATTATTTACACAGTTTGGGGTGTTTTACTAATAGTATCTTGGAAAATGGTGTAACAAAGACCTACAAAAGGGCTATGGTCTTCAAAATGGCGGAGATTGTATTATACTCAGTGTAATGGTTTTAGTCGTAATGAACATTATGAAATGGTAAAAACTTACTTCACTTAATGTATCTTTGTCCGAATTTTGTTTGAACTCCGATAAATGCGTTTTTACGGTTAAAAAGTTGGCCGATGCCATGGCTAATTGCGCAACAGATTTATATTATTAACAATATAATTGCAGTCAATTAGAATATAAATATATCATCAATAAATTAATAAAATAAATTGTCTAATGAACATTATAATTATTGCAATATGTACTTAAAATTATACCGTGGATTTGTATACCAGAACTACTTCACGTATTGCTTGACCGAAACCGAGTGAACTGTACCTAGAATATACCTAGAGGAATTCAAAACACATTCAATAAAATGTGGGTAGGTGTAACGTTTAATTTATAATTAGTGCAGTTACCTACCCTAAAACGTTTTCTTTTGTCTATTACTCTAATTTACCATAGAGGAAACATGGTAACTTTCCCAATAGTTCAACTGTAGCTGTCAATCGAAGAATTTTTTTTTGTTTCTGCATTTAGATGTCCTATTTTCTATTAAATAATATGCACACTAGCTTTTCTCATTTAGGTACCAAATTATCACATTGGCATAATAGTCGACATCGGCACTGCTTGCCTATAAAAAAAAATGTTTATGTAACTACTCCACGAAGATATGAAAATAGGTTGGGTGGCGGTATAGAGTACATTATACTATACTGGCGGGTACACGGAAGGCGGGTACACCAACCACCACCATTTTTTTTCACCTGTTTAGCTACCTATTTCTACTTTTTTGACCAGTTTTTGACATCATTAATCGTAACAATTGCCACAGTGAAAAATTAAATAGTTACAAAACGAGGTACGTCAGGTACATTTTGATTTTAAATCTATTTTTTTTTGTAAAAACATCTACTATTTAGGCTGATCATCATTATAAAAAGATATAAATTTTACGCGCAGTAGAGAAGCAACCATGCATTAATCTTGAAACAACCAATAAGAATTCCTCCCGCCGCCACGCGCTGGCGTCGAGACGGCGCCAACTCGTTAATTTCTCCGCGGACTTTATTTTGCTCCTAGTCCCTAGTCCTCGATAAAAAAATGCAATCCAGGTATATTGCAAAAGTGCACCTTTAGTTTGTCTTTTTTTCTCATTTATTTTACTTTTTGCTTGCCCATGCTGCATCTTCGTTTTTTTTGTAAAGTTTTAAATAATATATTTTTTTTACTAAAAGAAACAATAGTTGTATTAAATATTATGCCGTTGAGAGAATTCGACATAATTATACAATTAATTTATATGTACATCGGATGCTGTTTATTATGAAATAGGGATATAAATCACAAATAATAATAAATTATCATGCTTGTGAATGAATGAATAAAACCATTATGAAACGGAACGTTCCATGAACATTATTTTGAGCGCACGCCGCGTGAGGTCGCGCCAGTCGGGTTTCTGCGCTTGCGGGTGTTGGGTGTGCGTCCTCCTCGACTCTTGAATTCGTGTCATAGTTAATTTAAATCTGATATTTATAAATTAAAATAGTCTTAACTGTATTTAAATTTATTTAAGGATATAGTGTAATCTTCTATAAGTGTGTTCATTTTACGTCAAGTGTGTATTAAACCTCTATTTATTTTGGTGTTTAAAAATAAGACGGTGAGTATCAAATTGTTAATTTCTTTTATGTAACTGTCCACTCTACTCTCTAAATTAAACTTTTACTGTATTTCGATGAACCGAAGACTATAAAATAGCCGTTGTATGGTTCGGAGACGGAACAGCTGTTTGCAAGCCAAGCGGCCCAACAAGGTAACAACACGACAAAATTCACATTGTACCGAAAATGTTGTATTGAACACGTTTTTTTTTGTGTTCAAATTCATTTGCTCAACATAATGAAAAGTTAGTAATTGAACGTTTTGAGGAGCACTGATTTTTTTATACAGTACTTAAATTTTGATTTATCGATCGATACATACCCATATAAATGCTCGGTGTTATTCTTACGAGCGTAAAAATTCTCGAAAGTTAGATATAATTTAATTTAGTGGGTAACTGCAATGCATAAGTGGGTAATTGCAATGTAGTTTGGTAAAACATGACTATATTAATTATTTTTGAAAAAAGCGTGTAGGTTTGAGAAATCATAACGATGCATGTAGTGGTAACATAAGGCTCAGTGCATGCAACAGACAGATTAACATGATTCTGATGCAGAAGATTTAAAATTAAACCATTTTTTTCCGGGTTTTGAGTGAGAGTTTTGATAGGGATTGTCCCTATCAAAACTGAATGTTTGAGTAATTCAGGATTTTTAATTAGTAACCTACGTTCATGTTTATTTATTAACATAGAAATCTACTTACTTAATTTCGAAAACAATACGTATAACTCGAATTAAATTACGAGACAATGCTGTCAAGTGTCATTCTGTAAAAAAAAAGCTTTCGTAATATTACAAGCCGAAAAAAATATGGAATATTAGGGAGTTTTTTTTTTACTTCGAATTCACACTAAACTAGTACCTTTTCGTTATTATTAAAATTACTGTTATTGATTTTTTCTACTACCACAGTTCTATTCTTTTTTTTTTTTTTTTTTTTTTTTTCTTTATTTTAAGGGCTTTATCGCTGAGCGATAACGTCGCCCTGTAACATCAACATAATCACTTACTAACTACCAACAGTTAAAATTATCTATTTTAAAACAAAAAAAGCCAGTTTGTACAGGATTCTGGCTTGATCCGATAAAGGACAAGCCAGAATGGAATTACACTCTCCAATATCGTAATTATATGTATATCCAAGTAAAGTAAATCTTAGAGCTCCATTCCGAACACATTCCATCAAAACGTGTTGCACATCTTCGACTACTCCGCATTCCTCACAGTTGGGTGACGTAACCTTTTTCATCAGAAAACTAAACTTCTTTGATGGAATATGACCGGAACGAAGTCTTAATGCCATAACTAAATCTCTTCGACTTAGCACATTTTGGTCAATCCAATTATAGACTGGGAGCTGTGGTTGGATCGTCTTATACCAAATACCCTTTTCTGTTGACCTCTGGTTAAAATATTCACTCCACACATCTAAACACTGCTGTTTGATTAGTTTGATGAAATCAGTAAAAAGAGGAGGGATATTTACGGGAATTCCATCTGTCACGGCCTGGTTAGCTAATAGGTCTACTCTTTCATTATCCTCAATCTGTACGTGCGATGGGATCCATTGTAAAATTACCGAGATTGAGTTCTGACCAAACCTGAATATAGACTCCAAAATCGTGTAGGCTATCGGTACTCCTCGTATAGACGAGGTGCACCGAGCCAGGTGTTGCAGCGAGCTCTTCGAGTCTGTTAAGATGACAAACTTATCATGGCTAACTGAGTTAGAATAAGAAAGAGCCTCTGCTATTGCAATTAACTCGATATACATAATGGAGATATCGGAGTCTATAGCAAGCTTGACAGACGTATTCAATTGTGGGTCCCAAACAGCAGCCCCATTACCAGCACCAGTTTTAGAACCGTCTGTGTAAATTTTATAGTAATCAGTATATTCCTCATCTATAAATTTCGTGCAGATTTGCCTCAAACGGTTACCATCATAATCTCGTTTAGGCTCAGTTATAGCTGGAATGTTGGGCTTAATAGCTTTGTGGACATTTATGTTGCTGACCCATGTCTCAAGAGAAAACATTTCGATCAACTTAACTGAGTGCATAGTAGACAATTTAAGCTCGTTGTAAACTGAGACCAATAGGGGCCGCTTCCTGCATCGCCAGTATTGGGAATTATTAGTGCTTAAGATTAATACTTCAATTAAATTGATCGCAATGTTCCCTCGTAAAGACATACATTTTAGGCAGAACTTGCCTGCTAGATATTTCCTACGAATATGTAATGGGGGTAAATTCAAATCACTCTCCATCACGTGGATGGGAGTGCTTCTTATGTAACCACCAATAACGCGAAGAGCTTTATTTTGCACTTTATCCAATTTAGATAAGTGACATTGGTAGCTGCAATCATATAAAAAACTACCATAGTCTAATCTGCTACGAATTAATGAAATATATAGCCTGCGTAGATGTTTAGGGTGAACGCCCCAACCAGAACCCGCTAGCACTTTTAAAATATTTATAAATTTTAAGACTTTTTGAACTGACTCATTAATGTGTTTCCCCCACCGAAGCGACTGATCCAACCACATCCCTAGGTATTTAATGTTATTTACTACACAGATATTACTACCATTAACTTCCAGATTAACTGGTAGTCTGCATATACCTCTCTTAAAAATACAAATCTTAGTCTTAGTAGTAGATATTTCTAACCCTAGATTACTAACTATAGAATTAAACGAATTTAAAGCATCCTGCAGTTCTGAGACAACTGTATTGACATTGGAACCTGATTTAAACAAAACAAAATCGTCAGCATATTGAGATATATCAACGTTCGTAATAGTTTCGCAGATATTGTAAGTTGCGATATTAAATAATAGAGGAGAAAGTGGGTCCCCTTGAGCCAACCCCCGGCCCGTACACCTCCAATATTCTTTGTTATTAATTATAATTTTTAGTATTCTTTCAGTCAAGAATGTCCACAAATAGGAGCATATTTTGCGACCCACTTTAAGTTTATCAAGTATGCTTAACAAACTAACGATATCAATATTATTGTAAGCATTGTTAATGTCAATAAAACAACCAACAGTGACGAGATTTGAAGCAAAACCAAGTTGAATCTTTGTCGTCAAAGCATTAAGACTATCTAAACATGACTTAGACTTACGAAAACCTATAGTATTATCAGAGAATATGCATCCATTTTCGAGATACCATTCTAACCTTTTGTTTAAAATTGAATGAAAAATTTTACAAAGGCAAGACATCAAAGAAATAGGCCGAAGAGAAGATGATAGTCCAGCGTCTCGTCCTGGTTTGGGAATAGGAATGATTAGAATATTACGCCACTGTCTTGGAACAAAACCAGAATCGTAAAATGTGTTGTATAAAGAAAGTAACAATAATTTACCGATGTCTGGGAGATTCTTGACCATAGAAAATGAAATTTCGTCACAGCCAGGAGCCGTATCTTTTGATTTTATGGAGTTTTCCAGTTCATGAATAGAAATTGTAGCTTCTAGTTTATTGTTGTAGGATTGAAAACAGGGTTCAGGGGGAGAAACGTAATCAGGCGTTAGGTCATTAAGGAGCCGTTCTGCTAAACTTGAATCAATGTGCTGATATTTGGGTTTACGGCCTTTTACCCATCTCATCTTGCGCCACATATCACTAGCAGAAGTTGTTGAATCGATACTTGAACAAAAACTCCTAAATGACGCACCTCTTGCTTTACGCGTTACCCTCTGCGACTCCTGAATTTTTGCTTTCATTAGTGCGTAATTTTGTGGCGTAGGGTTACGCCTAAACTTGGCTAAGGCTAACCGTCGCTCTGCCACGGATCTAGACAAATCTGGACTCCAGTATGGTTTTGGTTTAAACTTAGAGCTGATATGTTGAGGAATAAAAATCTGAGGGATGTGGGCATCAGCTGCATTCTGTAAAGTATTTTCAAAAAAGTCATAACACAACTGCGGGTCTACGGGGGCGGTTGATTCGCGGAGAATGCTCTCTACGGACGAATAATAGTTTTCCCAATTAGATTTTTTAAAGTTTCTTTTTCTAATAGTTAGCAGAGTAACATTAAAATTGGTGGATAATTTTATAATTAGGTGGTCACTCCCTAAAGATTCATTAGTGGCTTTCCAGATAAAATTCAAAGCCAAATCCAAAGAAATAAAAGAAATGTCGGGCGAGGATTGTTGCATAACGTTATTAACTAATCTTATACGCGTAGGACTTCCATCATTAACTGAAATGAAGTCGTGATCTATCATTGAATCGAAAATCTGAGATCCACGCTGATCGGTTTTATATGACCAGTTGGAATGGTGACCGTTAAAGTCACCTAAAATTAAAGTTTTATTATTTGCAATTGAAAATAAATTATCCCAATCACTTTGAAACGTACGAACAGTTGAAGGACAGTAAATAACAACTATATTCTCAATATACTGACAATTTAACAATTGAATGCACAAGAGTTCAATACCTGGATTAAAGTTATTTATGTTACGTAATTGCGCTTTTATCGATTTGTGTACAATACAAGCTACCCCCCCGTAACCATCATCACGGTCAAGTCTGAAAATGTTGTATTCGTTAAAATTAAACTGACTGTCTGGTTCCAACCAAGTTTCACTAATAACAGCAATATGAATCTTATCTTTAAATAAAAGTTGTTCAAACAATGTTGCTTTCGGTCTAAGACTTTGTGCATTCCACTGTAAAATATTAAATTCAAGTGGATTATTATGATAATACATTGATGAGTTTATTTACAATTGAGTTTTCTGGCAGATTATTAACTATAATTAGTATTAACCATTCTACTATTATCTTGACAACGTTGTTCATTTTGTTCTTGAACGAACCTTTATTCACTAGCGTATTTGTTATTTTACTTATTACGTAACTAAACGACTTATCTGTTATATCATGGTCACGTGGTGTCTTTTTACGATGAGTACTTGATTTCTTTGGTTTATCTGATTGCGATGGTGTTCCTTGTTCTTCACTTGAAGCATACATAGATGATACATCCGAATCGCACTCCATATCTATAGTGGCCGCGGTCGTGGTCGGACGCGGCTGCCAACGTTGTTTATGTTGTGTCAGTTTTTGTTTTGATTCTGGTTTAGAATACAAAGTCGAAGTCTGCTTTTGCCCAGATAATGTGACAGCTGTTTTAGTTATATCTGCATATGTTGTCACGACGTTATCGGATTGTAATGGGTTAGTGATTTCTTGTGAGATTGTAGTATTATTTACCTCTGTTGCTACAAATTTATTAACTTGAGAGGAGGGGTTAGGGGATGGAGGTACATATAACAACAACGCTTTACGGTATGTACAGTTAAATTCGTACATTAACTCCCGTAGCCTTTTTTCTTTCAAATACATGGGGCATTTCTTGTCTAGGGCTAAATGGTTAGCCTTACAGTTTACACAAACAAATGTAGTTTTATCACAATTTTCATGTCCGCCTCCACATTTGGGACATATAACTTTGCTAGACGTACACATCTTTGCAATATGACCATATCTCCAACATTTGGAGCATTGGGTAACGGGCAGTATGTATCTCTCGACTTTGGCTCTCATGCCGAATATATTTACGTACGAGGGTACATGTGCACCTTTAAAACAAATGCGTAAAGTTTCGCTTGCAGTCCATCCATTAGAACCATTTTCATCAGAGGTATCCTTACATCTACGGTTCAGACGTATTGCTGACAAAATTTTTACATCACAGGAAACATTACTAACGAATTCTTCAATTGACAAATCCAATTCTATGTCTCTGATTATGCCATATGATACCGCAACTTCCCATGATTTTTGTGAACGCCATCCCATATCGGAAAATATTTTGCAATTCATAAGTTTTTCGGCATGAGGTTCATTCTCAGACGTGATTTTCAATTTGTACGGATTAATATATTTCACGCGTAATATACCCAGTATCTCGTTGGTTTTAAATAGTCTAGCTAACGCAAATTGTTTTGGAAACTTCTCGTTATTGTAAATACATATCTCAACTTGTTCTTCCTCATTGCTACACCTTATCTCTTCTATTGATGTCTGTCTTCTTGCAACTTTCTTTCCTCGTCCATTTACCTTTGTCCAACTTCCCGACGAGTCATCCTCCCTATCCCTTTTTCTCCCCAAATTATCGTCAACATCACCTTCTAAACTGCCCATCTCTTGTTGAGTAGGAACCTCCATATCCCCATGTATTATATCCTCTAAGTCCTCTCTTTGTGTATCACTACATTCATTTATCACACAATTAATTGGGTAGCTCATACTTTAAAAGAACGAACGGCCTGATGGCCGGCCGTGGCGGCAACGATGGAAATAATTCTTATCGCAAAACCGGTAAAGTGAATCGATGTACACACGACCAATTCGCACGAGTCGCAAATCGACACTGAGTTCTATTCTTTACTATGATGCTTTCAAAAATTACTTAGAACTTTTTAGGTATTCTATAAGCGGCTTAAAAAAGCTCCTTTCTTTATTCTATTACTTGCAGTTTGTTACTGTAGCAGAGTTAACAGCAAGCGTTAGTGAGCCAAGGAAAATACCAAAATTTTTGTTGAAACTTGTCATATAAAAATTCCTTCAGACCAGCAACAGTGGAACTTTTCCTATTGTTATCGAAGTCATAAATAACCGAAATGTTTCCTTACGTATTCTAGGAAGCTATAAAGGTGGGTGACATGTAACAATTTATTATTTGCATCCGATTAGCATTAAAGTTTGTTATTGAGACAATTGTTCGTGGACGTGCATTTGAATGTATATAACGAAAAGTGTCACACATTTGCTTTTACCTACATAAGTTTTTTTTAATCAGTTTCCAAAACTTAGCACGCACTACGATTTATATTCGCGCGAATTTTATGCCGCCCATTCTGTTACCTATGGAATCGTATGAAGCTGCACGCATTGCGGAAAAAAATCGCGCTGAAAAATACAAAAAAAATTACAATGCGTGTTTAAGCCAATTTTTGCAATTTGTTGCATCAAAATTAAAAGCATTATTTTTTGGGATATTGACTAATTCAATGGATGTGGGTAGACTAAAGTGAATTACGTATATCCTTTCCCTTTCAATATTTAGTTAAATAAAAATATTATTTAAATTATTATCTTAGCAGCCGTTTTGCTTCTCAAAACGATTGAATTGTGATTGACAGCTATTGACGGCATGACGGTTCGTTCACCTTTCAAAGGGCGAATTTATCCGATGAAACTGGAGTCAAATAAAAGTACTCTGTGACTGGAGTCGATCCATCCATCTGAACCGCGTTCAAGAGCTGTCAGTGTCAATATTCCATTGACACATACGATCGGCGTTAGACGAGGTGATCGCGTTCAGTTTCATAGTACCTACCTACAATTCGCACTATATTCCAATCAATTTAAACTTAGACCGATTTATTTAAGCAAATAATGCGTAACTTTTTTTTCCCGTACGTAATGTGTCGTGATTTAATTATGCATACATGCTGTCTAGTAAGAAAATTATAAATTGAATACACGGCTTTTTAACCTTCACACATGAAGTCGACATCAAAGCAAAATGAAATGTTACTGCGCCTGAGTCTTCAATGCCGCGTCTAAATCAAACGACATAAGAGCGGAAAGAAAACAAATTACGGAAGGACAGACATGAGGAAGTGGTTTACCAGAGATAAGAAGCTGGTATTGCATTTATATATTTTTCTTGCTACCACCTTTGTGAATAGGCAATCAATGCGCAAAAAATACAAGATCCACTGTATCCTAATGTTTTCTTTTTTGCATAGTTCTTCACTGATGGGCTTACCACAGAGTTACAACCTTTCAATCGGTATAATAAGACAAAAAAGTAGTAAGGCTTGACACGCATTGCGATTTTTTTGTATTATTTCCGTGCGATTTTTTTTCCGCAATGCGTGCAGCTTCATACAATTCCATAGGTCGCAATAGAAAAATAGAATGGGCGGCAAAAAATTCGCGCGAATAAAAATCGCAGTGCGTTCTAAGCCTAAAGGGATCATTAGACACTATTTGCTTGATCCTCACAAATACACTAAGTGAAAAAAAACCCCGGTATTCAGTTCAGAGTAGTCACTTAATCTTAGTGTTCGTAGCACTAATTAAATGCTAATTTTAATGTTGACGGCATTGTCATTATTTCATGAACATAATTGGGATCAGATAATGTTAACTATTAGCCTACTAGAAGCAGCAGGGCTATGATCGCACGCAAGACACGATCCGACCTTGAACGGTCTGTAAAGTCTGTATCAAAATAGATTTGTGCGAATTAGATTCGCGTTAGATTCAGTCGCTAGCGGGTCATGCTCCAGGGTAGCAAAACTGTGTGTAATTTATCTAACTGCTTTTTCTCAATAAGTTTCTGTGACCTTTTAGTTCTGCTTCATTTTTTTCAAGCTGAATGATATAGGTAGTTATGGATATTTATACCAGGTTGATGACTCTTAAGGCGGTACCCCGAGCAAAACTCCGCGCTAGCCGTTTTTCGTGCTGTTTTTAGGATCCTATCTACTCATTATCTAAAAAGAAATATCAACTAATAAAAATACATAAAGTTTCTATATGTATACATATTATTGATTCTAAAATTGTCGTGTAGTATTTTATTTAAAGAGGTATATGTTTCACTAATCTCCTTCCAACAAAACCATAAAAATGAGAAATAATTATTGATAGCATGCATCTCCTCGTAGTGTTCATAAATTATTTTTGCACTAACACCAATGGATAGACAATTTAATAACGAACAATTTTTGTCGTATTTTTTTTTTCAATAGATTAAAATTCGATTTTATGAAGATTTTATTCTAAAATCTGGGCGTATTCACTACTGTAATTCATGCGCCACTAGTGCCGTTAGGCCAATGGGAATGCTCATAATATCTCGTGCTGATTTTACGGTCAGGGTTCTTTTGGTTACATCCACATCTAATTCATCTGCGAGAAATTGTACACACAGTATAAAACTCCTATTTTTTTACCAGTATTAAAACATTTTTGAAGAAATTATGAATTATTTTACTGAAGTGAACTTTTAAACCTGTCTACTTCAACACCACCATATCACACGCAGACAGAACTCAACTTTAAAATATTCAGTCACCGTAGTATAAGGATATCGATAAATCCTTGAAACTAAAGTGGGGAAAATGATACACAGAAATGCTATAAAATCACAATGATTTCTTTACGACATAGTAAGCACTAAACGAAGATCATAGCAATAAAACTCGTAAACCTTTAGAATGGGAATTCTTTATTGAGTTATATTATAAATATATTAAGTTCAGCAACCCTGGACAAAAGATACCTTCATCTCATTCATTCCACCTGAAAAAGAAAGGTACAGAATATTAGTCATCTTGCAGATGTCAATTTGCACTGCCCAATGGTAATTAAAGTAAGATTTTTTAGCCGAGCCGACCGCGAAAGGCGTCGTCTCCGTTATAGGCTGGCGCCAGGAGATCGGACGCTAACTTGACGATTAACGGTGCATTTTATTACTTGTAACATGTTTAATTCGATACCAGTGGTATTAGCAATATTATCTGTTAAGAGTCCAATTAAATCCCAATTATACAGCAAACAAGTTGCTATCGGAGGTGTTTCTAAACTGCAAGTTTATGTCGTACCGATAAAATTTATTTGAATCCTTATTTAAGGCCACTTAGTGGTAACTGCTTTCGTCTACGTGTGACTCAATGACGGTTTGTTTTGTAATTTACATAAGTATCTAGCGAGGAAGCTATACTATTCGTTAGACGTGTACTGTCAAAGTTGGAAAACCTGCTGTTCTTTGTAAATAAAACTGTGATTTTATTTCCTAGTCGTTCAATATGGAGTTTATGACTCCGTACTGCTATTCGAATTTGTTTTCAAAACCATGCATTTTGAGACAAAATTTATTCGGAAATGAGTTTTCGTCTTGAATTTTGAAGCCATTATACAAGAAAGAATACGCTCGATTATTTGTTAATACTTATGCAAATGTGTCATGGTAAGAATATGCTCAACAACATTAACACTTTGGGTCCATGTATCTTGACATGGATACTACTTTCCTTCGAAATGCAACGTCAACCGTTCATTAGCAGTATTAACGCATGCTTCAAAGTACCTATTGAATGTTTAAAAAACTTGTATGCAAATACTGAACGGTCTCGCACTCAGTAAAACCAGATAGTGTGTTATTGCGAATTAGATATCGTTTATTTAACTTTCTCGTCTCACTTGCCTACATCAATATTTCGATCTCATTGACGTGTGAAAGAAGATGAGTTGAACCGTAAATGATGTTAGTTAAAAGTGTCTTCACCTACTCATATCTACGTAACGGAAAATATTGTTTGCTAATTTAATCTAGCGTGTTAGTGTCCATCAGTTTTTTATCATAATGAATAGACCAAATATATCAAATGGTATGTTCACTATGTTTATATAAGGTTACTATGTCATTTTTTTACTTAATACCAACTTGATTACACATTTCTGTAAAAAAAATCGTCGATTCGCTTCGAGAAATGGTAGGTAGTGTCCTTGCGCTTCGCTTAGCTCGTCTTGGCGGGGGCACGGTAGTGCCCCCAGATACAGGTATTCGATACTACAAACAACTAAAGTATTTTTTTGTTTGAGAAAAATATTTGTTAGCGTTCAGTGATGTAAAATAAATATTATTTTCTCAACAGTCAGCACATTGTGTTATTGAATGCAAAGTATTGTAATAAACCCTTATTTCCTTTTTTTTTTCAGAACCTCAAGTCATTCCAAAGGCGCGCACCATGGCCAAAACAGAGAAATCATTTCCAAGAAACTTTACAGGTAAGAGAGGTTCGCGTGACCTAACACTTATACCTGAATATTTAAATATGTTTTTGTGGTTATTCAAAGCGTTCTAAGAAGATTCATTTGTACCGGATTCGATGTTGAAGATCGAATCTACTGTGAATCTTATATTTGTTTTGTGTTTTCATCACTTTGCCAGTTATTTGTCCGTTGCAGGTTAACGAATAATTTTAACTTTATTTAAAAACAATAAATTATTTATTTAAATCCTAACCTATCTGTCATAAATTCGCACATTCAACCTTTAATGGTATTTATAAGAAAAGTATTTAATTTAAGCATTTTTTTGTTGTGAAACATTACAAAATATAAAATATATCTGGAACGTTCCAGCCACGTTCTAACAAAACGTGGGTAAGGGACGGTGGAGTTGGCAACACTTTATGACGATGGCTGTGACGTGTACCGTATCTCCCTGAGTTTGGCACGGCGCCATCTTTAAAAATAAACGCGCGAAACTGTGTTTGCATAATCGTATTTCCGCTCTTCCGTAAGACCTCGAGTTTTGTGTATCTTTTATTTATTCTCAATACGTCTACGACCATAGTCTACGACAATGTCTAGGCGTGAAAACGATAAGTTGTCGACCTGTCGAATTCGATTTCATGCCAAAAACTTAAAGTATTAGACTTTTCAACTACCAAACATTGGTAATAAAAATTCATAACACTATTCAGAAAAGCCAAAAAGGCATTGCTTGCTTTATTTGTATGGAGTTGTTTATTTTTTGTCGAATAAACGTTAATTTTATTGCAGAAAATTGCATGGTAGCTTCATTTATTATTTTTAATTTTGTCCTTTGGGCTTGAGGAATGCAACCGCCATCGCCAGAGGGGTTGTGTTGTGTGTGTACTTATGTTAATCAATAGAAGGGAAAAAATAGTGTCCGCCTATTTAATCCCCTAGCATTATTTATTATTATTACTTAAGAATAGGGTGTTTACAATAGGAATGTGTTAAATCAATACAGGCATAATTTATCATTGATCTACAATTTTATTGAGAGCGAAAGTCATCCCGTCACAACGATTAAAAAGTAATTCAGCTTAGAATGTCAGACAGAGATGAAAAGTTTGTACCAATCAACCGCTATTCAATTCAAAAGAGGTTTTATTTAGCACCGCTGCGCTGTTACATGAAAGCCTATAATAAAATAACTCTGTATTTGCCGTCGCCCAGTCCTAAAGTCTCCGCGAGTAAAAAGTAAAATTACGTAACTTGAAAACATGTTTTTTTTTTGGTTTATTGAGATATTTTTATAATTTTGGTCTCAAATGAAAGGTATAGGCGTAGAACCGTTTTATCCGTTTAACGAAATCTGTCCAAGCGTTTATGAGATATTAACGTATTACTGAATGCCAAGTAAAAGGGTCAAAGACGCCCCTTACCGCGATACGTTTGTTTTGATCGTGTTAGCGACACTGCCTTAACATTATTTTCGTATCGTTTTGAAATATTTGAATACATTGGTAGACAGGTGCTAACGACTTTTTTTTTTTTTTTTTTGTTATCTGGCGGTGACTTTAGAAAGACAATTGTTATGCAATAAAGTTTGGGTCGATAATCTTGTGCTACTGCTGAGCGTGAGGTTCTGGGTTCGAATCCCGGGTTGGGTTAAGGCGGTACCCCGAGCAAAACGCCGCGCAAGCCGTTTTTTGTGCTGTTTTTAGGAGCTATCTACTTGTTATTTAAAAAGAAATATCAATTAATAAAAATACAGCCGATTTTTTGGTCAGGGTACCGTCTTAAATTGTTAATGTTGTGCCTGGTTGATGGCAATTGGTTTAGCCCCTATTACATGGGAATTAGACATAACTGGGAAAATTTGAGTGTAGGTGACCTCTGCTCAACCCTTCGGGGAAGACCGGCATGATGATATGTTATTTTTGGGTGCAACGCTGTCACATGCATATTATACACATGTGTCGTGGTGGCCCAGTGGCTAAGACCTCGACTCTCGTGCTTAAGGGTCGTCGGTTTAAATCCGGGCAAGTACCAATGTGACTTTTTCAAATTCATATGTACTTTCTAAGTTTATCTTGGACATCACAGGCAACGGTGAAGGAACACATCGTGAGGAAACCTGGATTTATATAGTTAATGTAAGTCTGAAATAGCCAAGTCAGAGGCCTGTGGGGTTCTATGTTAGGCCTGTGGGGTTACCAGAGGCGGCTTAAGACGGTACCCTGACCAAAAAATCGGCATGCGATATGAGCATTCCTATTGGTCTAGCGGCACTGGCGGCGCATGAATTACAGTAGTGAATACGCCCAGATTTTAGAATAAAATCTTTATAAAATCGAATTTTGGTCTTTTGAAAAAAATAAATCTACAAAAATGTTCGTTATTAAATTGTCTATCCATTAGTGTTAGTACAAAAAATAATTAATGAACACTTTACGAGGAGATGCATAATATCAATAATTATTTCTCATTTTTATGTTTTTTTGGAAGGAGGTTAGTGAAATATATACAACATTTGAAAAAAAACTAAATCTACCATTTTAGAATCAATATTATGTAGAATTTTAATGTATTTTTATTAATTGATATTTCTTTTTAAATAACGAGTAGATAGCTCCTAAAAACAGCAAAAAAAACGGGTTGCGCGGCGTTTTGCTCGGGGAACCGCCTTAAGGCCGTACCCTGACGAAAAAATCAGCATAAGATATGAGCATTCCTATTGGCCTAGCGGCACTGGTGGCGCATGAATTACAGTAGTGAATACGCCCAGATTTTAGAATACAAAAAAAAAAACTTACAAAATGTTAATTATCAAATTGTCTATCCATTCGTGTTAGTACAAAAACATAATTAATGAAAACTTTACGAGGAGATGCATGCTATCAATAATTATTTCTCATTTTTATGGTTTTGTTGGAAGGAGATTAGTGAAACATATACGATTTAAAAAAAAGTATACTACCATTTAAGAATCAATATTATGTAGAAATTTAATGTGTTTTTATTAATTGATATTTATTTTTAAATAAAGAGAGCACTTAAAAACTGCAGAAAAACGACTAGCGCGGCGTTTTGCTCTGGGAGGCGCATATTCACACGAAAAAGAAAGAATGTTACTTGCAAAATTCCACATGTCGTCACTATTAAGTTTAATGGCATCGAGAATGATTCATGATGAATCACTGGGCCTTCCTTAGTAACAACTGCAGACATAGCTAATCGCTGATTTGAGCCTCTTGGCACTCAAATCGACTTGCAAAGATTTGCAGAACTTCGCCAACTTATCTAAATGTTTAGATTTTTTCTAAATCTTATTTTTTTTTTGATGTTTGATTGAAATCCATACTACATATATTTTTTATTAACATACATATATACAATTGAAAATTCTAAAAACAAAAACAAACCTATATACAAATACAAAAGGGAGACGGAAAAGACCTCATTGAGCATCAAAAAATTCGTCCACATCGACGTCAATGGGAAACGTGCCCAGAACGCTGGCAGCATTGCCACGTTGGATGGCAATGCTGATAATAAATAAACATATAATATAATAAATTCGAAAGTAAGTCTGTCTGTCTGTTACCTTTTCATGCTTAAACCACTGAACAGATAGATGGCATCTTGGGGAATGACCATAGGCTACATTTTGCCACTAAAATGAAAAAAAAAAATTTGGTATGAAGGTAGTAGTGTAAATAAGGTAGGGTAGGGTAGGTGAATAGGTAGTGGCAATTTGTATTTTTCTTACTCCTCCATTATTCTTTTCTGATTAATTTCGTTGCGAGATCCAAAACAGTTAAATTCATTCTCCGGGACTTCATCGAGCTTCATTGCCTCGGCGCTTTTCTGGTGGTCGCCACTGTTGATTCTGGCTTTCAGGAGTTGCAGTGGTTTGGGAATAGTGCGGTGAGATTGTCGCAAATAAAAAAAAATAGGGTAGGTAACGGGAGCGAAGCTGCGGGGGACAGCTAGTACGAAATAAATGCAATGTAGTATCGTAGTACATTAACAAATTAATACCGTGCCAACTTTGCTTAATATCCGCAAGCGAACTCTCTAACTCACAGTACCAAAATCCATTCGATCTAAGAGAATACAAGATTTCCCAACATTCATTCAAAACTTAAAGATGCGGAATATTAGGCGCAAGCGCACTTGCGAAGTTCTAACACCTACATAAGAATGGGGACAATTCATTCACACATCGTCGAGATTTCGATGCGCAAGCACGTGCCAAATGCGGAGAGGCGCCAATCGTTTGGCAATATCATCAAAGATCTTTGCAGCAGTGAATAAAGCGGCTGTATGGTTGTTGTGAAAGATGACTTATAGATACTTGACTTAAAGCCCTATCTCCCCTGGATGGGACTGGGAGGTCGTCCACAGTAGTCCTCCATGGCGATCGGTCTTGAGCTTCACGCTTCATCTCGCTCCACGTCATTCTGATGCTCGTTGCTTCTGGCAACACAGGATTGACGGGGACGGCCACGCTTTCTTTTGCCTAGGGGTTTCCAATCTAACGCTTGCCTGGCTATATGTTCAGAATCCCTCCGCAGCGTGTAGCCAATCCAACTTCCCTTGAGACGCTTGATCTGGCGGTCGATCGGGCTCTCGTGGCATTTTACCAGCAGCTGTACGTTGGTGATGGTCTCGGGCCAGTTGTGAAAGATAGCATGGCAATTTATGGAAGAAGACTAGGAATAAATGCAGGACAAGTCTATGAGATGACGCTGGCCAATGTCCAGCAGAAGACTTCATCGACTGATATGATGCAGGGAATGAGAATAATTATAAGATTTGCATCATAATCATGATGTTGAAAAAACGATAATTCTAATTAGTCCGTCAGTGAGATTATCAAATAATATGGGACATGTATTTTTTGCTTTACCAAATCAATAAAAATTGGCAAAGTTAGAGCGCATCAAAGTTCAGGCGTAGGGCTTGTGACGTCACTAAGGCATTATAAAGTGTACTAGCGGCGTGACGTCACACGATATTTCAACGCATTATATATTATCTCTCAAATTCGTTTAAAAAGTTAAGCCCTATCTAGTACCTTAATTATTACTATGGTTGCTAATCAGTCAACTCACTAATATATCTACGGCGCAAATTTACACAATACATGCATTACATAACACATACATTAACATGCACAACACAAATATACAGACACAAATACATAACACACACATACTGTTAAACTCACATACACAAATCTAGATTAAGTCTTAATTAATTCAAAATTGAAAAAAAAATAAACTAGAAATTGTTTAAACTCCTTACCTTTACTTTGTAACATGTTATTCATTGGTAGATATTCAATTATGGGGCCGGCACTGTTTCACCTAAACACAGGTTGCATTGCAACTTACCTAGGAGAATCAGATTTGTTATAACCTACTACATGTTCATATTATAGATTAAGTACCCATTAATAATGTACAAATACCTGTTTTTTTAATTAAATATAAAAAAAGGAGAAAAAAATAATAAAAAAAATATCGTCGTCAATTTATGTTTACGTGTCAAAGAAAAAATACGTGTCCAATATTTAGTATTTATCTACCTATTCGGACGGACAAAAAACTAATTTTCGGTAAACTACCCTATTACAAAGATTTAAAAAATACGGTGATAAGGAGTACTCTCTTAGCTAGACAGTTCTGTATACAGGAGACCAGAATGACTAGTTAGTTTCTAGAACAGTCTTGCTATCTTAGTTTAGGCTAAGGCAGGTTTCTCAATTGAGTATTTGAAATTAAGAAAGTGTCAAAATATTCAGAAATCGGGGGTAAGGATAGAAGAAAGCCAAATAAAGTAGGTAACTAATCTAAATAGTTACTGACCTTACCAAATTATGTCTGCTTCAATTCCAGACAGAATGTGTGCCAGTAATGCATGATTTGGCAAGTTGAAATAAAAAAAAAAGACATGGCGACGCCTCGATCTAATAACGGTTTAATTCTAATTTGGATCTGTCAAAAGTTAACAAGCTTGTCATAGAACTGGAAATGTGGATGAGAATCTTTCACCTTGACATCAAATTAAATGATAAACGAGATCAATTGAATTTGAGTAACACTGTATATCCACGGAAGTCAACATCGGCTTTAAATGGACCTAAGCTTTCCAGCAGAATATGGGACAAGTTACAGTCGTGTGCCCTATCATCTTCTTGAGGAGTTATGGGCCATGGGATCTGTCTAACCCTGGATCTTCCACTTGAAGTGTATACGATGCATAGGGTTGTTTGACACTTTTAAAAATTATAATTGAGTTGGGAACGCACTAGGATGAAAAACTGCTCAAGGAAGAATTGTTCATGACCGTTGGATGAACATAAATACTCGTAGAACTCAGATGTGTATTTTATTTAGTAGTAAAATTAGCACTTGGCTTAAGAGGGGACTCTAGTGAGACTTTCTCCATACAAACACATTCTGCTGTTTTCTTCGTGGATAATGCCTCTAGAGCAATGATTTTTTTCCATAAAATCTAGGTCTAATTAATACGTGCCTGTATCATTTCCTTTTTTCCAAAACATAATCACAAAAAGAAATATGACAATCCAAAAATCCGAAAAAAAATCCCGTTTTTACCGCCATGTTCAGAAGACTTTCAGACAAAATTTATAAGTTTTTAACAAAAAAGGAAATGATAGGAGCATAGATATACTTTTCCTCTAAATTTTGATATAAGAATTTTTTAGATCAGACCAGTTTTCATGAAGAAAACAGCAGAATACGAAACGTCTTTTAGTCAAAGTTTTTGTAGGTAAAATCAGCCTGAGCTGCAGTTGTCCCTTTCGCACTTTACGGGGTGAGGTTGGAGGTGACGCGACTGCAATAGTTTCTTCAAATACCTATTTTCAAATTCCTGTTGACTAGAGTCCGCTCTTAAGGTGCCCAATAAATATTTTTTCTTTCTTTCATTAACGTTGGTCCAATAATCGCTCCCGTAAAACTTGGCGGTTGGACTAGGGTGACCATGATACAAGCGTTTTGCGGACATTCTTTTGGTCGATTAATTTTGTTTGTCATGTAAATAATTTGTTTAAAAAAAAAACGCAACATGATGACTTAAAATTGAATAAAATACCCGCGTTATGATCGTGTAATTTAAGTATGAAACATCCAAGTAGAGTTTTTTGGTGGCAAGTTAGGGCAGTGCTTTTATAAAATTCAAAGCCTGTTTTAGCAAAGCTTGTTCGTTAATTCTCGAGGAACATTGTGTGTGTTCGCAGTCGAACTATGAGCTAAGATTATGTACTCAACGGTAAGCAAAGTGCATGCTAAGTGCTGCTTGCTAATTGCAGTAGTCATGTGAAGTGGCTAACGGTATGCCACTGTCGGCTGATCGGTTATTACATTCTGTGTAGTTTGAGTAAGACATTGCCTAAGTTAACTGCATCACTCGTTAAAGTTAGTCGTAATATACTCAAAAATTCTTGGCAGTTCAGTACATAGGTAAATATGTACCAGAGATCGTAGGTATGGTTTTATAAAATAAAGAAATTATGGTTTCGATACTTGATCTTTTCCGTAAAAAAAAACCGGCCAAGTGTGAGTCGGACTCGCGCTCGAAGGGTTCCGTCTTCCGTAACATTATCGCAAAAAACGGCGGAAAAGACACGTTTATTGTATGGGATCACCACTTAAATATTTATTTTATTCGGTTTTTAGTATTTGTTGTTATAGCGGCAACAGAAATACATCATCTGTGAAAATTTCAACCGTCTAGCTATCACGGTTCATGAGATACAGCCTGGGCTAATAATGACAGACAGACAGACGTACAATGTCTTAGTAATAGTGTCCCGTTTTCACCCTTTGCGTACGGAACTCTAAAAAGTAGCCATAGTACTCGATGAAACATTATTATAATCATTTCGGTACCTCCAGAGAATTCCACCTAGAACCAAAAATAATGATTGAATTTATAATATGAGCCTGAAAAGCGTCTGAACAACACCAACACACCATCTTGACCATCATAGGAAAAACATTTATCGTAAATAACCCTGTATCCTTCTGCAAACGCATTGAGATAATTACGCTGCATAAAACCCGACGTCTCTTACTTTCGTTTTAACTTTCCAAAGAGGCTCTTTCAAACTAATCTCCATTAATCAAGTTAGTTTCTATGTGATTTGTCAGAACGCGCTTCATTTGTTATGTAAAGGTGAGCTGTTAACGAAAGGTTTTTATCATTAAGAGCAGACTCTAGTCAACAGGAATTTGAAAAATAGGTATTTGAAGAAACTATTGCCGTCGCGTCACCTCCAACCTCACCCCGTAAAGTACGAAAGGGACAACTGCAGCTCAGGCTGATTTTACCTACAAAAACTTTGACTAAAAGACGTTTCGTATTCTGCTGTTTTCTTCATGAAAACTGGTCTGATCTAAAAAGTTCTTATATCAAAATTTAGAGGAAAAGTATATCTATGCTCCTATCATTTCCTTTTTTGTTAAAAACTTATAAATTTTGTCTGAAAGTCTTCTGAACATGGCGGTAAAAATCATATTTCTTTTTGTGATTATGTTTTGGAAAAAAGGAAATGATACAGGCACGTATTAATTAGACCTAGATTTTATGGAAAAAAATCATTGCTCTAGAGGCATTATCCACGAAGAAAACAGCAGAATGTTTTTGTATGGAGAAAGTCTCACTAGAGTCCCCTCTTAAGTCCGATTTTTTTGCTCATGTCACCCTTGTTCGCATGTTACTTAGGGTTGAAGCAACTTGTTTTCTTATATCCATATAGTCTTTTCAACAGTCACGCTATCACTGACTCCCTTTTCTTTCATATCACTCCTCACACAGTCCATCCATCTGTTTTAGCAATATTTACTCTTATTTGCCATACGAAATATGTTCTGTAATTAAGACTATTTCCAACAGGAAAAAACCCTGCAGTCTGAAGACGCGATCTTCTGATTTGACTATAACGCGTTCAGATTAGAAACTGCCATTACCTACATCGCCCGTCACGAATCGCTGCATGAAAAATCGTGTCTCTGATTCTAGTTAAAAAATAAACAATACAATATGAACTTGGTGTTGCAAATTGTATGGTAGCGTTGTTTTAATTCTGTGGCTTTCAATTTTCCAAGAATTACCACAGGATCGTGTCTGATTCGTTCTGAGTTAGCAATTACGAATCCACACCATCATTACTTTTTATTCATTTAATTTATTCTATCATCACTGGCAGAATATTGATCATGCTTTCAGCCATCATTATTTTTCTTAGTCATGAAATTATCTTGAACCGATTAAGTAAGCTCTAGAAGTAAATGTCGAAGCAACGAACGGTTAACAATTTTAAGATGAGGACCGTAACAAGTAGGTCAAAGAGCTGTAAATTCTAGCCAGCGAACCCGGACTTTGCAAAAAAAAAACAGTCTCTTCATACTGCACATAATTGTTTCAAAAATTTTAACTAATCTAGGGGAAATCCTGTCATAACAATCGATAAGATCAGACGATTAAAACATCTCGCAAAACTAGATTTTTTATTATCCTTTACGTCTACGAAAATGAGTAATTGGATAATAATGATAACCAAATTGAATGCACAAATTAGCCGTTCACGACTATGTGAGCAGAATATCTTGCTTCTTTGCTCTTATTTACATAAATAATGCATTGATTTAAATCAGTGTCATTTGTCCTTTCTCATTGAAAGTACCGTACTTCAGTATCTTTTGTAATTTTATTGGAAGCAATGAAGTATTGATAGAATAATACGTTTTGTTTTGAGTATCGCTCATACAAAGCTGTCCTTTTGTTTGTTAAATTATACGGTAATCATAATAAAAGATAATGCTAAAATGAAATTCTTGAATGAATTCTTATAGGTAGTAATTATATCATCTTTAGGTTACGTTTAGGCAAGCGTGCTTCACCGTCGATCCCATCATCGCTTACCATTAGGTGAGATAGTGGTCAAGCGCGAGCCAAGAAGACTACAGTCTAGACTAGAATCAACCTCGTCTATTTTTTTCTAGCTAAATATATTTTAAAACAGAATTCATCCTTCAACAAGTCCACAAGCATAGTAGACGTTCTATTCCATTGACAATATTATTTACACATGTCTGCAACAAATACGCTTTACGACACTTGCGTGGGCACAGTGCTATTTTCGAAAATGTCATATAGTTTTTATTTCGCGTATCGACCGTGGCACACTTTTTTGTTTTCATTTAATACTTTTTTTTGGTTTTCAAGAATACGACTTTGTGAGAAAAATGTCCTCAAAATTTTCGTTTTCGTGGGCACCCTGTTATGTCTAATCATACCAATTTTTTTTTTTCTCTAACGGATTATGTGGCGTAGAAAAAGTTTCGTCAGTTTCTTAGTTTATTTATTTTCTTCAAGGGCAAACAATTTTTATATTTTGATAATTGAGCTGTTAGTGCTGTCACAAATGCTTCCGTAAACAAACTCGTTTGTTTTTGTAATTGACTGGAAATGGTTTTATGTAGATAAGTTTATTTATGTTTGATTCGTTTTGCAAAAACAACAATTTATTTAATAAAAATGACTTGCGCGGCATTTACTTTAATGGCGGATGATAACGGAAAATTACCAAATTGGCACAGAAAAGGCTCTGCTGTGGCCTTGTGGGTATGAAATTGTTTTTTTTTTTTATCTTACTTTTTTAAATACATATTGTATTAGCAAATTCAAGAACATGCTATGCAAAGAAAAAGCTCCAGATTATTTTAATAACAGTTTGTAACGGATTTGCATACTATTTACATACTGCCGACCGGTTTATACATACCGGTAATATGTATTGTATTGACCCAACATTTCGGTACCCTAGATATGACCATGTGACAGCCACAAAACCGGTTAATTTTGTTTCACGAACATTTAAGGCGGTACCCCGAGCAAAACGCCGCGCAAGCCGTTTTTTGTGCTGTTTTTAGGAGCTATCTACTCGTTATTTAAAAAGAAATATCAATTAATAAAAATACATTAAATTTCTACATAATATTGATTCTAAAATGGTAGATTTAGTTTTTTTTTTAAATGTAGTATATATTTCACTAATCTACTTCCAAAAAAACATGAAAATGAGAAATAATTATTGATATTATGCATCTCCTCGTAAAGTGTTCATTGATTATTTTTTGTACTAACACTAGTGGATAGACAATTTAATAACGAACATTTTTGTAGAATTATTTTTTTCAAAAGACCAAAATTCGATTTTATAAAGATTTTATTCTAAAATCTGGGCGTATTCACTACTGTAATTCATGCGCCACCAGTGCTGCTAGACCAATAGGAACGCTCATATCTCATGCCGATTTTTTGGTCAGGTTACCGTCTTAACAAGTACACAGTGATATTTTAATTTACAAAACTGACTAGCTTAGTGACAATGGCACAGATTTTGGAATACCATTTAGAGTGCATTGACACTGCATTAACTAAACAATGACGTGTAATTTCGATTGAGGAACGTGAAATAATAAACGGAACTACGAAATTACAGTAATAGCTTTGTAATAGCTCGATTGTAACGGTAAATAATGGCTTGATAACCGGTAATGTCGATGTTACAAACTCGCGATACGTTACATCACTGTATTGTGACGTCACTAGATATGATATCATCAAAAATGGCTACATCACTCACGCTGATGCCTCAATTATTTAGCGTCTATTGTACGTTTAAAACGTCTAAATTGTTACACTTTTTTAACCGCATAGTAACGTAGTGTATTAATTAGCTAGTCCGTTCTAATTTGTAAATAAGTGTCATGACATTTCGAGTTTGAGCTTCTACGTGACGTCCATTGTAGTAGGTAAATTCTACATTCCGCTGAAATAAATTATACAGTGCCTTTAAATGGCATTAAAAGAAAACTGATTTTTCACAACAAAAAAGATACAGCGAATATTTCGATTAAAAAAAAGTAGGGTAACCAAGATTCATTTTTTTTTTTTTTCGGGATTTTTCTGGAAAAAAATACGACTGTATTTCCGTAACGGGGATTCACAAATGTCAAGAAGACACTTTAAATTTAAATTTTTTATTATTATTTTTTTTTTATTTGCTGTTTTAGTAGGGTTCCGTTCCCAATGTGTAAAAACGGGACCACACTATATTTTTTTATTTTTTTATTTGCTGTTTTAATAGGGTTCCGTTCCCAAAGGGTAAAAACGGGACCCTATTATCAAAACTACGCGGTCCGTCTGTTTGTCTGTCACCAGTGTATCTCATGAACCGTAATAGCTAGACAGTTGACATTTTCACAGATGATGTATTTCTATTGCCGCTATAACAACAAATACTAAAAACAAAATAAAATAAATATTTAAGTGGAGCTCCCATACAACAAATTGGATTTTTTTGCCGTTTTTTTTTTCGATAATGTTACGGAACCCTTCGTGCGCGAGTCCAACTCGCACTTGGCCGATTTTAATTCTTATTGATTCCTTGAACATGTGCAATCATTTGCGTCAATACTCGACCGTTGCTATTAAATGGCCGTGTTTACGCCGGCAGACACCAGCTAACCAGGGTCATGATCCAGCAGGTGGACTGTACTGAATGCCAGTCATTTGCATACGTGCATAATAGCATAACACGTGCTTATAAAATCAATCCGTTTACTGCAACTTACACGCAATGATTTTAGATTGATAATATAGATTAAGACGGTACCCTGACCAAAAAATCGGCGTGAGATATGAGCGTTCCTATTGGTCTAGCGGCACTGGTGGCGCATGAATTACAGTAGTGAATACGCCCAGATTTTAGAATAAAATCTTTATAAAATCGAATTTTGGTCTTTTGCAAAATATGAATTTTGGTCTTTTTAATAATGTATTTTTATTAATTGATATTTCTTTTTAAATAACGAGTAGATAGCTCCTAAAAACAGCACAAAAAACAGCTTGCGCGGCATAGCGGCGGGTAAAAATACATAAAATTTCTACATAATATTGATTCTAAAATGGTAGATTTAGTTTTTTTGTTAATATTGTATATATTTCACTAATCTCCTTCCAAAAAAAACATAAAAATGAGAAATAATTATTGATAGCATGCATCTCCTCGTAAAGTGTTCATTAATTATTTTTTGTACTAACACTAATGGATAGACAATTTAATAACGAACATTTTGTAGTATTTTTTTTTCAAAGGACCAAAATTCGATTTTATAAAGATTTTATTCTAAAATCTGGGCGTATTCACTACTGTAATTCATGCGCCACCAGTGCCGCTAGACCAATAGGAATGCTCATATCACATGCCGATTTTCTTCGATTTTTTTTTTTGGTCAGGGTACCGTCTTAAATCAAGTCGGTTTCATCGTCGACTGCGTCATCGCTTGCCGTCCATTGATATAGTAGACAAACGCAAGCCCATATTAGGTACTTAAAAAAATATATTATACTAGCTGTTCCCCGCGTCTTCGCTCCCGTGGATTACCCCCACAGGACCCGTTTTCGGGATTAAAAAATAGCCTATGTCACTCAGGAATAATGTAGCTTTCTATTGGTGAAAGAATTTTTTAAATCGGTCCAGTAGTTTCGGAGCCTATTCGGTACAAACAAACAAAAAAAACCTGCCAAGTGCGAGACGGACTCGCGCACGTAGGGTTCCGTACTTGGTAAATTTTGGTTTACGATTTATGACGTATTAAAAAAAACTACTTACTAAATCTCGTTCAAACCAGTTTTCGTTGGAAGTTTACATGGTAATGTACATCATATATTTTTTTTAGTTTTATCATTCTCTTATTTTAGAAGTTACAGGGGGGGGGACACACACATTTTACCACTTTGGAAGTGTCTCTCGCGCAAACTATTCAGTTTAGAATAAAAATATATTAGAAACCTCAATATCATTTTTGAAGACCTATCCATAGATACCCTACACTTATGGGATTGATGAAAAAAAAAATTAGTTTCAGTTTTAAGTATGGGAACCCCAAAATTTTTTGTTTTTTTCTATTTTTGTGTGAAAATCTTAATGCGGTTCACAGAATACATCTACTTACCAAGTTTCAACAGCATAGTTCTTATAGTTTCGGAAAAACGTGACTGTGACATACGGACGGACAGACAGACATTCTATAAGGGTGCCGTTTTTTACCATTTGGCTACGGAACCCTAAAAATCATTCATCTTTATAATGTTGGTATCTAATGTTTAATGTGTTGATGAACTGACTTATTTAGCCACTATTTGTAATATATATTTCAACTGAATGTAAATGAGGCGACAATAGAGAGTTCAATGCAAACAGCAAACTTTTGTTATCAAAATATGAATTCATGAAGGTCACACCCACTGTTTTTTGTGTGTACAAAACAGTTTTGCGAATGTCTGACCAGCTGGCAGACCACGCACAGAACAGTGGGCTACAAGAAAATTTCAAAATTTAAAAACCCCCGACACATTTATCTTGCGAAAACACCCCGATTCAAACAGTAAAACGCTCATAACTTTTGAACGGCTGAACCGATTTTATTCAAACATAGCTAAGAACACTCTCGACAAAATCACTCAATTAAACATACACTTTCAATTAAAAAAAACTAAATCAAAATCGTTTCATCCGTTAAGCGCTATGATGCCACAACAGACACACAGATACACAGCAACACACGTGAAACTTATAACACCCCTCCTTTTCCGGCGGGGGTTAACAACAGAAACATACACATACTTTTGTCAGGTATTTTTCTCAGAAGCTTTGAAACGAGAGAAAGAATTGTAGACTGTAGGCAAGCAAACTCGTGGGCATTTTTGTTGGTCAACTTTACCTACAGCTGAGTGGCTTACATTTTTACCCGACTGCCGAAGGAGGGTAATGTGTTTATCAGTCTATGTATGTATGTATGTATGTTTGTTCCTATATGGCGTTCCAGAGACTAAACGCGTTGGCCGATTTTGATGATTCATACGTCAATCGATTCGTCTTAACCCTGCGAGTGTCATAGGCTACATTAAAATTAGACAATAGAATAATGGCGGCTATTGGGTGCCATATTGTGCGGGCCCAAATTTTTTTCTTCCAATGCCATCGTGTGGGGTATCAAAATAAAGGGTATTAAGAGGTGATTTCAAAAATATATAACACTTATATGTATAAATGTATCAAATTCGAAAAAAAAAATAACTAAAAAGTTATAAATAAAAAAACTTAATTCAAAAAATCAAAAAACTCGACTGCTTCAAAAGCGAACTAAAAAGTCGTAAACAAGGAAAAATCATGCTGTGCAGGCGGAGGATACACCAGATTTTGGTCGGCCAGCCCGCGAATATGTATCCACCGACTGCACAGCATGATTTTTCCCTTGTTTACGACTTTTTAGTTCGCTTTTGAAGCAGTCGGGTTATTTGATTTTTTGAATTAAGTTTTTTTTTAGGTATCCCTATTAGGATTTGGCGCCGGGCGTCTGTCTGTATCATGCCTAAACCTGTATTTGGCATTCAAGATTTTATAATCTGTGTCGAAACCCGTTATGTACAACGTAAGATTAATAGGTACATATTTGGCAGGGCCTGTTGCGAATTAGTGAAAGTTAGTAGTTGAAACTCGGCCTTGATTTAATAAGAGTATGAAAGTAAAGATGAAAAGAAAGAAAGAAAAAGTGTTTATTTGTCACAAAACGACATACATACAATAATAAATACCCTTAAACAATAGTATTAGTAGTACTTAAATTAAGTTAGTAAAGACGTGAAATAAATCAAACAATAATTACATATACTACCTACATTTTGTTTTTAACAGAAAAGAAATAGGGTGAAAAAGATGTCAGGCAGATGCATGTCGTGATTGTGGCAAGAAGGCTTCCACTCAGCATAGTATGTAAAACTTATTCATTAGAGATATTCGATGAACTCTCTCGATGTTTTGAACAAGTAAAATTACAAAATTCCAAAAACCCCCGGCACATTTATCTTGTGTAAACACCCCGATTCAAACAGTAAAACGCGCATAACTTTTGAACGGCTGAACCGTTTTTATTCAAACATAGCTAAGAACACTTTCGACAAAATCGCCTTTCAAACAAAAAAAAACTAAATCAAAATCGGTTCATCCGTTTAGGCGCTATAGACACAGATACACCACAGCAACACGTGGAACTTATAACACCCCTATTTTTCCGGCGGGGGTTAAAAATAACAGTATCATAACTGCTCCTCCCATAGTGGACGTTTATAAAAACACGAGAAAAACATATAAAATTCAAAAACCCGCCTTTTTTTTTCATACTATTTGAATTAAATAATTTATCTACTAGTAGACACGCTTTGATCCACAATCTATCGAACACATAATTATGACACGATATCTTGCGAGAATAACCCGATTCAAACAGTAAAACTCCCATAACTTTTGAATGGCTGAACCGATTTTAAACAACTAACAACACTCCCGATAATGTCACAAATCAAACAAAAAAAAAATCCAAATCGGTTCATCCGTTTAGAAGCTATGATGCCACAGACAGATACACAAATACAACAAACACACAGGTCACACATCAAATTTATAACACCCCTTTTTTCCCGTCTGGGGTTAAAAATGCCTGAAAGTATTCAAACTTTTTGTACTACTGATTTGATAACTATAAAATTTTCTAAACCTAAACGAAATAATTGAAATAGCCATACGTCACAATGTGGTGACCATGATGCCGACATTTTTGTTTTGTATTTTTTTTTATTTCTATTCCGTCTCCGCTAGTATTAAATACTTTCGAACATTTAATTGGTGGTTATTTTAGTTCCCTGCGCACATGGTTTTCAGTATACGTTGCCAAGTTTTTTCTCAAACATTTGAAAGCGTCGTGATAATTGCTATGTCTCGTTGGCTGGTCAAACACGTGCTGCATGAAAACGTGAACCAGAATCGTAGAGCGTAGGTGTTTATTTTTAAAATTTTGTATGAAAATAGAAGTGTTACTTCATAATTCTTCGTTTCAAAGATCCGCAAAACAAATTTGCTTGTCGGAAATAACATTGGAGTTGTAACTCTCAAAGACCGCCTCAGGGGCACCCTTTGGGATTTTCCAATCAACATTGCTTGTACTGTAAAAAATGCAATTAATTTTGGTTTTTGCAGGCTGAGTAATGATTATTCTGCCGTCCTTCCTTTAACCAATAACAGGTACCGTTAAACCCTAAAGTTTAAAATAAATCCAGAGATGATAAAATACCGAAATTTTTTAATTACATATCTCTTCGTGCATCGGAAAGCATGATTCCCTAATGTGAACGCAGTACTGGCCGTGCTTTGCCGGCCGTGACTGTCCTTTTGGACAGTTTTGTTTGCAAAATAGTACAATAGCTATTTCAGTTATGAAGAAATTCTTGCCATCAATTTGACTGTTATATTTTTAAACATCCAAGTCGTTTTGGAGGAGCCCATCCAAAAGTAGCGTAAAAATATCGTGTAATTTTTTTTTCTAAAGCAAAACTATTAGTTACACAAAATAAAACCGGCTAAGTGCGAGTCGGACTCGCGCACGAAGGGTTCCGTACCATTATTGCAAAAAACGACAAAAATATCACGTTTCTTGTATGAGAGCCCCTATTTTATTCTGTTTTTAGTATTTGTTGTTGTAGCGGCAACAGAAGTACATCATCTGTGAAGATTTCAACTGTCTAGCTATCACGGTTCATGAGATACAGCCTGATGACAGACGGACCGCGGAGTCTTTGTAATAGGGTTTTTAACTTTTTATTTTCGATATTAACGCGGGCAAAACCGCTGGCAGACAGAAGCTATTGTAAAATATAGCTGATGCATCCGGCTAGACTAGACTGAAATCCGTCCCAAAATCTGTTCGGGAAAGCCTAGACAGATTGAAATAATAAAAACACCGATATATCGTCCTTGTATCAGATTTTAAAATTCGTCATCTATTCGCCGGGCCTTGCGTAACGCGAACAATATTTATAATGTATGGAAAATATGGTTATGCCTAGAGACCGGTTCTCGAGTGGGTTATTAATGTATTGACCTTGAATCTACACCTAATTCGGTATTTAGATTACCGGTTAACGGTTTATACGGGGCCAATGGCAGATTAATGAGGAGATCAGATGGTTTTTTGTTAAGGCGCCGATTCCCTTGAGTAGCTGATTTTAAAATGAGAATCACGTCTAAACGGCTAGTCGTAATTTATTGGAAAAAATATATGTTATATTAGACCATTTTCTTAATAATTTCATCTGAGCAAATTTTGAGTTTTATTCGTATAACATAGTGTAATTAATTTGTAAAGTTATGTCTAAAACGTACAAAAACACGACAATCACAACAAAACCGCTGGGCGTATTTTAATGAAATCGACACCATATCAAAGACAATTTAATTATCTACATTTTGATCTGAAGCTTTTTTCCTAAAAATAATAGAATAATAAGAAAAGTACAAAAAACTACTAAATTTCGGGTCGCGCGGGTGAGAAACGAGGGCGCGTTTTGTTCCCTCAAGGTCGTTGGCGTTAGTCGTCGCCTTAATAGCACATTTGGAACAGCTGTTGTACTAGAAAATCGTGTTTCACAACTTATTCGATTATTTATACTTTAGTACGACGGATTGAGGAAGTTGGTTTGGCGTCAAAATAAAACTATGATAGTAATGATACACCGGCCAAGTGCGACTCGGACTCGCGCACGAAGGGTTCCGTACAATTATCGCAAAAAAACTGCATAAAAATCACGTTTGTTGTATGGGAGACCCACTTATATATTTATTATATTCTGTTTTTAGTATGTGTTGTTATAGCGGCAACAGAAATACATCATCTGTGGAAATTTCAACTGTCTAACTATCACGGTTCATGAGATACAGCCTGCTGACAGAGAGACAGTCGGGTAGTGGAGTCTTAGTAATAGGGCCCCGTTTTTACCGTTTGGGTACGGAATCCTAAAAATGTGTTCAATTACTGACAGGATGGTCTTAGGTCCGTAAGTTCTTCTTCCTTCTATATCAAAAATTCAAAAGTATTTGTTAATTTGGAATCGATAGTAAAGATTTAATCTGAAATTCTTTTAAAACATGTCAACGACATAAAGCCCTGCACTGGACCATAATTAAATAAATCTCTTGAAACTTATGAAAACATCATCATCATCTGCCTAGTCTTTTTCCCAATTATTGTTGGGGGTCGGCTTCCAGTCTAACCGGATTCAGCTGAGTACCAGTGTTTTACATGGAGCGACTACCTATCTGACCTCCACAACCCAGTATCTGGGTAACACGATACCTCTTGGTAAGACTGGTGTCAGATCTCAGGCTTCTGACTACTCGTAACGACTGTCAAAGATCTTCAAATGACAGCCGGGACCAACGGCTTAACTTGCTTTTCCGAGGCACAGAGGAAACTCGGTATGTTGCAATGGTCACCCATCCACGGACCGAGCTCGTCAAGCGTTGCTTAACCTTGAATATCGACCCGTGCGGCTGTTATTATTTAGCCACGAGCTCCTCCTCCAACTTATGAAAACATGATTCACTAAATAATGCTCTATTGTTTCATATAATAAAGCATGATTCACAAAAGCTAACAATATCTGAAGTCTATATATAGAATTTCCCACAGCTATCATATTCATAGTTGAGTTATATGCTGACATACAGTTTGGACGTTAATGTGTTTGAATAAAAACCGGACATACATATATGCAACTCGTATGAAAACAGCATTTTTCGATTTTAAATTCATTGCATTTCAGCACCTTGTGAAAGGAAAATGTACTGTCTTATCTTGCTGTTTTGCGAAAAGATCTTGTAAAATTTTAGAAATCGTTTTTTAGGGTTCCGTACCCAAAGGGCAAAAACCTATTACTAAGACTCCGCGGTCCGTCTGTCTGTCTGTCACCAGGCTGTATCTCATGAACCGTGATAGCTAGACAGTTGAAATTTTCACAGATGATGTATTTCTGTTGCCGCTATAACAACAAATACTAAAAACAAAATTCAATAAATAATTAAGTGGGGCTCCCATACAACTAACGTGACTTTTTTTTGCCGTTTTTTGCGATAATGGTACGGAACCCTTCGTGCGCGAGTCTGACTCGCACTTGGCCGGTTTTTTTGCAATATTCTCGAGTGTGTACTATGTACACCCGCAGGCTTATTACGTATGAAACAGCAATTAACAATATTTGCGCAGATATTGTACAATCATCGCGCGAATATCGCTTTACGTCAAAAAATTGGAAGGCTGATTTTTGCGAAATAATTGCTCTTCAATCGCGAATCCGCATTATATATGAGCTATAGCCACACAATAATAATTTTACGACAGCACTGCTAAAAATAAAAATCTGTTAACTGAAATTTGCATTTATCGCAAGTTAATCGCGATAATTTCGTATTACGTATGGTTTTTGACAGCAGAGCGACAGCGATCGGCGAGCAAATGTGGCTGTCAAATTGCGATTACTTTTTCCCTTGTTGTTGGTCGATTGCTAATCGCTCGCTGATGGCTGAGTAGGTACAGAAGTTTTTGAGTTTTTGGCGGCTTTTTTCGTATGTTATTTTGTGGCTACTTTAATTATCCGCAAATTAGAATAATAATATAAGAATAAATATTGAAATAACAAATTCCTAGTAAATATTGTGAATGTAAATGTCAAATTGGTGTTGTTTTAAGTCTCTAATGTCTACGCAACTGGACTATTTGTTGAATCATTGAAACAGAAGTGATCACGGTAAAGTGGAGGATTTTTTTTTATACAGTTTAAAAAAATCCTGTGTTGGCTACCTCAGCGAAGCTTCGCTGAGGTAAATATTTAGTAGGTATAATATATATTATTTACTACTAAATACTTACAAACACATGAGAATGTGATAAGTCCGCAATAAGTATCTTCTATAATATTTTTTTTATATGGTAAACACCGATGTCGACTATTCTGCCAATGTCTAAATTAAATTTGAAAAATCTTTTTTATGTTTCATAGCTCAAATACGAGATAATGTAGTCTACAAAGTGATGTTCTAATGCGTTATCGATTCGATTTCTTAAAACAATCGACAATTCGAAGAAATTTTAATTGATTTTACACATTGACATATAAGTAAATAAAATGCAAATATCAAATTTTCAGTGCCATATTTACTTTACACAAATACTTTACATCTGCGAATATTAATTTATCGGAATATTGGAGCTAAATAGTAATCAAATTGACTATTGTAATTAAACAGCCTCCACGAAGTGTTGCTCTTTCATAAGCTGGTTAATTCATCAAACGATATATTTTATAAATCATCGGACAGATAAAATAGCTTGTTAAAAGTGACTGTCAAAAAAAAAAAACTTGACTTAAAGGCCTCAGTAGCCAGGTCACTAAATTGATCGCGCAAAAATTGTACAATTATTGCTATTCCTTACGTAATAAGCCCGCCGAACTAGTATGAGAATAGTACCGGGCGTATTAAAATAAATACCTGGAATATACTTTAATAGCAATTTGTCCAGCGTGCGAAAACTACTATGTGATCGGTTGTTGACAAATAATTCAAGGAATCTCAAATCAAATGCTGTAAATTTCGTTTAAGAAATTGGGGATTAGCCCTGTCAGCTAGCAAACTCGATAACGGGCCTACCCGGTGCCTAGGATATCGCACACCTAGATAAAGAGTAGCACAACTCAAAATACCTTTTTTTTTTCTTTTTTTCTTTCTCTTTCCTTCTTTTTCGGCGCTGATTCCGATAATTGCAATAACTCAATTTTGGATTATTTTGAGTTGTGCTACCCTTCATCTAGGTGTGCGATATATCAGACATAATATATTTATATTTTCCATTTAACCTTTAACAAAAGACTCAATCTTACTAATATTATAAAGCTGAAGAGTTTGTTTGTTTGAACGCGCTAATCTCAGGAACTACTGGTTGGAATTGAAAAAATATTTTTGTGTCAGATAGTCCATTTATCGAGGAAGGTTATTATAGGCTATATAACATCACGCTACGACCTATAGGAGCGGAGCATAAATGAAAAATGTTGCAAAAGGGGCAATATTATTCCTTTTTGGATTGGTAGGAAGCCGCGTGGGACAGCTAGTTTATTAATAAAATTAAGTGTTAACTAGACGTAGTACTACTAACTAGTATGATCATAAATTACTTGCATTTTTTTGGGACAAGTCCTGACCCTTTTATAGCTTGTAATAAACGAAATATTGTATCAAAAATAACCCTAATGTGTATATATTGAAAGCTATCGCAAACATTATCAGAAGATGGTTTTCCCCCTTAGTTGGTACCTACTAAAAATTATTTATTAAAGTCGAGGATTTAACCTAACTGGGCCAGCGAATGATGATGATGACATGAATCACACAGTGACTAACACTGTGTGATTCATGTAGCAGTGATAAAAACTAAATATTTATACACACTGTTAATGAAGTTAATCTAGTATTACCTGCCTAGATCTTTATCTCTGATAAGATTAATTTTGGCATAGAAATTACATCTACAACTACCTACCCTTCCCTACTTACCTTCCTTCCTACCTTTCTACGTACCCTACTTACCTTCCTACCTACCAATTTTTCCTGCGGTCATTGTTTCTAAAAATAAATATGAATTGAAACAAACACCAGTGGTCTTAGTTGTTGATATTAGAAAGGAATAAATCTTTCTATCGATATAGTCAATCAATCTGCCTAGATTTTTCCCAACTTCATTGGGGTCGGCTTCCAGTCTGACCTCCACAACCCAGTAACTGGGTAACACGATACCTCTTGGCAAGACTGGTGTCAGATCTAAGGCTTCTGACTACCCGTAACGACTGTCAAAGATCTTCAAATAACAGACGGGACCAACGGCTTAACGTGCTTTCCGAGGCACGGAGGAAACTCAGTATGTTGAAATGGTCACCCATCCACGGACCGACCTCGTCAAGCGTTGCTTAACCTTGACGATCGACCAGTGCGGCTGTTAATATTTAGCCACGAGCTCCTCGTCGATATAGTAAATAATAACGAATATAATAATATTTTTATTTTCGAATATATTAATATTTTATATTCCTCTTGGTGTTTAATCGTTTTTGCATAACTTATTGAGATCGTTTAGGCGCCAAATTTCTGTCACCCTCGTCCTTTTCAAAACAAAAAATGATTCTATTTATTTTTACCGTTATTGAGCAATTTATAAAATGGAGTCAAACGTCAGTCATAATTGAATACATGACAGCATTTACATGACTGAACAATTAAATATTGTTATTTACACCAAGTAGCAATTAGTACTGAGTAACGATAGTAATGAATCATTATAATTACCGTAAAACCTTCGTTTTTCTATGGAATGATCATAAAATGTCTCTAGAAGTTCTAGTACTATTTCTATACCCAGTCTTAAGACCGTACCCTGACCAAAAAATCAGTATGAGATATGAGCTTTCCTATTGGCCTAGCGGCAATGGTGGCATGAATTACAGTAGTGTATACTCCCAGATTTTAGAATAAAATCTTTATAAAATCGAATTTTGGTCTTTTCAAAAAATAAAATATTACAAAATGTACTTACTTTATCAAATTGTCTATCCATTAGTGTTAGTACAAAAATAATTAATGAACACTTTCCGATTAGATGCATGCTATCAATAATTATTTCTCATTTTTATGCTTTTGTTGGAAGGAGATTAGTGAAACAAATACCTCTTTCAAAAAAAAAGTATACTACCATTTTAGAATCAATATTATGTAGAAATTTTTATTCATTGATATTTCTTTTTACCCGACTGCCGAAGGAGGGTAATGTGTTTATCAGTCTATGTATGTATGTATGTATGTATGTATGTTTGTTCCTATGTGGCGTTCCAGAGACTAAACGCGTTGGCCGATTTTGATGATTCATACGTCAATCGATTCGTCTTAACCCTGCGAGTGTCATAGGCTACGTTAAAATTGGACAATAGAAAAATGGCGGTTTTTGGGCGCCATATTGTGGGGTCCCAAATTTTTTTTTCTTCCAAACCCATTGTGTGGGCTATCAAAATAAAGGGTTTTAAGAGGTGATTTCAAAAATATATAACACTTATATGTTTAAATGTATCTAATTCGAAAAAAACTTAACTAAAAACTTATAAATAAAAAAAGTTAAATCAAAAAATCAAAAATCCCGACTGCTTCAAAAGCGAACTAAAAAGACGTAAACAAGGGAAAAATCATGCTGTGCGGAGCGGAGGATACACCAGATTTTGGTCAGCCAGCCCGCGAATATGTATCCTCCGACTGCACAGCATGATTTTTCCCTGGTTTACGTCTTTTTAGTTCGCTTTTGAAGCAGTCGGGTTTTTTGATTTAACTTTTTTTTAGTTCACTTTTTAAGCAGTCGGGTTTTTTTTAGATAAAGAGTAGGTAGCTCCTAAAAACTGCCCAAAAACGACAAGCGCGGCGTTTTGCTCGGGGTACCGCCTTAAATTGCTATTCTATCTATCCCTGAATGGTATTGCTTGGAACACGAACACGCTTTCGATTTTAAAATATATAACGATATGTCTAATAGCGTTTAGTTAACATCAATAATAATTATAATTCCGTTTATGCTCGTCGTTAATATTGCACTACAAAAACATGTGCAAACCGTATAGAAATGTCGAAAAAAAAATCCTGAGTAAATAGTTTACTTTTACTCAACCACATCGTCTTCCTGAGGTAAACGACATCATCGGAAGCCAGCGCATCTGACGAGAGATGTAAGCTATGGAAAAACTCACACCCTGCCCTTCCATACTGCATCACTCCAACGGAGAATCTGCCTCCTGGATACGATCTGCAGTAGCCAATCTGGAAATCCCTACACTGATTGCGGCCCCAGGTCACGGGGTCTCATTGCTAAGAAAGAATATTTGGTTCAAATAAATCTCACTAGATGACGCGACATGTACACACAATTCAATAGAATTGTGATAAAAATTAACATTATCTGGAATTGAACATGAACATTGTATGTTCTTGTTTAATTAACTCTCCTAAGTACAAAATTATGGAATATTGGGCTCTTAATTCACATATCAAAGATTATATGAACGGATCATTTAAAATTGATGCCATAGATGGCGCATTTTTAAATTTCTGAGGCATTAAACTCGATTGTTAAAATTTGCATTTTAACACTTATTGGTGCAAAAAAACTGTAACAACGTGCAAAAAATACTATATAACGAACCTTCACTGTATTTAAAGAAAAAAATATTCACGAGCCTCGTAAACCCTTTTACTTGCAAGGCGCTGCTAACACCATCTATTGCCGTGAAACGGGATCAAACGCGATTGATGTACTCACAAAAATAACAAGATTAAGCAGATGAAAAACGCTAATTACGTCGGCACGGTTTTTTTGTATGGGATGAGGCATCTGTATGCTAGTATTATATTATCTGTGCCCAGGTTGATCGCTATAGAAAAAACCTGGCCAAATAGAGTCTCATAGACCCATCCCAAACACAGTGCCAGTGTGGGGCCCTCTCGCAGAATATGCATATGCCCCATCTCCTTGTCTGCCCTTAGTGCCCAGCCGCCTGCACCTTTCAGGATCTGATCGTGTCACATAACTGGCGAAATCTTAGCCGACTTAAATTTGAGCGTCTGAAAGTGAGTTATATACGAAAGACATTCTATTAATTGTCTACTTTTTTTAAAGTATAATTTAGGCTGGTTCAAAAGGGATAACAAAAAATCATAATAAATAAAAGTTATTGACTTTTTGGTTAATTTATTTAGCTTAGTGTTGCCATTATATATTTTGTCTGCTAAGTGATAAGTAGTAGCTATATTAAGTAATAATATCATTATTGTATTTATTGCAGTAAATGAGTTAACAAAAAAGTTAATGTAATATGTGTAGATGTGAAGTGTCGATGTTCCTTGCAGGTAGGTAATAATATTGTAGTGTAGTAGAAATAAATAAATTACTTTATTTATTTAGACTTCATGCACAAAGGTACTAATTACTTTCAATTAATGATTGGCAAAAAGACTAGTATCCAAGTTTAAAAAAAATATAGGTTGGTTGTTGACGACGACCTTTTGATACACGTCAAAGTCGCTTAGTTTAAATAAATATACTCTTTCCAAAGAGTATATTTTACATTTCATGCTCAAATAACTAGGAAAGAGAAATAATAATGCGATATTCCCCTTTTACTTCCACGAAATTGAATAATATTACCTATTAAACACATTATTAAGAGTTACTCAGACATAACCTACAAAAGTTTATGACTTAATATCTATTATTCTCGACATTCTCGAACAAAAATTCTTGCACAAACTAATTCAGAACATCACCCTGAGTTAAACCAGATATTTTTAATTGAAAGACGTAGGAATTTAATCTCAGCTAAAACAATGTATGGGCAGCTGCCATTGTTCTTTTAGTGTACTTTAAGTGCAACCGCAACAAATCACTTGTTCATCCCACGTTTTTGTTCCAGGTTGTCTAACATGCGTCCAAGTGCTGAATATCATGGTCCTGCTCGGGTTCATGTTGAACTACGCCCTCCGAGTGAACCTCACCATTGCCGTTGTGGAGATGATCTACGATGAAAATGACAACCACACTGCTGCCATGAATATCACCCACGGCCCCCACAATGTTACTGAGGTAAGATTTACTGCCATCTATCTCTTTGCCAAATTTCATCCAGATTCGTTCAGCCGTTCTGGCGTGATTTATAATATTAAGCCGCAGACAGATACCCCTCAGTTGCGGATTTTAAAATTAGAATCACGTCTGAACGGCTACTCGTAATTTTTTGGAAAAAAATATGTTGCATTAGACCATTTTCTTAATGATTTGATTTTTTTATTTCAAGCAACTGGGTGGGTTTTAGTCAGTAAAAGTCTGACACGCCCTTCCGCTTCACCCAGAGCAGGAGAAATCATTGGATGATATCCTAGCTCTACTACCTTCCGCCCGTGTTACTGTATAAAAAATATATCAACCCAAGGGAACATCCTACCGGGATAAAAACTACCCTATGTCCTTCCCGGGCTTAAGCTAACTTCATACTAAATTTCATCTAAATCGGTTGAGCCATTTAGTCCTGGAAAGGTTTTATAAAATTAGTATGGATAAGCTGAGGAGCTCGTGGCTAAATAATAACAGCCGCACGGGTCGATCTTCAAGGTTAAGCAACGCTTGACGAGGTCGGTCTGTGGATGGGTGACCATTTTCAACATACAGAGTTTCCTCCGTGTCTCGGAAAAGCACGTTAAGCCGTTGGTCCCGGCTGGCATTTGAAGATGTTTGACAGTCGTTTCGAGTAGTCAGGAGCTTGAGTATCTGACACCAGTCTAGCCAAGGGGTACCGTGTTAACTAGTTAATGCGTTGTGGAGGTCAGATAGGCAGTCGCTCCATGTAAAACACTGGTACTTAGCTGAATCCGGTAAGACTGGAAGCCGATCCCAATATAGTTGGGAAAAGTCTAGGCAGATCGTAGTATGAATAAGCTGACTTGAGATTTATTTATTTATTTCAGGCTAGCTTACAATTGTTTACACATTACATTCACAATAAATACACGATATACATTTATAAGTAAGCGCAACAATTATTTACAAACTAACACCACATGCACTTATTTGATTTTTACTTTTTTTTTTACTTTTTTTTTTTTTTGCCCTATATGTAACTATAATGTGAATGAACAAGGAAATATGTCACTCGATCTTTCTAGAACTGAAATCGCACGATGTTTTTATAAATACGCCGTTCGTGAGAAGTATTTTAGTGCCGTAAGAACTATAAGAATATTATTAAAACAATCGTGTTTTAAGTAAATAATTGCTGTTTTTCAAGTTCTTGTGATCGATTATCTCGGCTTCAGTGAATTTCCCAGACAATAATTTGGTTTGTTGGGTTTCTTGTTACAATTAAACATTAATCAGGGACTTATTTTTCATTTTATAGTTAGTTCAATGTAAAACTCATAGATGTGAAGTAAAAAAAAAGTTAAATAAAAACATCAAAAAACCCGACTGCTTCAAAAGTGAACTAAAAAGTCGTAAGCAAGGAAAAAATCATGCTGTGCATTCGGAGGATACATACGCGCGAGCTGGCTGGCCAAAACCAGATGTATTCTCCTCCTGCACAGCATGATTTTTTCCTTGTTTACGACTTTTAAGTTCACCTTTGAAGCAGTCGGGTTTTTTGATTTTTTGATTTAACTTTTTTTATTTATAACCTTTTAGTTAGGTTTTTTTTCGAATCAGATACGTTTAAACATATAAGTGATATATATTTTTTAAATCACCTCTTAAACCCCTTTATTTTGATACCCCACACGATGATGGGTTTGGAAGAAAAAAAAAAATTGGGCCCCCACAATATGGCGCCCGAAATCCGCCATTTTTTATTGTCCAATTTTAATGTAGCCTATGACACTGGCAGGGTTAAGACGAATCGATTGACGTATGAATCATCAAAATCGGCCAAAGCGTTTGGTCTCTGGAACGCCATATAGGAACAAACAAACATACATACATACATTACACATTACCCTCCTTCGGCAGTCGGGTAAAAATTAATAGAAACCAATTATTTAGTTCAAGGGCCGGGTTATTCCCGAATTACCGCAAACTGATAGTCACTTCCTTTGTTTTTTCCCACACTTTAAAACTATAGAATTGTACTTATTTATAGAAAACAGGAGCACAGTGACGCTTATTGAAACCAATTAGTCAATGATTAAGAATAGAACCCTCTTCTTGACTAAGGTGGTTAAGAAACTAAAATATTTTGTTAAATATTAGTTTTCTTTAAGTTTACTGTACTGTATGCCATTACTTCTCAGAATTTGATTCCTATTAGGGAGACTATCGGCAGGCTTATTACGTAAGAAACAGCATTCAGCAATCATCGCGCAATTAAAATTATGCACTTTAAGTTTTCATCAAAATCGTCCTCGAGATTGCTTTCAGTGTTTTTTTGCTATTCCGCATTGTTTCGGATGTGGCTGTCCACGCCCACTTGAAAAACTTATCCTGTATCATACGAGTACACCAGTGTTTTAAAAAAAATAAAGTTCAGTATGAAAACTTAAATAGGTCTTTCTCTTGCAGCACCCAGAACATATCGAGCAAACTCGTTACCACTGGGATACGAAGCAGAAGAACCACCTGCTGGGTTGCTTCTTCTGGGGTTACGTGCTCACAGAACTGCCAGGCGGCAGATTAGCAGAAATCATTGGCGCGAGGTAAGACCCCACTATCCACCATTCTAGACTTATACTTCATATAATTTATATTGCGTGCCACGAAAGATGAGACTTGACCGCGCCTCCCGCGCTCTGTCCGCCGCCCCGATGACGCCCGGCCGGTCCCTTCCCCCGCACTCAGACCTCATACCGCTAAAGAGACCTATAAATTTTCATCTTTCGTGGTACGCACTGTACGATCAGTCTTATACACAGAAGGACCAAAAAAAGTCCCAAAGGGTGTTTTAAAAGTGTGTTTCAATCCCAGTCAGGATTACTACTGATTGAGAAGTCTTCTGGCGATTGATTTCAATTCGCCATCACAGCCCATCCAGATAGCTTTAAACTTCAACTGCTCTTAGGAGCAATTCACGTATTATTTTACCTTTGCATTTGAATCATAATCTGTCAAAAATATCTGTGGGTATTTACCAAACTTTTTGACAAGGTGATGTCAGATTGTTATTAATATGAGGACACATCTCCGGATTTGGGCGCATCAGGAAGTAGTGACGAGATTGCAGCAATACTGCTCTTAGGACCAATTCCGGTATTCTAATCTCAACCTGAAACAATACCTGAGGGTAGTTACCAACCTTTTGTCAAGGTTATGGCAGATTTGGAACGGATGGCCTTTGGGGTCGAAGAGTTCTGGAGTGGCGACTGCGTATCGGCAGACGCAGCGTTGGAAGGCCTCCCTCTAGGTGGAGCGACGACACCCTTGAGTTTGCGGGAGTCCGTTGGATGCGAAACGCACAGGACCGATCAGTGTGGCGACTCTTGGGGGAGGCCTATGTTCAGCAGTGGACGTCTTTCGGCTGAAATGATGATGATGATGGCAGATTGTCAATACATCTCCGATCTTCGATTGACGGATTTGGGCGCATTAAAAACTCGTCACGAGACTGCAGCTATGTTGTTTACCCTCACGGATCGATTACCGCGAAGTCCTCAAATAACATGTTATCGTAGTTTCCTTACAAATGTAACGGTAAACAGGTTTTTCGCATTACCTAGAATTGCATAAGTAGGCCAAGTTCTTTAAAAGTACTTTTACCATGTTTAATGATGACAAATCAGGATATAATTGTTGCTTGTCAGGTGATACTGGACAAAACTGTAATTGTAATATCAAGGCAAAATAGTCCGTAATTTTCATATTAGTCTAATTTCTAGTCCAGTTCAGACTTTTAATTTTCTCCCATACGAGCGGTTGTCACGATTTTATTATGTCTGTTCCTAAAAATACGGTCTCGTGGGAAAGTCACGTTTTTCGTGCAGGCGAACCGCCCATATTCCAGACGTTATTGTAAAGAGCTTTTTGGCAATTATAACTGCATTGTCCCAGGCAATCCCAAGCTCGTCTCCGGCAGAATGCCGTCCAATTTGCAAATAATAATAGCTGCTATTGTGACAGTTCTCTTTAAAAAAACTTGGCCCCTGAATGGTAAACAACATTTTTTTTTACAATACTATGCCATTCATTGTTGGCAACACTAATGCCTGTGCACGACGAGGGACGTAAATTAAAAAAAAAGTCTCGCACTGCAGAGGGCGCCGACCGCACGCAAATTATCGTCATTCACTTTTGCATTCCGAATTTGAAATATTAGTGACCATGCATTTCTCATTTATCGGGACCGGTTCCGAAATATTATTCTGCATAATAATTCAAGTTCGACGTTAGTATTTCTTACGCGATACAATCAAGTGTACAGACGTTTTTCATTTTAAATTATATGTGTCTGGTAATTTGAGAGCCCGAATAATTTACCGTCGAACTTTCTAGACGCTAATAATTAAAGGGTCAGGAAGAGTCAATGAAGCTGATTGGCTTAAAATTGTTGGTCCTTGCCATCGATTTGAACTATGGGAATCACTCATAATAATAGAACAGTTGGCCACGACGGACGCCATTATATTACCGGCAATTATTATGACAGCTATGATTTCATAACTATGTATGTCTTGCAAATTAATTGCGTTCAGTATACTTAAATACATATCGGTAGCAAATAGCAATGTGTGCAATCAATATGTGCTATGCTCTCATAAAAAAGCGGGTTAATGTCGCGAAAGCAACCGTAACGTATTCCGCGATTCCAATCGATAATAAAAAAAGTTAAATCAAAAATTCAAAAAACCCGACTGCTTCAAAAGCGAACTAAAAAGACGTAAACAAGGAAAAAATCATGCTGTGCAGTCGGAGGATACATATTCGTGGGCTGGCTGACCAAAATCTGGTGTATCCTCCGCCTGCACAGCATGATTTTTTCCTTGTTTACGTCTTTTTAGTTCGCTTTTGAAGCAGTCGGGTTTTTTGAATTTTTGATTTAACTTTTTTTATTTATAACTTTTTAGTTAAGTTTTTTTCGAATTAGATACATTTAAACATATAAGTGTTATATATTTTTGAAATCACCTCTTAAAACCCTTTATTTTGATATCCCACACGATGGGTTTGGAAGAAAAAACAAATTTGGACCCCCACAATATGGCGCCCAAAATCCGCCATTTTTCTATTATCCAATTTTAACGTAGCCTATGACACTCGCAGGGTTAAGACGAATCGATTGACGTATGAATCATCAAAATCGGCCAACGTGTTTGGTCTCTGGAACGCCACATAGGAACAAACATACATACATACATACATACATACATACATACATACATAGACTGATAAACACATTACCCTCCTTCGGCAGTCGGGTAAAAATAGCGACTATTATCGTCAATTAATGCAATTAAAAATATTACTTATAGAATTAATTTGCCGGTGCGCCTGCGCTCGGTGACTTTATCAAGCTTACTGAACCGGTTACTGACTAATTGTGTGAATAACACTATATTGAGGACGCTGAAATCAAGTATATCAAGTTTTTTGGCTGTTTTATTTTGGTTGAAGTTGTTATCCCAACGTGGTTTTGTTTACGATTCGAGAAACTATCGACGCTGATATCGCCTTGGAAGTATTTAGTGAAATAAGTAACACATCATAAGTGAAGTGGAAGTATCAACCCGCTATGTGCCCACTTGGTGGATAACGGCCTCGTATCTTATCAGAGAGAGCAAGGAGAAAACGATCATTACAGCCTGGTTACATATGTAAGGAATCTGCGATTTTTGTTAATAAGTTAGCGTATTATTGATGACACAAAATGCCGTAAAAAAGGAGATGTCGGGTAATGATTCACGCGGAACATTCTTGCAGCGTATGCGGGCTTGCGCTACGATTTATGAACGTTATCGTGTAACTGAGCGCTGTTTGATCATTCGTGAAATGTTCGCGTGTCGGTTTTTGAGACGACGCGCGACGTCCGTCGATACGGGCGGCAGATTTTTGACATACCTCGTATTGAATTGCTTGTCATTACGACACGCAGAATGGATTATTATGATTTATACAGAATTTATTGATGCGTCTTCATGTTTCAGCTTTACAACATAACTTATCGAGCTGACTTTTTTCCTTTAGCAACTATCTAATGGATTTTTTTGTTTCGTCACCAGGCGGGTGTTCGGCTACAGTACTCTGCTAGCCAGTATCCTTACCCTCCTCACTCCTGGCTCCGCAGCCATCGGCTTCGGGTGGATCGTAGCTGTTAGAGTCTTACTAGGATTCCTCCTAGGAGCGACATGGCCAGCTATCCTTCCAATGGCATCCAAATGGATCCCACCAATGGACAGATCGAAATTCATGTCCAATATGATGGGTAAGTGACCTTTAATATTACTATTTAACAGTATGCATTTAAATTGAAGTGGGGGTTCTGAAAAGCCATAATTAATTTGTACTAAATGTCTTGTCTAGTGAAGATGACACTATCGTTTGTTACAATGACAACAATACTGGTTCGCAAATTATAGAGTTCATTGAGGGCAATATAAATCTGCACTACAGTTTCCCAGCAGGCCGCCTTGACCGGCCCCCGTTTGCCTCCGTCATCTGACGTTTGCAAGATATCGATATCACAAATATAACGCACACGTAAAGAGGGCTCGAATTGTTATCTCTCCGTGTCGCCGCGCAAACATTTCGCAGCGATGCGTGTATTCTGTATTTGAAAGCTACAATATGGCGGCGGAGGCGCGCGCAGGCGTGGCTGCTGACGTCACAGCATTGGCGCACTGTGATTGGCTGTTATAAGCTGACCGCGCGGTTTAACCTTGCGCAACCGTTGCCATGCTGCAGTTAACCAGTTCCGAGAAGCTCGGCTTAGTATTATTTTAGTACGGGACGTGTGGTCACGTGGTGGGTATGGCGACTATGATAGTAGGCAAGGTTAGGAATGCGTCGGAGTCTATTCTCGAATTTAATTAAGATGACATTGTCCTTAGATTTACCCACATCAGTTACTAGCAGATGTAGGAATTTAATGTAGGAATTATGATAAATAGCTCGGTTCCGCTTTAGAGTTAATTTTATGTTTTGCAGAAATACTGAAATTACATCAGCGTGACTTAGATTCTGATCAAAAGCGCAATTACATTTATCTGCTTACTAATTCATGGTTACGGCAACCTTGGTTACAAAACATGTAGGTAATGCATTTCCTTAGTGTTAGCTTTATAAATAAAATATTCACACGGAAAACAGTACAGTACGACGTAATAATAAAAACAATCAACATTATTACTTTAGAGGAAATGTTTGTTTTTTATGGTTTTACTTAGCTGTAAACTATAGCTTTTACAAATTGTTTTGTATAATTTTTCCATCGAGACCAAAACACACAAGCGCGCCTTTATGCCACGCAGCGTTGGAAAGCCTTCCATTAGGTGGACCGATGACCTGATTAAGACTGTGGAAGACTTCTGGAAGAAATTTTTGATCACACAGAAGTTTGACCTACTATTTTTCATGTAAATCATTCACTCAGCAGCTATCTTGTTTTGCATAGTACAACAGTGTCATCATGACGTCAAAACTCTCTGGAACATTCGCTGTTCATAACCCAATCGTAGCAAATGAACGCCTATGTAAAATATGGGTCGTACTCATATCAAAAATATAAATCAAATAATTGTCAGTTCGCAATAAAACCTTATCTCTTGTTGACTCGATTCGACAAGGAGCTTCCTTTACTGATTATCAGCGATTGCTATTACGCATAAATGACGAGCTAATGCAATAGAAAATAAATTTTGCATTTACGTCGACGTTTGTACTGGGAATGTTTGAGGTTAGAGGTCGGGAAGTAGTTAATTTTATTACGTACTTAGTATTTTGTTTATTAAGTATTGCTATATTTATTGCCGTTAGCAACATTGTACTTCATATCGATGAAAATAATGATAATGCCAGACTGTAAATGTCCCACAAATGTCGGCAAAAGCCTCTTCTCGTTCAGAGAAGGCACAATATTTAATCACCACGCTAAAGCCTCTTCTTATACAGAGGAGGCACGAGTATTTATCACCACGCAAAGGCCTCTTCTCGTACAGAGAAGGCACAATAATTAATCACCACGCAAAGGCCTCTTCTCGTAAAGAGAAGGCACGAGTATTTATCACCATGCAAAGGCCTCTTCTCGTACAGAGAAGGCACGAGTATTTATCACCACGCAAAGGCCTCTTCTCGTACAGAGAAGGCAGAAGCATTAATCACCACGCAAGCGCCACATCTCATACAGAAAAGGTTCAAGAATTAATTAACACGGTTGCTCAAGAAATGACGAATAAAAACTCAGTGTTATAAAAAACATGGCCACATTACTTTTTCTAACTGTACGAACAAAAGCTTAGTGCGTAACTGTAAAACCAAAAGTGAAATTAAACGTGACACGCTTTACAAATGTCAATTTTCAATTGACACAAATTCGGCGTTCATTCATGCGAGGAAAGACGTGAAGAAATTATTTGCGACGCTTCCAGAACTAGTAGACATGTTCTTGGAACTTTTACTATTCGCGTTTTGTAGGAAAAATAAAATAAAATCATGGTGACCCATTTCGTTTGTTACTAACAGGTTTTTGAATGCAATTATAATTTTCAGGAACTATAAAGAAAAAAGATAATTTATTTGTCATGCCATAACATGTGTTAACATACCTTAAGTCGGAACCACACTTATGTGTCGTGGCGTGGCGTTGCGCAGAATCCACCAATACAACGACTCTGTTCCAGCCTACGTCATAACGCAACGTATTTTGTAGCCAATCAACTGCGTCAGAAGGCGCCACGACACGCCACGCCACGTTTACTTAACTTGTACAATACATGTTTTGCCTATCGAGGCGTACAAAAATAAATTTTACAAAATTGTTAAAAAATGATAAAAAAGAATATAAAAAAAATATCCCAATAAAAAATTTACTCATGGTAACCCTATCGCTTCTGTTACTAACTTATTAATGAATGAAATGCGAGTCGGTACTACCACTACTCGCATTGTTCGTAAATACCAGGTCAAGAGTTCAACCAGACACACATGCATTTGCTAAGAACTTTATTCCTGAGTATTAGAGGTAATTTTACAGTAAATATAATTTTGCTTAATTTTGGCAGTTGTAAAAGAAGTTGTCGACACTGTGGTAGGTAGGTATTAATTTTGATGTGACGGTTAGAAAACCGATATAGCTTTAAAACGGTTAAAATAAAAGTGCACATCGACCTCACTCTAGCAAAAACGCACGGCGCCCCGCGTACGCCTCGAGCGCCCCGGGTTCGCCTCGTGCACCAATAGCGCGAGTCGGAACGACAGAGTGACTTGACAGGTGCACAGTTAATCTGACAAAGCAGTAGATAGGTATCAATTTTGAAATTAGAATTAAAATTAGATTTTCTGTAAAGTACAATTTCCACCAAACGGCACGCATCGCATCGGAACGGCATGGATTTTACAATCTTAAAACTAAATTAAATCGTGTACACAGTATTTAAAGTCTTTATTACCAAGCCGCGCACAGACAGCAGCTTGACCGCGGGCGTCTTCCGCCGCGACATGCGTTCGGAGCCGAAAGCATGGCGTGACGCGCGGTTGGCTCCGTTCGGATGCCGTCGTATCGTTTCCGATCGAATCCTTTCGGCTGCCGTCGCGTGCGCTCGTAGCTGTGGCCGTGGACCACTCATTCTCGAGAGTACACTGTCATTTGACGTCACTTATGCAATCATGTATTTAGAAGAAAAACTGATTTGTTAGGTGCAAAAAAGCATATCGCAACCAGTATTGAACATACAGACGCAGATACGGTTACGTACGCAAGTTACGGCAGCCGTACGGAGCCGTTCATATGCGTTGATAGCCTGCCGGACGCGATCGGCCGTTGCCGTATCCGTTCGTATCCTTTCCGATCCGATGCGATGCGTGGATATTATACTTTAGAATACCGATAGGGTTATCTTCAGAAAGTTCTAGAAGTTTGATTTCTTTTATGCAAGACACAGGATGGTCAATTTGATGTGTCGATGTTACCAAGTGATGAATCAGGGCACTATGTATAATAAAGTCAAATCGGGCAATGTAATGAATACTGATTTAAACTTCTATATTTATCACATTATTATAACAACAACAAAATAAAATAAAGGTTTGTCAGAATGGAATAGAGAAGCGTATTGGGAGTAAGGAGATACAGAGTACAGTTAAAAAAGATAAAAGGAAAAACAAAATTTAAAAAAGTTCATGTTGCATGGAAAAAATTGAAATGGCGTTGACAAGGACATATGATGAGAGAGAAGTGGACAAAAGTAATTACAGTATGGTACCCGAGAGGAAATAAAAGAAGTAGAGGAAGACAGGCAAAGCGGTGGGAAGACGATATAAAGAAATTGGCAGGTCCAGAATGGTTACGGGTAGCGAGGGACAGAGTCAAGTGGAGAGCCTTGGAGGAGGCCTTTGTCGAAAGACAAGCTAGTGCGAGGGAAAATAACCAGGTGCCGAGAAAAATAAATAAATAGTTATAAATACAGTGTAAATAGGTTATAATCCCATTAAAAAAACAAGTATAGTATATTGTAAATAATAAGTTAAGTAACTAGCAATAAAAGCTTATTTTATTTATCACATTGTCTGGTCATTATGAATATTGCTACGTAACGGTGGGGCAATTTGTGGTCTTGTGGTCAATAAATTAGTCCAAGAGCGAGCGAAGCTAGCTCGGGAGCTTAGGGCACCCCGAGTCCCCGACACGGCTAGGTTAGCAGGAGATGATTATACACAGAGGCGGATTATCCCTAAGGCAAACTAGGCACGTGCCTAGGGGCGCGAAGTAACAAGGGAGCACGCGCTGCAGTTTAAAAAAATAGAAAAAAAAATGCTATAAATAATACAAGTAAGTACTAAGTAAGTTCAAGTTCCAGTAGTAAGTAATTATACAATATAAAAGATTATTTAATTCTATAGAGATCAAGAGTTTCCGAAGCGTGCTCCTTCTTGATTATTCCTACATCGCACCTGATTTCTTAATAGAAATTCGTAAGATACAGCTCAAGCAGAAGCTTGTAAAAGTCATTTCCAGAAATTCACTATGCTTTGATTGCTATCAAGAGCTATCACGCATAGAAGCTTACAATGTTGTAAGTGTAGCTAAAAGCATAAGATCGAAATTAGAACGACTAAAGGTATAATAGATTGCTTTCATGATCGTGGTTTGCAGTTTTTTTTTTGGTTATGTACTAGTTATAATTTATAATAATGATGTTTATGGCCGCTAGAGGGGCGCCGATGAGGTGCTTGCCTAGGGAGTTCTCGACTTTTAATCCGCCTCTGATTATACAGTACAAGATACCTAATTATATTGTGTATTACGTAATGAATAACTAAATTAAACATAAATTCTGCATACCTACAATGCAGCTACATTTTTGTTGTCAGTTTATTATTCAACACGCAAACAATAGTTCTACGTAAATGTTTTATTATTCAAGTCAAATTACCGGCTGCCGGTCTATTCTGTAAACATCTCACTGTAAAAACATAAGTGGAGCGAGTTTGAAGTGAACTGTCATTCCAACTTGATTGACAGTTGACATCTCACTTCAAGTTCAATTCACCAGTGATTTACTAAAGGTATCAATTGGATTTGGATTTTGAACCATGACAAACCAGTTTTTTGTTGTACAGCATTGACGTCAAACCGCCCAGTTACCTACAAGAACCTTTTCGAAAACCGACCTCAGTACTTCCAAGAATTCGATTCACGATATTTTTGTGGTTTATTACCTACCTTATTTATTTGGTGACGCCATTTTAGCAGACGAGTCCTGGACTGGAGACAGAGAATCAGCTAGCGTAGAATATCATCTTCATCATCATATCAGCTGAAAGACGTCCACTGCTGGACAGGCCTCCCCCAAGCGTCGCCACATTGACCGGTCCCGTGCGTGTCGCATCTAAAATAATTTATAACATCTTTCTCGTAGAATAAAAACTATTTATCACAGACACAACAAACATTTTGCGATTTCGAACATCCCTATCGCCGATAGAATGAGACTTCTAAAACCCACTTACAGGAATCAAAAGTAATGGTGGCGTGAAACACTCTGCTAGTCACTGCACAGCATCAAATTCACGTGACAGCTGGGTTGAGGGTCTGGTTATTTCGCGGCAATAAGCGAACGTTACTTACGCTTACTTAACACGCATTGCGATTTTTAGCCGCGCGATTTTTTGTCCGCGTACTGATAAAATTTCGCGCGATTTTTGCATCTTTCTACCTGTTCATAGAGCTCAAAACATTTGCGCGAATTTTTTACCGCAATGCGTGCAGCATCATACAATTCCATAGGTCATAGAATGGGCGAATAAAAACCGCAGGGCGTGCTAAGCCTAATTTTGAATCGACCTAGGTTTTACTTACATTAAAAAACAATCTGCCTAGCCTTTTCCCAACTATGTTGGGGTCGGCTTCCAGTCTAACCGGATTCAGCTGAGTGCCAGTGTTTTACATGCGACTGCCTATCTGACCTCCACAACCCAGTAACTGGGTAACACGATATCCCTTGTCAAGACTGGTGCCAGATCTCAAGCTTCTGACTACTCGTAACGAATGTCAAAGATCTTCAAATGGCAGCCGGGACCAGCGGCTTAACGTGCTTTCCGAGGCACGGAGGAAACTCGGTATGTTGAAAATGGTCACCCATCCACGGACCGACCTCGTCAAGCGTTGCTTAACCTTGAAGATCGACCCGTGCGGCTGTTATTATTTAGCCACGAGCTCCTACCAATATTTCCAAGTATAAGTTTTATTTGCGGCTTTATTACCTCACTTGTCAATAACCTTTTGCGATTACATCCGGTCGTAAACAGTAATTATTTTTCAACCTAGACACGGCTCCTCGCCCTTCGGTTTGCCTTCGAAACGTCCTTTATCAAGTGGGTCTAGGTATTTTGGAGGAAAACTGCAGTCTTTGCGAATAATTATATGTTTTATAACACTTTACGCCTTGAACTTTCGATATTATAACCAGTTTGTCACGTTGCTCGTGGAAAATGCCTAATTGATTAAAGATAGGGGTCTCGTTAAATATTACGCTATAATTTATGCACGCAAATTGAAAAAAAAATACGGCTAAATGCGAGTCGGACTCGCGCACGAAGGGTTTCGTACCATTATCGCAAAAATCGGTCAAAAAATCACGTTTTTTGTATGGCCCCACTTAAATAATTATTTTAGTCTGTTTTTAGTATTTGTTGTTATAGCGGCAACAGAAATACATCATCTGTGAAAATTACAACTCTCTAGCCTAGTCTAGCTATCACGGTTTATGATATCAGCCTGGTGACAGATAGACGGACAGTGGAGTCTTAGTAATAAGGTTCCGTTTTTTACCCGACTGCCGAAGGAGGGTAATGTGTTTATCAGTCTATGTATGTATGTATGTTTGTTCCTGTGTGGCGTTCTAGTTCACCAAACGCGTTGGCCGATTTTGATGATTCTACGTCTACGTCAATCGATTCGTCTTAACCCTGCGAGTGTCACTGGCTACATTAAAATTGGAAAAGAAAAAATGGCGGATTCTGGGCGCCATCTTAGGGATTTTTTTTTCAATTCGGGGGTACGTCTGGTTTTGTTCAGCCAGTTCGCGAATATGTATCCTCCGACTGCACAGCATGATTTTCTTCTTGTTTACGTCTTTTTAGTTCGATTTTTAAGCAGTTGGGTTTTTGATTTTTTAACAAACTTTTTTTATTTTATCCTTTGGGTACGGAATCCTAAAAATAATTAATTGATTAATAATTGGTAGTATCAGAGTAATGATTTTTAATTTACGAGGCTCTGAGGCTCCAGACCAGACAAGTGTCATTCGATTCCACGGATGATGATGGTGTCGAAATGCGAAAATGTCAGCATCCTATGTCCTACAGGATATGGGCTACCCGTGTGCCAAGATTCATCAAAGTCCGTTCAGCCGTTGAGGAGTGATTGAAAAACAAATGCAATCGTACAGAGTAAATTGAGATTTGCTCGGGTTATTTCTCTTCAATAAAGTTATTGACAATTTATGCTTCTGTGAAATCAGTACCTAAGTGGTTTCAGTTTTATAGGTACTAAAATCTATGAAATATGGCCTGGAAAACTGTATGATTCCCATAAAATCTGTGTTCCTAGTGAAAAGAGGTATAAGTCCGATTTTGTCGTGAATGAGTTAAGTATACCGAAGTGATCAGAAAAAAACCGGCCAAATGCGAGTCGGACTCGCGCACCGAGGGTTCCGTACAAACCATGTATTATAGACCTGAGTATTTGATATGACTTTTAATTTAATACCTCTACGCATTCATGAGGAAAGGGGTAGTAAGTTTAAAATTAATAAAAATATTTTTATTATATGATCTAACTAAAAATTTACGGTTTTCGTAATTATGTCTATAATTTGTATCTGTGCTATAAGACGTTGCTTCGTACTAAATTTCAAGATTCTGTGTTCACGGGACGTACCCTGTTGGTTTTGATTCCCATGCGAGTGTCGAAAATTTGCGGCATAAACGGCTGTATCTTTTGATTGCGTTGTCTTAGAAGTTTGATTTTTTCACAGCTTTAGGGGACAGTAGACCTGAGTATTTGATAAATTTCAGCTTGATACCTCCACGCGTTCCTGAGAAAAAAGTTCTTGACAGATAGACAGACAGACAGACGGACGGCCGGACAGCAAAGTAAGGGTTATAAGGGTTCCGTTTTTTCCTTTCTAGGTACGGAACCCTAAAAATGCTCTATCGTTTGGTGAAAACGGATCTAAGCTATTCTCTAAAAATAAAGAAGTTACTTTGTGTAAAAAGGGTCCAACTGACACCAAAAAAAAACTACAAAAGTCTGCTTCAAGTTATTTTGTATAAATTAACATAAATTACCCACTTTTTATTTGGTTGGTGTTTATCAATACAACAACACCTGGTCCTTAAAAATGGTTGAGTGACTAATGTTATTATTATACATAAATCTGTTTTCACCAAATTAAAGGGAAAATATCAAAAACTGCATTACCTTTTTATAAAAAAAAACATTCCTTGAGGACGCTGTTACATTTTCGACGAACTCAAATTTAGGTATCTAGTCGCACACAGCAACATTACGCGTACGCACACATTGAAACTACTGAGCGCTCGATTTTATACATCACGGAAACAATCTTGGTCCTTGATATTATTTTTGAATTTTATTGTTTTCATTAAGTTGATTCAGGAAGGTTAGTTGGCACTTTGAAAATGCATTTGATAACTGTTACAAACCGTCGTCGTAAAAAGTTGGTTATTATTTTCAACCGACTTCAAAAAAAGGAGATGCTCTATCTATTCGGCCAAACTACTTATCGGGTTTTCATCGATAAATGTATGTGGTGGTATTTTCAGGGAAGGTTTTATTTTATAATATATTAGGATCTGTTAAAGATCTTCGGAGATAGACAATGGAACTCTTTAATAACAAACAGCAAATGACCTGCGATTACTGTGATCGTATGTTTATGTTTTGTTTTAACCATACCATAATAAATCATCACGCTTGTACGGTTTTAGGGGGTAAACAGATGTATTTAGTATACCCAATATGGGGTACCTACAAAAATTTAAAAGAGAAAAATAATAGCTTTCCTGTGACGAAAAACAATAGGTACCGACACCGACTTCCGAGAATAATTTTATTTTTCACTGTGTTGTAGTAAGTAGGTATTTTAAAAACCGACCAAGTGCGAGTCGGACTCGCGCACGAAGGGTTCCGTACTTGGTAAATTGCTGTTAACGATTTATGACGTATTAAAAAAACTACTTACTAGATCTCGTTCAAACCAATTTTCGTTAGAAGTTTACATGGTAATGTACATAATATTTTTTTTTAGTTTTATCATTCTCTTATTTTAGAAGTTACAGGGGGGGACACACATTTTACCACTTTGGAAGTGTCTCTCGCGCAAACTATTCCGTTTAGAAAAAAATGGTATTAGAAAGCTCAATATCAAAAAAAAAAATTTAGTTTCAGTTTCAAGTATGGGAACCCCCATAATTTATTGTTTTTTTTTCTAATTTGTGTAAAAATATTATTGCGGTTCATAGAATACATCTACTTACCAAGTTTCAACAGCATAGTTCTTATGGTTTCGGAAAAAAGTGGCTGTGACGTACGGACGGACAGACAGACAGACAGACAGACATGATGAATCTATAAGGGTTTCGTATTTTGCTATTTGGTTACGAAACCCTAAAAATAACGCTACGTGAAATAAGTAGATACCTAAAACGAATTAATTGCCGGTCACAAGGATTAAAAACCGGCCAAGTGCGAGTCGGACTCGCGCACGAAGGGTTCCGTACTTGGTAAATTGCGGTTTACGATTTATGACGTATTAAAAAAAACTACTTACTAGATATCGTTCAAACCAATTTTCAGAGGTAGTTTACATGGTAATGTACATCATATATTTTTTTTAGTTTTATCATTCTCTTATTTTAGAAGTTACGGCGGGGGGGGGGGACCAACATTTTACCACTTTGGAAGTGTCTCTCGCGCAAACTATTAAGTTTAAAAAAAATATATATTAGAAACCTCAATATCATTTTTGAAGACCTATCCATAGATACCCCACACGTATGGGTTTGATGAAAAAAAAAAATTTAGTTTCGGTTTCAAGTATGGGGACCCCCAAAATTTCTTGTTTTTTTTCTATTTTTGAGTGAAAATCTTAATGCGGTTCACAGAATACATCTACTTACCAAGTTTCAACAGCATAGTTTTAAAAAATTGGCTGTGACATACGGACGGACAGACAGACAGACAGACAGACATGACGAATCTATAAGGGTTCCGTTTTTTGCCATTTGGCTACGGAACCCTAAAAATGACTTGAACATTTTTCATTATATGGAATATATTAAATATTACTATCACATCATCAGTCACTATTAATGTTCCCACTGCTGAGACACAGGCCTCCTCTATGTGAGAGGGAATGGGCTGTAACCAACAACGCGGGCCCAGTGCGGGTTGGTGAATGCACATATCTTCGAATATTTGGTTCTAGGAGATGCCGGTTTCCTCACGATGTTTTCCTTCACCATTTTGAGAGCAGTGGTGAAGAAATAATTTAGACAAAGTAAAGCGCCTGCTTGGGCTCGAACCCACGACCTACAACTTGTAAGTCAAGCTAATGACATACTACCCAAAAACCATGAAAATGTCACCCATGACGAAAAGATGTCAAATTTTCGTCGGCGCCAACTTGTATTTTGGTTATGACCCCGTATTCGATATAAGCGTCCCCAAAATCCATAAAAATGACATCCATGACGAAAATTTGTCTAATTTTTGTCGGGACCATCTTATATTTTGGTTTTGACCCCATATTCGATATAAGCGACCCAAAAAACCATGACAATGACACCCGTGACGAAAACATGTCAAATTTTAGTCGGCGCCATCTTGTATTTTGGTTTTGACCCCATATTCGATATAAGCGACCCCAAAAACCATGACAAAGAGACCCATGTCGAAAAGCGGCCAAATTTTAGTCGGCGCTATCTTGTTTTTTGGTTTTGACTCCATATTCGATATAAGCGACCCCAAAAACTATGACAATGACACCCATGACGAAAAGATGACAAATTTTAGTCGGCGCCATCTTGTATTTTGGTTTTGATCCCATATTCGATATAAGCGACCCCTAAAACCATGAAAATTACACCCATGTCGAAAAGCAGGCAAAATTTACGTCGGCGCCATCTTGTATTTTGGTTTTGACTCCATATTCGATATAAGTGAACCCAAAAACCATGAAAATGACACCCATGTCGAAAAGCAGGCAAAATTTACGTCGGCGCCATCTTGTATTTTGGTTTTGACTCCATATTCGATATAAGCGACCCCAAAAACTTTGACAATGACACCCATGACGAAAAATGACAAATTTTAGTCGGCGCCATCTTGTATTTTGGTTTTGATCCCATATTCGATATAAGCGACCTCAGAAACCATGAAAATGACACCCATGTCGAAAAGCAGGCAAAATTTACGTCGGCGCCATCTTGTATTTTGGTTTTGACTCCATATTCGATATAAGTGAACCCAAAAACCATGAAAATGACACCCATGTCGAAAAGCAGGCAAAATTTACGTCGGCGCCATCTTGTATTTTGGTTTTGACTCCATATTCGATATAAGCGACCCCAAAAACTATGACAATGACACCCATGACGAAAAATGACAAATTTTAGTCGGCGCCATCTTTTATTTTGGTTTTGATCCCATATTCGATATAAGCGACCCCAAAAACCATGAAAATGACACCCATGTCGAAAAGCAGGCAAAATTTACGTCGGCGCCATCTTGTATTTTGGTTTTGACTCCATATTCGATATAGTCTATCCTTAGTCAGAGCTGTTTAAACCCACCCATCCATTTCTCAACCTTGTCAACAACTGCTTAACACCCAACTATTCAAAACCCGATCTTACCCAAAATAATTTCTAAATTACATTCTAATAATAATAGGAAACTCAAAAATACGGCATACGTCCGATAAAATATCAACTCCTTTCGATCACGACGAGGACGGTACTCACACGCATGCACACTACAATCTTTCTATTACTTTTATCGTATTTATTTCCTGCGAGAAAGCGATACGCCCGTCCTTCCACGAGCGCTTCTGAGCGCGGAATGATGAGCGGCCGGTACAAAATGTATGAAGACGTCGGCAAGTGATTTTAATTTAGCTAATAATTAAAAAATATAATTATTTAGGTGAAAAATAATTAGTTGCAACTGTAAAGGACTATATATGCCGCAATTTTTTATAATTTTGAAGATAAAATATGCTGTAAATTTACCTAAACTGGAACCTATTCGGACCCTACTTTTTTCAATTTTTTGCGATTATTGTGATGGGCAAAACGTATTTTTGCGAAAATTTTGTATGATGTCATACAATTTTTCTGATTCTTATCTGGAGCTGAATATATTATCTTTAAATTAAGACCATGATATCTTCACATCGGTGATTGCTTATGCATTAAAATGGTACCTCAAAAGTACTGTTATTTGTAGAAAAATGTAATAGCGTCCTTAAGCGTATCCTTTTTAACTTGTGTGAATTAACATTTAACATTATGGCGTAGGGGTAAAACTTATTTTATCCCATCAAGGAATTCATTTTGTGGTTATTAAATTTACATAAAAAATTATCAAATATCATAAAGTGCATAAATCGTTTACCTATAAAACATATGACATGTATTTTATTTGGTAGCGGTGGTCAAACACTCAATTTAAAGCGCTCGGTTTTTTTTTTTGCGTCTCCTGTAAAATTGCATTTTTGGACTTGGACCCTTTTCACTAGGGTCACAGAAATAAACTGAGACATAACTAGATATCATAGGAGCTCTTGGTCGTAGCTTAATAATAACAGCCGCTCGTGTCGATCTTCAAAGTTAAGCAACGCTTGCTGAGGTCGGTCCGTGGATGGGTGACCTATCTTAACATAAAAAGTTTCTTCCGTGCCTCGAAAAGGTCATTTGACGGTCGTTACGGGTTGTGAGAAGCCCGAGATCAGACACCCGTCTTAGTAACTGAGTATCGTGTTACCCAGTTACTGGGTTGTGGAGGTCAGATAGGCAGTCGCTCCATGTAACGGCGGTGCCCAGCTGAATCCAGGATTGGAAGCCGCCCTCAACAACAGTTGGTAAAAGGCTACGCAGATTGATTGCAGTAGGCAACTGCATTGCAGTCTTTAGGCGCCGATTCCCTTGAGTACCTGATTTTTAAATGAGAATCACGTCTAAACGGCTAGTCGTAATTTATTGCAAAAAAATATATGTTATAGTAGACCATTTTCTTAATAATTTCATCTGAGCCAATTTTGAGTTTTATTCGTATAACATAGTGTAATTAATTTGTAAAGTTATGTCTAAAACGGACAAAAACACGACACTCACACCAAAACCGCTGAGCGTATTTTAATGAAATCAACACCATATCAAAGACAATTTAATTATCTACATTTTGATCTGAAGCTTTTTTTTTTAAAGTCAAAGAATAATAAGAAAAGTACATAAAACGACTAAATTTCGGGTCGCGCGGGTGAGAAACGAGTGCGTGGTTGTTTCCTCAATGTCGTTGGCGACTCGTCGTCTTGAGATCTTTTTTTATTAGAGTGGTGCCCACTACCATAAATACTTTAATTCACAGACAATATGATCTCTTTACGACAACCATTTATCATATTAAGGCGGTACCCCGAGCAAAACGCCGCGCAAGCCGTTTTTCGTGCTGTTTTTAGGAGCTATCTAGGTACTCGTTATTTAAAAAGAAATATCAATTAAAAAAAATACATTAAATTTCTACATAATATTGATTCTAAAATGGTAGATTTCGTTTTTTTTTTAATGTTGTATATATTTCACTAATCTCCTTCCAAAAACATAAAAATGAGAAATAATTATTGATAGCATACATCTCCTCGTAAAGTGTTCATTAATTATTTTTTGTACTAACACTAATTGATAGACAATTTAATAACGAACATTTTTGTAGTGTTTTTTTTTTCAAAAGACCAAAATTCGATTTTATAAAGATTTTATTCTAAAATCTGGGCGTATTCACTACTGTAATTCATGCGCCACCAGTGCCGCTAGACCAATAGGAATGCTCATATCTCATGCCGATTTTTTGGTCAGGGTACCGTCTTAATGTAAGGATTGTCGGAAGATCTACAAATGGCAACTTGGACGAGCCAGCCTTGGGACCTGCCAAGTACTGTTAAATTCACCCATCCACAAACCAACCTCGTCAAGCATTGACCCGTGTTAGTTAGTATTTAGCCACGAGCTCCTCCAGTTGCCTTCAACAATATTCAGTTTAAAATCATCTCACGATTCGTAAGTGCATTAACAAACAATATAACGTCATATACCTACATCGAGGGGCATGGTTGATGACGTGGCCTGACCTACTCGGGACCATTGCCAAGTTCATGATAAACGGCGCCATTTTGTTGCTATTTAACTATTACTCAATCTACTTTAAAAAAAGAACTGTTGAGAGATTAGAAAGATTGATTGCTGAAACCCAATTGTTTCTTCTTAAAAATCTTACAATTAATGTCAAAATGTTGGACAACTCAAGGTGTTTTTGACAGGTTTGATTGAGTTGCGAATATGAAAGGGCCTCAGGGGGGCAAACATAAGCTCTTAGAGCAAGGTTATTTCCATTGTGCTTAAGGGACAGATGTATGTGACTTGTCTACTTCTGTCCCTTTTTAACAGCCGCACCATCATAGTTTTGATACGTCATGGTACGGGCCCAGAGAAGATAGAATTACAGAAGATTAAGTTTGTTTTTAGTAAGAATAGCTAAATAATCCGGCTCAAAGGACCATGTTTTATGAAGATAGTCCAATGATGCTACTGCTTTTACGCTATAAATATATTAACTGATGAAGTAATTAAACTACTTGATCGTCTGTAATGTGCGTTATATTCAGTTAAATAAATCGTTCTGTAGCATTTTAGTGAAATACCTAAACTAACAACTATTATGATTATTCTAAAGCATAGGAACTCAAGTGATTCTCTCGAAAAGTACAATCAAAATAAGTGAATTTCTTGTGGGTTATTGATACTGCAAAGTGTGGGAAACAAACTCTCAATGGCTTACGCCTTTCAAGCGGGCTATAAACTGGCTTTTACATTAACAGACGTGTGAAAATGCTTTACAACACGGATAAGCTGCTATAGTACACTTAGCAATAAACCATAACTTTATTACTATCAATTAACACACGATAATCCACCTTCTTAGCTTTGTAACGACAGCTCACACTTACCCCCAGTTTCTGTTATAAAAATTGTCGCAAAATTATTGTGACTGATTGTGTGTGTAAACTATTGAATGAATTGTCGACAGCCAACCAAAGGACGCGCGCGCGCATGACAATTTTTCATCTTGCGATGCTTTTTGTTCGAGAAACTGATGATTACATAGTTAAATCCCATTATTGCTTTGAAGTAACAAACGATCTACAATACAGCATAGTTACAACCTTTATCTTCTTTTATGCGATAATTTTCTTTCTAAAAACTGAGCGTCACACAGTCATAAACCCACTATTGTGTCGATGGAAAATTTAATCCGCATTATGGTCTATTTCAACACTTGAACTGTAAAGTAAGCTAGTTACAGCCTTTATCTTATTGTCCTCATGGTGTACTTAGATTAAAGTAGAGGAAATTAACACTCCTGCGCAAACAAGCTTGTGTTTATCGATTTAGGTCGATGTGTGTAGTAGTATCTTTACATTTTACATAGGACCCTGGAGTGTGGGTGTTTTTAACGTAGAACGGTCAGGAATTACAACTCACCTGTATTACGTTTGCTGGACATGTCGAGGTCTTGAGTTCGCTTCCTGGGGCTCGCAAGTTTTTTTTAGATTGTTCCATCTCCAATTTTTAAGGTTGATGGCAATAGATAGCCAGTATTGGCTCTTACCCTGTTAGGGATTCTAGGGGACTTATGATAGGATAGGATACATGGAACCTTAATTCGCACTTTGACTCCCATTTGGTCCATTGTGCGTGGAGGCACGGTAAAGATATCTATTCTTACCGTGGTGCAGGCCTCCTCTCTGTGAGAGGGAATGGGCCGTAATCCACCACGCGGGCCCAGTGCGGTTTGGTAGATGTCGCATGTCTTCGAATATTTGTTTCTAGGACATGCCGTTTTCCTTCACCGTTTTGAGAGCAGTGGTGATGAAATTGTTTACATAAAGTAAAGCACCTGTCTGGGTTCGAACCCACGACCTACAACTTGCCAACCGCCCATTGTACACTTGCTTTTGTTAATATTTGTCCTGTACATATTTTGTGGTGATAATAAATAAATAAACTTTTCCACTGGGTCACCACTGCTCTCAAATATAAGGGGACTTAAACATTAGCGAAATGAGGATTTACTAAAGGTACACCTACACGTCCTGGGCAAATTGGCGGGATAATATCATGTGATGCTGCAATAGATATGAACCTAACTTCAATTGGACAAATCTTGAATCCCATTATAACACAAATATTTCTTTTGCAGCGTCGTCTCTCGGTGCAGCGATCACAATGCCGATCTGTGGCTTCCTTATTGCTCACTTCGGATGGGAGTCAGCTTTCTACTTCACAGGTAATGTATTACAACCATTATTAGAATTGAATAGAATTCATTTCCAAACGTAAGTGTCACATTGTATAACTAAAGGTGAACGCGCACCTAGACGCACCGCAGGGGCCGCACGCGTCTCAGTCATCGCCTTTTCTCAAGGGAATCAAGGCCCCGTGCAATCCGCGCCGCACGCATCGAATGCGCCGAATCTGTAGACGTCATACGCACGTGCTGGTGGAATCCGTATATCTACAGCATTTAGCTGTCACGCGGCGCGGATAAGTGCGCGAGGCTGCATTCGTTTTCATATAAACTTATAAAGACTTATAAAATGCAATGACTGCGGCGCGTGCGGCTCTTGCGGTGCGTCTAGTTGTGCGTTCACCTTCAAAAGTACCCTGCATTTCATGTTGACATTCACTAATCAGAAATTATGGCATGCAAACTACATGCACATTTTTATGCATGTGTATTTGCGGCTTATGGGTGTCCTTTCTCCAAATTGCAGCATTTTACATTTCTCTACAAAATTCAGTGCAGCAACTCCGTTCAAATTCAAGCTGGCTAAACACGTGTTTTACAGGCACGTTGTCGTTAAGAAGTACCTAATAGAGGATGCAATGCAATATCAATATACTGTATATCATTGATAATGTCGAGCTTAATGTAAGCTTTCCCGCATTAGTACTAAAGTGGACCCGTTGTGTATATCTCTGCGCTCGTTATCATATTGAGAGGTGCTAGGGAAAGCTTCTATTATATATGTAAATGAACATAAGGGCCCCATCCACTAACTTTGATTCCTTTTGACTTGTCCGTACAAACCCGTACAGTTTGTAAAACGCAACAGGATAAAATAAAACCGTAGAAGACACTAATTAAACAACAGGATGATACTTTTAAAAGGCGCCTGGACTTTTAGGGAAAAGACCTGGGAGCGTGGGATTTCTACCTCATTAAAACCATCCCGGTGATCACCATCAGCACCTGGAAGGGGCACCGTCACCTCTTAAAATACCACCCTGGAACCCCCTCTGTGCAGTGCCTGTTAGGTCACATCCCTGGGAGACTGAAGCCTCCCCTGAGCCTCGCTGTGCGCGGCAGCACGTGATCACAGTGCTGCCGTCTTTCCCGAAGTCACTTGGTGGGCGGATAGAGTCCCCAATCTGACCACCCGCGACCCCGGCGTCTCGCCTGCTTATTACGCAGGCGGGGTTTCGGCGTTTTAGGCATCGAGACGGTTGCCTCCGTCGGGGAGGCCTTGTTCTTCGAGCAGGATCGGCCCTCTCACGATCCCGCTCGGCGGCCTCCTTCTAGGCCATCACAGTCTCGCAAAAGGAGGCCATTTCCTACAGACTTCCCCCTGACTTTATCATGAGCCGCCAGTCTGACAGGAAGATCATATCAGCCGTAAGACGTCCACTGCTGGACATAGGCCTCCCCCAAGCGTCACCACATTGACCGATTCCGTGCGTCCCGCATCCAGCAGATCCCCGCAACCTTCACCAGGTCATCGGTCTACCAGAATTTTTCTGCCCCATCGGCCATCTGTTCTGCGAGCAATGTGCCCTGCCCGGCCACTGACACCTAAGTTTGGCAATTCTTCTCTTGCGGGTCTCTATAATTCTGATTCGTTCACGCAAGGATACTCCGAGCATGGCCCTCTCCATTGTCTTTTGCGGGCATGTAAGCTTTCTGATGTAACCACACGTTTAATTAACTGTATTTACGTACGCAAATCCACTGTCGTTCGTACCATATGGATTGTAGATTCCAGCAGGAATGAACGTTAGTGGATGGGGCCCTATTATTGAGAATTTCCAGGCTTGTCGGTCTAGTGGTCTCAAGCGCTCCCATGGGCATGAAGACCTGTGTTCGATGACCTGGTCTGGCAGTATTATTGGATTTTCTATCTAGAGTTTCTCCTGGCTTCTCCTCATCTATCTATCTAAACATATAAAAGAAGAAAGTGACTGACTGACTGACTGACTGACTCACTCACTGACCATCAACGCACAGCCCAAACGGCTGAAGCTTCAATCATGAAACTTGGCATGTAGGTTCCTTTGGTAGTGTAGGTGAGCACTAAGAAAGGATTTTTGGAAATTCCACCCCTAAGGGCGTGAAATAGGGGATGAAAGCTTGGATGTTTGTTTGTTTGTGTTGTTGTTGTTGTTTGGGTTTGGAAGTATGCTGGTGTTGATTTGAGGGAGAATTGCTTTTCCCATGGACAGTTCTATGTAGCGTGTTCACGTGTTAGCTCATCAAATAGTCTGGTGATATTGGCGCCAACATCCAAAATGGTTAAAAATGTTGTTTACAAGGAAATACTATAATTTAATTACTTACTTATGATTATGATTACTCATTATTAGTCATGGATAAACACAGAAATAATGAAGGGATAGGGAAAGGAAGAAAGAAAAACTTTCATATTACATTATTTTTATCATAATAATTTTTTACTTTTTCTCTACATACTGTTAAAAAATGGTAAGGAGAAGCATGTAGTCTACGTGTGCGAAGCCACGGGCAAAAGCTAGTATTATATAAATCTGAAACATAACTGACGAAAGGTATATTTTAGGTGCAACGACATTCCGTACGTTCAAGAGTTTTTGCTTTTGTTTTTGCTGTTATATTTGAATCAAATATAACAGCTCACAATGTTAGGACCTTTTAATATTAATGATATTTTTTATCCATCGTGCTAGGCAACTGGGCTTATCCCAGTTGTAAACGACCCTTTGTGTCTATTGGCATTGTTTGTTCTGTCTCCTGCTTGATATAGAGGGAAGTGGAAATTATGGTTCTGTTCCTACTCCTCCGTTATTCTTCTCTGATTAATTTCGTTGCGGGATCCAAGACAGTTAAATTCGGGTCTCCCTTGTTTGACCGAAAGGAATTTGACAAATTTTCACTTCCCAAAAAAATTTTCGCATAATTTCATTAGCCAAATTATTACTTAGCAATAAATCTATTCACAAAAAATTGTAACGCAAACCTAATGTTTGGGAAATGAACGTTTAAACTATAACTTGTTTACCAACTAGTACTTTTAACATTTTTTATTTAGTCAAATATTTCAGTTGGAATAACAGTTTTAACGCAAAATCAAATAAGCCAAATATTTATACTTTTTTACTTTCCTTTTTTTATATATATTTTTTATTTTTATTTATTTATTTATTATTTATTTAACCATTAATATACACACACACAGTAAATAGACAAGAAGAAGGAACAGAAAATAGGTACAAAGGTATGCTTATTTCTATCGAAATCTCTTCCAGCATATCTGCGAGAGGAGAATTGCAAAAAAAGATATGTAATTTAATGTAGTCGTTCAACATTTTTTTTTAAATAAGTTATTATCCTAATCTAAATAGTTCAGTTCCGGGTAACCTACTAAAAACAATCTCTTTTTTTTCTATTAATGCAAGTCGTTTCTGGCACTCGCCGGCCGCTGCCGCGGCACCGCTCGCTTCGCTCGCTCGGCTCGTGCGTAGGAGGTCACAGTTTTAACCTAACCTAACCTAACCATTTTTTAATAATTAACCTACTCTAACTACTTCCTTAAATAAACTAATACCAAGTAACCATAAATTTGACTTGTTTCAGACAAATTGAAATAATTAATCGAATTCTGCAACACAAGACTAAATACTCCGAAATAAAATTGCTAACGTCCTTTGCAATTTTTTTTAAATTGTAATGTAAAAATATTTTGCATTAAACAAATGATTATATTAAAATAATTTTTAAATTAAATAATTCCCAAAACTTCTTATTTTTTTTTGCCTTAATATTTTTTGTCTTAACAAATCATTTCACCAAACGTTTATTGTCTGAAGATTGTTTGCTGTAATAAATCATTTGATTAAAGACCAAATGCCATAATGACATTATACTTGGTAATATTTTGCCAAGTAAAAATTTGACCAAATAAAAATATGCGTCCTAAAATCATTCGACATATTGCAATGGTATAAAAAAAGGTTGCTAAAATTTGTTTGGGTAATGAAATTTTGTCAAAATCTTTTCGGCAAAACGGCAGGATCCCGTTAAATTCATTCTCTGGGACTTCGTCGAGCTTCATTGCCTCTGCGCTTTTCTGGTGGTCGCCACTGTTGATTCTTTCAGGAATTGCAGTGGTTTGGAAATAGTGCGGCGGGATTGTCACAATTTTAAGTTGCAACCACCCTTCACTGTTTTGTTTTGTGTAGTGCCAATATGGTTACTAACATTTTTGAGTCTTGGATGCTCGAATAAAGACCAAAACTAAACTTACTAAACTATTTCATTTGATATTCTAAGTCTGTTCACCCCCACAGGTATAATCGGCGTGATGTGGTCAGTGGCATGGTTCGCGGTGGTGTACGACACTCCAGGTCAGCACCCTCGCATCTCGGAGACTGAGCGGAACTTCCTCATGAAGGCACTTCCTCAGGACAACAATAGCAAAGGAGTAAGTGTACATACAGCCTTCTTATTTCGACCTTCTTGCTTGTGCAGATGATCAGCTACTGGGTATTGGCCCTTAACGCTGCCCAAGTCGATCATTCTTCCATACAAACGTAGTCTGACGATTACTCCACTGTTTGACGATGTACGTTCAAAATGATATCAATTTGTCCCATCATTATCTAGCACATTAGCATGTAAACAAAAAAGTTAAAAAAAAATATATTTGAAAGTTATGCAACGTCGAAAGTTCCATATTTCAACACTAATTTGAACGCATCTTTGGGCGCAAATAAATACCACAAGAAGAAGGAAAATTGCAAAACAGTCACCATACAGAGATAGATTAATAGTTCAACAATGCAAATAATTTTATTTTGAACTGATACATTTAGTAGGTTTTTCATGATATCCATACTCCCAATGCTCTGTTTATAAATTTTAGCGCGGCCCTTTTCGTCCTAAATCATCCATTTAGCTACAAATTGGCAAAAGTGTGCATTCGTACGCGAACTAGCTTCTTACTGCTCATCACAGCATCTATCTCTTTCGCACGTGTTGTCGGATGAGATAGCATACATTTTAACCCCGCCCACCAAATAGTTCGTGCCGTCGACTAGAGCAACCTTAATAAAGGAGGCTAGGAGAACAATCTATTTGCTTGCAAAAGTATGGCCAGTTACTAGGAATATATATTACTTGAAGCGAATAGTAAGAGGTCCTGCATCCGATCTAAATGGGAGACGGCAAAGGATGGTCTGAAGTGGCCTTACTTAGTACAGCCACATCCATATCAGCCGAAAGACGTTCACTGCTGGACATAGGCCTCCCCCAAGCGTCGCCACATTGACCGGTACCGTGCATCTCGTAACCAGCGGATCCCCGCAACCTTCACCAGGTCATCGGTCCAACTGGTGGGAGACCTTCGAACGCAACGTCTTCCTGTTCGCGGTCGCCATTCCAGAACGTTTCTACCCCATCGGCCATCCGTTCTGCGAGCAATGTGCCCTGCCCACTGCCACTTAAGTTTGGCAATTCTTCGGGCTAAGTCGGTAACCCTGGTTCTCTTGCGGATCTCTACATTTCTGATTCGATCACGCAAGGAAACGCCGAGCATAGCCCTCTCCATTGCCCTTTGAGTGATTGTAAACTTTCTGTTAAGGCCCATTGTGAGCGACCACGTCTCAGAGCCATAAATGTCATCACTGGCAACACACACTGGTCATAGACTTTCGTCTTGAGACACTGTACAGCCACATATCAACAACAAATCCGATATAAACTGGACTGCTCCGCTAGCCAAGTTACAAACGTTTCGTATCGAATCTCTTTCTACAATCGTTAACGCGTGCGTTCCATTTGTATGGTCTGACCACGTGACTTAACGTTCAGATGTGTCATTCCCATAAATTGATTCGTTTTCTACTAGCGTTATCGATTGTAGATTGTCAACTTGGCCACAGATGCTGATAATCTACTAAAAGTCAGCGATCAGCGATACGCTAGGCTAGCTTACTGTACTAGTTAGTTGTATGATGGGTTACTTTAGATCCTAACTAGCTTCTGCCAGCGGCTTCGCCTGCGTGAAACCTTTTTAGGGTTCCGTACCCAAAGGGTAAAAACGGGACCCAGGCTGTATCTCATGACCGTGATAGCTAGACAGTTGAAATTTTCACAGATGATGTATTTCTGTTGCCGCTATAACAACAAATACTAAAAACAGAATAAAATTAATATTGAAGGGGGGCTCCCATACAACAAACGTGTTTTTTTTGCCGTTTTTTTGCGATAATGGTACGGAACCCTTCGTGCGCGAGTCCGACACGCACTTGGCCGGTTTTTTATTATAACGAGTGATGAAAAGTAGCCTATTTGCTGTTCCAGACTTTTATCTTGCTTGCTGGCTTGATTGAGTAAAAAAAACTTTATTTTTACAAAAAAATACTTTTTTTTTACAAAAAAATACTACCGACTTCCAAATAAGAAAACTACAACGTGAAAAATAACTTTATTTTTGGATTTCGGTGTCTTTCGTACCTACCATTTTTTTGCGTTATGGACTAACATGAAGTCGAACATAGAACCTCCTCCTTTTTGGTAAGTCGGTTAAAAACATCTATGCATCCAAACTTTCGTAATTATATTACTAAGACGGTAAGAACTAAGATTCCATTCGTCTAAATTTAGAATATTTTGTGAAGTTTTTTCTAAATATCCCTGATTCGGATTGGATACAGTGGAGCTCTAAGGATTTAAAACATATTAATTTCTTCTGAATAACCTTCTTATTTGAAGTTGTGCAAATAAGGGCCTAATTATCAATTGAATTACCTTCCTGCACGTCCATATCACTTTGACAAAACCATAAATTCTCTTTCACGGCCAAACCTGCATGGAAACTTAAAAATTCACATTGCACTTGAGGAAAACCCTCAATTGATTTATAACCCTTACCGCATCAAGAGAATTTTGGCAACACTCAAGGAGACGAATTAAAATTCGACGTACATAGTAAAAAATACTCATTCGAATAAATCATTGGCAAACTTTGTGTGGGCACTTCAAGGCTTATCATTTGAATATAATTGGTATTGGTAGACTAGTGTATTTAATTAGCTGTTAGCTGTATTGTTTTAATTAGATTTTCTTGTTAACATTTTTATTGGTATTCTTATTTGAGAAAAAAAAATACCAAAAAAAATATGAAAACTTGAAACAAATTGAAAAAATGAAATAATAGAATAGAAAAATCTATATATTGTTAGTAACATAGAAAAACTTATTACCTAGTGTTAGTAACATAGAAAAACTTATTACCTAGTGTTAGTAATATAGAAAAAGGAGTTTTGGCGGGTACCTGATGGCGTCTATGTTGCTTCTCTGTTTTATTTTCTTAAATTTGTGTTAAATTGGATATTAATAGTGTAAAAATGGTGGTTTTTTATTCTAATAATATTAGTGAATGTGCACGAGTGTGGGCAAGTAAAACACAGCGGTAGAACATGAGTTTGTACATGTGGTCGACAAAACTCCGTAGAAGCTGCCAATAAAACTACCTCCATTTTATTGGGGCCTTACAAAGACATTGGAAAAAAAAACTTTTGGTTTTATTGTAATCTAAATCAGTCTTCACTACTCGACACTGGCAGGAATTGTCTTCGACAAATTGTCATTAATAAAAAAAAATAAAAAATTTAGAAAAACTTATTACCTAGTTTTAGTAACATAGAAAAACTTATTAATACCTAGTGTTAGTAACAATCAACCTCTGCACAAACTGCTGCACAATCGGAGAGCCGAAACTCTCAGCTACAGTTTTCAAGATGTTTTGTTTTTTTTTTTGATTAATGACTTGATTGAATTCTATGCAAAATTGGTATAGACAATTTTTGGACTGAATTTGCAACCTCTGATAAGCAGCGCTGGTGTGTGTCGAATTTTAAAAACGCATGTACATAGGCGTCTGCAATCAGTCTACCTTTTCTGCGTCGTACCGACGATTCTAAAATTGTAAAATCTTAATATATATATAAATCCCGTGTCACGTTGTTTGTCCGCGATGGACTCCTAAACTACTTAACCGATTTTAAATTAAATTTGCACACCGTGTGCAGTTTGATCCAACTTGAAAGATAGGATAGCTTACACGTGTTAGTTACACTATTTATAACTCAAGAACGGCTGAATTGATTTGGCTGAAAATTGGTGGGGAGGTAGCTTAGATCCAGGAGACGGACATAGGATAGTAGGGTAGGTAGAGTAGGTAGGTAGGGTAGATGAATGTTTGGTGTTTTTATGGCAATACAAAGTTTGCCGGGTCAGCTAGTTATTTTTTTTTTTTATAATTAATAATACAGGTATAAAGTAGGTATAATAATACCGCCCATTGTATCTTATCTTTATAAATGTTTTGTCCTGTAATTATTTAAGTGGTGTACAATAAAATATATAATAATAATAATATAATCTAATTTTATTCTGAAATTAAGGACCATGACAAAATGTGCAGACAGAAAGGTTGTTTTTGACTGGCATAAAATTAATATTACACGCGCAATAACACTACACGCCGCTTTTCAGTTTATAAATCGCGCTTTTGACGAATAAATGAAAACATGTGGTATCTAAGTTTTTAAACAGTCATGGTCACTAACACTACATTAACAAAAAACCGGCCAAGTGCGAGTCGGACTCGCGCACGAAGGGTTCCGTACTCGGTAAATTGCGGTTTACGATTTATGACGTATTAAAAAAAAACTACTTGCTAGATCTCGTTCAAACCAATTTTCGCTGGTAGTTTACATAGTAATGTACATCATATATTTTTTTTTAGTTTTATCATTCTCTTATTTTAGAAGTTACAGGGGGGACACACACATTTTACCACTTTGGCAGAGTCTCTCGCGCAAACTATTCAGTTTAGAAAAAAATGATATTAGAAACCTCAATATCATTTTTGAAGACCTATCCATAGATACCCCACACGTATGGGTCTGATGAAAAAAATTATTTTTAGTTTTAGTTTCAAGTATGGGAACCCCCAAAATTTATTGTTTTATTTTTATTTTTGTGTGAAAATCTTAATGCGGTTCACAGAATACATATACTTACCAAGTTTCAACAGCATAGTTCTTATAGTTTCGGAATAAAGTGGCTGTGACATACGGACGGACAGACAGACAGACAGACAGACAGACATGACGAATCTATAAGGGTTCCGTTTTTTGCCATTTGGCTACGGAACCCTAAAAACGAACAAGAAAGAGGGTAGACCGATTTGTCTCCTCATAAACACCCACACGCAAGAACTTCAGTTTATCCGTGATCATGGTGCTTGCAACAGCCCCGAAATATCGGATACTCGCATCAAACAGTTAACATGGTGGTGGTGGTATGGCAGACGTGAATGGAAACGCCGGGAGGGGACGCCCTAGAAAGACATACATATACCTTATAGGTGATGTTCTTCAGAAAGGCCAAGTGCGCAGTACCCATAACCGGCGTGTGTGTATGACTAGATGTATGAATGTGTGTGAAGCAAAAGAAGTATGTAAGGATCGTAGCAGGTGGCGTTCTGTAGTTTCTGCCTACCCCCATGGGAAAAAGGCGTCAGTTTATGTATGTATGTATGTAGCCCGTTTCGAATGTTGAATGTTCATGTAATATCTTACTACACCCCCCTCCCCCTTGTGATATTTCGTGAATTTTGCTACCCCCCCTTTTCCCCCCTTTCAAGCCACACGTGATTAATGGACGGTCCCTAATCTATGAATCAAACTAATTCCATGAAATAACTTACTTCCTTTTTACACGAAACAATAGATGTGCGCAGACGCAGTACAACAATGTGTGAACATCACCATAATGTATCCGCACTCACATACGTCAGCGGTGCGCCGGCGCATAGATCTAGATTTACTTTTAAGCCAGATTTGCAATGATTGTATTTGAACAAGTGGACCGTTTAATTACTATATTGTTCTACATATCTTTTTTAAAACACTTGTGTGATGAGAACACGTGAAATATTATTTAGCACTGCCAAAAATATACAACAACCTACAAATACCTACAACTCTAAAATTTCTGAATGGAAGAGCAATTATTGCGCAAAAATCGCTATCGCATCTCTTGCAAAAGATACGGAGTTGGTAAGACCATGATACTGGAAACTAAGTCATAAAAAATTGAATTTTATAGTTTTTAGGGTTCCGTACCCAAAGGGTAAAAACGGGACCCTATTACTGAGACTCCGCGGTCCATCTGTCTGTCTGTCTGTCACCAGGCTGTATCTCATGAACCGTGATAGCTAGACAGTTGAAATTTTCACAGATTATGTATTTCTGTTGCCGGTATAACAACATATACTGAAAACAGAATAAAATAAATATTTAAGTGGGGCTCCCATACAACAAACGTGATTTTTTTTGCCGTTTTTTGCGATAATGGTACGTAACCCTTGGTGTGCGAGTCCGACTCGCACTTGGCCGGTTTTCTTGGATGAACGAGTCGGTAAATTTTCCAAGCTACAAATCTGAAAAACAATATGAGCAATATACCTAACAAGCATTACCTATATATTTTCAGTATTGTGTAAGTACTTCTGGAGGCTTAATAATAATGATTCTGCCATTCACCTGAAACAGAAACAATCAAATGACAACATTAAGGCATATTCAATACTGGCTGTAAACATAAACACTAACAACAGAAAACAATTATTTTAAAAACAGATAATAATAATAATTCCTACAGACATCATTATCGGAAACGAACCACGAATGACGTAGACTCTGTGGTCATACACTTGCTGTTAAAAAAACCGGCCAAGTGCGATTCGGACTCGCGCACGTAGGGTTCCGTACCACTATCGTAAAAAAAACAGCACGAAAATCACGTTTGTTGTTGGGGAAATACTTAAATATTTATTTTATTAAATTTTTAGTATTTGTTGTCATAGCGGCAACAGAAATACATCATGTGTGAAAATTCCAACTGTCTAGCTATCACGGTTCATGAGATACAGCCTGGTGACAGACGGACCGCAGAGTCTTAGTAATAGGGTCCCGTTGTTACCCTTTGGGTACGGAACCCTAAAAAAGCGAACTAAAAAGTCGTAAACAAGAAAAAATCATGCTGTGCAGTCGGAGGATACATATTCGCGGGCTGGCTAACCAAAATCTGGTGTATCCTCCGCCTGCACAGCATGATTTTTTTCTTGTTTACGACTTTTTAGTTCGCTTTTGAAGCAGTCGGGTTTTTTGATTTTTTGAATTAAGTTTTTTTGTTTATAACATTTTAGTTAGTTTTTTTCGAATAAGATACATTTAAACATATAAGTGTTATATATTTTTGAAATCACCTCTTAAAACCCTTTATTTTGATACCCCACACGATGGGTTAGGAAGAAAAAAAAATTTGGGCCCCCACAATATGGCACCCAAAAGCCGCCATTTTTCTATTATCCAATTTTAATGTAGCCTATGACACTCGCAGGGTTAAGACGCATCGATTGACGTATGAATCATCAAAATCGGACAACGCGTTTGGTCTCTGGAACGCCATATAGGAACAAACATACATACATACATACTTACATACATACATACATAGACTGATAAACTCATTACCCTCCTTCGGCAGTCGGGTAAAAACGTAAAATAGGGCGACCAAAACTCGCAATTTTATTGAGATAAGTCTTATTACTCTTCCGCGTTCTTTGTTTTTTTTTTGTTTTAGTCAGGATGTATCTTGTCTTCAATTCTTTATTCTTGAAACTGTCATGTTAACAGATGTACTATAAAAAAAACTAAGCATTTAGATTTTATTATTCATCTCACAAAGAAAAATGTGACTATGAAATGGCAAATTAAAAACTGCGCACGTAAATTCAGCGAGTTCTACCACAGATAATATAATGCAAGCATAGTTCTACTAACTAACATACTAACATTTTTATAGTTATAATTGCAGTGTTTGGAATTGTACGTACATTCAAAGATTTATTTTATTTTTTTAATTAAAATTCCATTGCGCATTACTCCGTCGGTACTCGTAATAATGGTAGGCTTAGTTTTTTTCCTTACGGAATAAATTCCTTGCTATTCTGAGAACTGCGAGTGACCGCGACGTATGTCTATCGAAGTAGGCGTCGCATTTTTAGGGTTCCGTACCCGAAAACAGGACTCTATTACTAAGACTCCACTGTCTATCTGTCTGTCTGTCACCACGCTGTATCTCATGAACCGTGATAGCTAGACAGTTGAAATTTTCACAGATGATGTATTTCTGTTTCCGCTATAACAAGTAGGGCTCCCTTAACAAACGTGATTGTTTTGCCGTTTTTTTGCGATAATGGTATGGAATCCTTCGTGCGCGAGTCCGACTCGCAATTGGTCGGTTTTTTATGAACATGGCATTCTGCCTTTTCTTGCGGGTTAATAGGAAAATATGCTTGAAGTTGGTACAATATAGGTGAGATAGTGGTCAAACGCGAGCCTATCTATAATAAAAAAAAAAAATGGTTTTGTGCTTATGGTTGTAGGATGTAAATTTTGTCTCATCATCATCAAACTTTTAATGTGCCCACTGCTAGGACACAGGCCTCCGTAATCCACCACGCGGGTCCAGTGCGGGTTGGTTGGTAGATGTCACATCTCTTCGATTACGAAAATAAAGATCTGGATATACAGCCTCATTAATAAAAAGTATGACCACATAATTAGTATAATCACACTAATTTGTCTTTATACTAATCATATTATGGTTAGACTCTAAATACAAATTCGCCACAGACAATTAGAATTAAACATAGACCACATAACGCGTGAGGCAGAGCCCGCACAGGTATCCTGGCTGTAGTTTGACTATATATTGGCGTAGTGGGGGCAACTTTTCCGGACCATAATCTATCTCTGTACCAAATTTCATCCAGATCCATTTAGCTGTTCTGGCGTGATTGAATAACAAACATACATCCATCCCAACTTTCGCATTTATAATTAATATTAGTAAGATGGAAGATAAGATATTCCAGACTATAATCTATCTCTGTACCAAATTTCACCCAGATCTGTTCAGCCGTTCTGGCGTGATTAAGTAACAAACATACACACATCCATCCAAACTTCGCATTAATAATATTAGTAACATATAGGAAGATTTTCTGTTTTTTGTGGGTGTACCTCTTGCCCAACCCTTCGGGGGACACGGGCGTGATATTGTGACTTATGATATACTATTACACATTATTACAAGTATCTCCTTGGCTCTTTGCCAGTAAAAGAGCAGGTGCAGTGCCAATTGGCAAGCTTTGTGCTAGTTCCGCCATTCATGGTGTTTCTGGTTTTACGTTTATGTTCGACAGAAATAGTATTAATTTTGGCGGCACAAAACTTCTATATGTTTTCTGCTGGTCTTGCATATCTAAAGAGTATTTCATCAGGTACAAAAACACAATATTTATCTACTCAACAAGCTCTAAACAACAATACCCCACTCGATGGGGTAGTAAAAAATTGTTTTTTGCGCCCCCCTTTAGCTCTATGGGAGCCCCTTTTAAAAACATTTGAAAATATTTTTTGACAATTTGTATGGCTTTGGGTCAACACGGTCAACAAGATGCTTAAAAAACAAAAATAATTTATTTCAGACAAAAAAGTCCATAGACAAGGCTAGGTTTTATTACTATTTTAGTAATTAATAAGGGTTGTTGACTACGGAACCGTAAAAGAATCAAATAAAAGAAGAAACTATGTCTAGTTTCTTCGGTGTGTCCACCGTCTACCCCCTTGCACAGTAGGCTCATCGGTCTCGCAACACATGGAGTCCAATGAACCTACTGAGGAGAACAGTATCGGTTCTCTCGCCAATCAACCTTAGGACGCTATTCGGGCTCCCCGTAGAGACGCAACATTTTTACGCATTATATCTACTGTGAAAGATATCTACTATGAAAAGTGAAAATTTGGAAGACTGTAGCTCCAATCGTTTGGATGTAAAACCTGTGTGTGACAGACGACGGACAGACAGACGGACGTGTCCACGTGATTGACAGCAATAGAAACCCTAAAAACCAAAATAAACTTTTTTGCAAAAAAATACTAACGACTTCCAAACAAAAAACTACAAAGTGAAAAATAACTTTATTTTTGGAAGTCGGTGTCTTTCTTTTTTCCCACTGCTTTGCGATATGGACACCGACTTCCAAAAATAAAGTTTTTTTTCACTTTGTAGATTTTTATTTGGAAGTCGGTAGTATTTTTTTGCAATAGTTTTTTTTATTTTTCCCTTGTTAGTTGTACCTACCTAAAATAGGAAAGTTGTTTAGTAAGGTACCTATAACGTCAGAATCGATTACCCGAATAACATGAAACTTGAACATAACCGGTGAAATGAGAGATCTGCGTACCCCTTTAGTGCATGCTGGCGTGATGTTATGTTATAAAATGGTATAAAATAAACAATAAACAGACATGCGATTGCAGCAATCTCGAATGATTTGCCGTCATTTATTAAAGAGTTCTGTTGTATATCTCCGAAGTTCTTCATCAGATCTTTACCAAATTAAAATGGGATCAATTTCGAAACATACTCTTCAAACAAAAAATAGATTTTTCAAAATGCCTATCTACAACATACATAAAAAAAATATATATGAAGTAGAACATAGAACCTCCTCCTTTTTGGTGAATCGGTTAAAAAAAAGTAATATCATATACCTATGTACCAGATTGTCAGTGATGTTTCAACATTAAAAAGTAACTAATGACATCATGTTAGTCAGTTGACTCAACTCTGAATGATAAGCAGTTGCATACATTATCTGATACAATTCTGGGAATTAGAAACATGGAAAATTGATTTGTTCACGGAAAAATGTGAAGTTTCAATATTATTGTATGCAATGTTACGCATACGTCATTAACGCATGTGCAACGGTGAATTGCTTAGGTAATGATTTGATTGAATACCTCTTTTATTTCCTCTTTGTTTCTGGTTTTCCTTGGGTCAGGTGTTCATCATTCTTCAGCCCTTATTTAATTGAACACATAATCAACATCACCCATGAATTCCCCAAAATGTTAGGCAGGTGTGCACTTATTTTTAGGGTTCCGTAGCCAATTGGCAAAAAACGGCACCCTTATAGATTCGTCATGTCTGTCTGTCTGTCTGTCTGTCCGTCCGTATGTCACAGCCACTTTTTTCCGAAACTATAAGAACTATGCTGTTGAAACTTGGTAAGTAGATGTATTCTGTAAACCGCATTAAGATTTTCACTCAAAAATAGAAAAAAAACAATAAATTTTGGGGGTCCCCATACTTGAAACTGAAACTAATTTTTTTTTCATCAAACCCATACGTGTGGGGTATGTATGGATAGGTCTTTAAAAATGATATTGAGGTTTCTACTATCATTTTTTTCTAAACTGAATAGTTTGCGCGAGAGACACTTCCAAAGTGGTAAAATGTGTGTCCCTCCCTATAACTTCTAAAATAAGAGAATGATAAAACTAAAAAATATATGATGTACATTACCATGTAAACTACCACCGAAAATTGGTTTGAACAAGATCTAGTAAGTAGTTTTTTTTTTAATACGTCATAAATCGTAAACCGCAATTTACCGAGTACGGAACCCTTCGTGCGCGAGTCCGACTCGCACTTGGCCAGTTTTTCTTCTTGGATGGCACTGCACATGCAGGCGGGCGAGCACGGCCTACTGTGACAGGCTTGAGTCACACATTTGGGAGCAAAAGCTGTGGTAGGAGCCTTTTTGGATACCATTGCACATGCTGAAATAGGAGCCTTTTTGGGCATTATAGATGCCTTACTATTCAACTTGGTCATTATGTCCAACAACAAAAAGTGAAAATAAAAACTTGTCTCAAAAAAAACAACCGAATTCCGACTTCAATTTCGGAAGTAGGTGTCAAAAAACAAAGAAACAGTAACTTCTGAAATTCAAGTTATTTTTCACTTTGTAGTGTGAAGCACTGTTGTCCGCGACTTCGCTTAGGTATAGACTATATTTTACATCGCGCAATAATATTGTAGGCATGTGGGCTGCCTAACTAGAGAAATTATTGATTCACCATACGTTCACCCCTCTTTTCACGAACTGCCCATCTTTATCGGGTTAGAAAGTATCCTTTGTCCTCACCAGGGTCTCAGACTATCTCCATATCAAATTTAATCCAAATCGGTTCAGCGGTTTAAGCGTTAAAAAGAAACAGACATAGTTACTTTCGCATTTATAATATTACTAGCTGATCCCCGCGGCTTCTCTCCTGTCAACTGGCTAGCTACCTACCCTACCCCACCCTACCTACCCTACACTCCCTACCCTACCCTACCATTTTTTTATACAAATTGTAGCCTATATCCTTCCCCAGGATGCCATCTACCAGGCCCCTCAGAAAGTATTGCGAAAAAAAGTTTTTATATATGGGAGACTGGCCAGTTATAATGTTTTTCGAAAATATGATTATTTATAAGTAAAAATAAGTAAGTTCCAATTTCAAAATTTCCCTCCACATTTTTTGCGAGTTAATTCAAAGTATTGTGTCTCACTGAAATATGGATCTGCGCCGGGAACATTTTAGAGCTATGATTTTATACGATTTCAAGTGTCGCCTGAAACCGGATGAATCGTACGATAGACTTCAAATGGCATTCATGGATGAAGGCCCTTCCAAGGCAACCGTGTATCGTTGGTATAACGAATTCAAGCGCGGTCGACCAACTTTGGGGGATGACGAAAGTAGCGGTCGCCCTTTGACGGCTGTTACCGAAGAAAACGTGCTAGCAGTGAAAAATTTAATCCAAGACAATAGGCGAATTACATATCAGGAGATTCAACACATATTGAAGATTGGATCGGGAAGCGTTCACGAGATTCTACACAGCCATCTTCGCGTGAGGAGGATAGTATCACGCTGGGTGCCGCACAACCTCACCGATGCTCAGAAGCAGGCCCGGGTGGAATGGTGCCGTGATATGCTTAACAAATTTGAAGCAGGCTCGTCTCGGCGTGTTTACGACATCGTTACAGGTGATGAGTCCTGGATTTATCAATACGACCCAGAAACCAAGCGCCAGTCGACTGTTTGGGTGTTTCAAAATGAGCCAACGCCTACCAAAGTGAAGCGATCTAGAAGCGGGGGTAAGATTTTGATCGCTAGCTTTTTTAATTTGACTGGCCACTTGGTATCAATTCCCTTACGGGATCAAAGAAGCATTAATGCCGAATGGTTTACTACCAAATGTTTGCCAGAAGTTTTCTCTGTTATAAGCAACAAGCGACCAAACACAGGGCTCCGCGGGCTACTGCTCCTCCACGACAATGCACCTGCGCACACCGCACTCAAAACGAGGGACTTCCTGGACAGCACGCCAGTCAAACTCCTGGGTCACCCTCCTTACAGCCCTGATCTAGCACCGTGTGACTTCTTTTTATTCCCAAAAATAAAAAATCAGCTCAAAGGGATACAATTTTCGTCGCCGGAAGATGCGCTGGCTGCGTTCGAGCAGGCTGTAAACGAGGTGTCTGCGGCGGACTAGAAAAAGTGTTTTGAAAACTGGTTTAGGCGCATGAATCTTTGTATAGAGGCTGGTGGAAAGTACTTTGAAAAGATTTAATAAAAATATATGTACGTATAGAACATTTTTTTTTAGTTTCGCAAAACTTTCTGAGTGTCCCACGTATGGATCTGCGCCGGGAACATTTTAGAGCTATGATTTTATACGATTTCAAGTGTCGCCTGAAACCGGATGAATCGTACGATAGACTTCAAATGGCATTCATGGATGAAGGCCCTTCCAAGGCAACCGTGTATCGTTGGTATAACGAATTCAAGCGCGGTCGACCAACTTTGGGGGATGACGAAAGAAGCGGTCGCCCTTTGACGGCTGTTACCGAAGAAAACGTGCTAGCAGTGAAAAATTTAATCCAAGACAATAGGCGAATTACATATCAGGAGATTCAACACATATTGAAGATTGGATCGGGAAGCGTTCACGAGATTCTACACAGCCATCTTCGCGTGAGGAGGATAGTATCACGCTGGGTGCCGCACAACCTCACCGATGCTCAGAAGCAGGCCCGGGTGGAATGGTGCCGTGATATGCTTAACAAATTTGAAGCAGGCTCGTCTCGGCGTGTTTACGACATCGTTACAGGTGATGAGTCCTGGATTTATCAATACGACCCAGAAACCAAGCGCCAGTCGACTGTTTGGGTGTTTCAAAATGAGCCAACGCCTACCAAAGTGAAGCGATCTAGAAGCGGGGGTAAGATTTTGATCGCTAGCTTTTTTAATTTGACTGGCCACTTGGTATCAATTCCCTTACGGGATCAAAGAAGCATTAATGCCGAATGGTATACTACCAAATGTTTGCCAGAAGTTTTCTCTGTTATAAGCAACAAGCGACCAAACACAGGGCTCCGCGGGCTACTGCTCCACCACGACAATGCACCTGCGCACACCGCACTCAAAACGAGGGACTTCCTGGACAGCACGCCAGTCAAACTCCTGGGTCACCCTCCTTACAGCCCTGATCTAGCACCGTGTGACTTCTTTTTATTCCCAAAAATAAAAAATCAGCTCAAAGGGATACAATTTTCGTCGCCGGAAGATGCGCTGGCTGCGTTCGAGCAGGCTGTAAACGAGGTGTCTGCGGCGGACTGGAAAAAGTGTTTTGAAAACTGGTTTAGGCGCATGAATCTTTGTATAGAGGCTGGTGGAAAGTACTTTGAAAAGATTTAATAAAAATATATGTACGTATAGAACAATTTTTTTTAGTTTCGCAAAACTTTCTGAGTGTCCCACGTATCTCCTTGCCAAATTTCATTGAACTCCGTTCAGTGGTTTAGGCGTGACAAGGTAACAGACAGAGAGACAGACAGAGTTACTTTCGAATTTATAATATTAGTACGGATTTTCTTCTCCGATTCCCTTGAGTAGCTGATTTTAAAATAAGAATCACGTCTAAACGGCTCGTCGTAATTTTTTGGAAAAAATATATGTTATATTAGACCATTTTCTTAATAATTTGATCTGAGCAAAATTTGAGTTTTATTCGTATAACATAGTGTAATTAATTTGTAAAGTTATGTCTACAACGGACAAAAACACGACAATCACACCAAAACCGCTAAGCGTATTTTAATGAAATCGACACCATCTCAAAGACAATTTTATTATCTACATTTTGATCTGAAGTTTTTTTTTAAATGTCATAGAATAATAAGGAAAGTACAAAAAAATACTAAATTTTGGGTCGCGCGGGTGTGAAACGAGTGCGCGTTTTGTTCCCTCAAGGTCGTTGGCGTTAGTCGTCTTCGTCGTTCTTAACCCCTCCATTTAGACTATTGCCTTCCTTAAAATGTTCCAAAACTCCTCTAATAATACGTCTTTCTCTCCTCCAGCACATGCCAGTGCCTTGGAAGAAAATGCTGCTGTCTCCACCAGTGTGGGCCATCATCATCACTCATGGAGCCTCAGTCTTCGGCTACTTCACCGTCGTCAATCAACTGCCGAGTTACATCGAGAGCATCCTGCACTTCAACATCAAACATGTAAGTTTTTTTATACAGATTTTGAATGCCGTCATTACAGAAACTATTGATGAAGTCGGTTAAAAAAACTATTGTTATCGCGTGGATCCACGTTTCGGGCACTCAAGGAGTTAAGCTCTATAACAAATAAAATATTCATTAGGTATTCTGATTACTGCACAAAAGTCGAATTGAAATTATCCCTTTTTTTATTGCAAAAAATCTGTAGATCAATCACATCAGACAGTGTTAGTCAATCACATCAGACAGTGTAGTTAGGGCGCACGGTTGGCGCAGTGGTTGAGCGATTGACTGCTGCGCTGCGTGTCGCGGGTTCGATTCCCGCACGGAACAAATATTTGTATGACCTACAGATAGCTGTTCCGGCTCTGGGTGTTGTGTTTGTATGTGAGTTTATATGTTTGTAAACGCACCCACGATACAGAAAGAAATTCCCAGTGTGGGGCAAAAAAAAGTCACAATTATTTTCGTTTGAGATACTGCGGTTAAGTGACGTAATTTCATACAATATGTCAATAATAATTTGTCAATAATAATGTGTAATAATCAAGTTAGCATCAAGATTAGATTAGGCGATTATGAAGATAATTCTATTTCTCGTGTGTCAAGTTCAATATTACAGAAGACCGCCAAAAAGCGTCATAGACAAATTATCACAATGTGAAAAACATTTGTCCAACTTACATATTGAAGTTAACTTGTTATTCTTATGGGAACCTGTTAAAACTCCTTTGTGTATTTAAAAAAAAAAAACATCAGTCACATGAAATGTCAAATTATTAGGAAAAACGTTGCGTCATAGTTCTATTGTGTGCGACTAAATACTCAATGTCATATGCTAATCAATATTGGCGGTGGCAATCGTTCACAAAACGTTAAACGATCCTGTCAGTTTGCAAATGAGAATTGTTTTTGAAAATGACCATAAATATTAACGTGATGAGTTCTTATTGCGTCTTAAATTTCGCTTTTATGGCTAAAGGCTTGTCGCCATCACTACGTCACGACGTCGTCAACGTGGAACCACAGTAAAAATATACAAACAGTATGGAAACTACCTACAAACGCTCGAAACGGCACACTCACACAAACATGCGCATCGTTGAGACCCCGCGGCCCGCACTACTGACAGCACTAGAAGTGCCCTAATGGTCTCGTCGTTGTTGGTAGTTTCCATACTGTTTGTATATTTTTACTGTAGTGGAACGGTAAGGTGTCGCGGCGCGGCTAGTTGACGTGACTTGCAAATTAACATTACCGTGTCGTAAAAATACACGTCCAGTTGCCGCATCGAACGAACGCCTTGAAAAAACACGGTAAATTTTTCAGCATTTCTGATAGCACGAAACGACGTGTAGTTTCGTTTCTTGTAGTTTCTGACAGTTGCACACTTCTTTGTTACATCTTTTTTGCACAACTAATCGCTAAGACATTTAAACTTCAACCTTCAACTGAGCGAGCGCATCGCCACGTATAATACTCACAACGGATCTTTGTGGCTCTGTCAACTATTGCGCACGGCTATTTTGCACTTTCAATATTGACACAAAAAAATATTGTATCAATATTGAAAGTGAAAATAGCATTGTATAACTGTCTCTTTCACTCGCATACGTTTGTCGCATCATCCTATCTCGTTTACTCTATACAGTTAATTTGTTTCGTGCGCAATAGTTGACAGAGCCAACTTCAGAGCCACAAAGATCCGTTGTGAGTATTATACCGCTTCCGAAGTCGTACGATGCGTCGTTCGCGGCGACGTTGCCGTACCGACATTGGCGCGTCACGTCAATGCACCGCGCCGCGGCTCTGCACCGTTCCACGTTGACGATGATGGGGACAAGCCCTAAAGGCTCCTACAGACAGGCACGACTTTTGACTGTCTATACGGTAGTCAGAAGCCGCCATAAGTTGTCTGATTTTATACACCAGTCTTGCCGAAAAGTATCGTGTTACCCAGTTACTTGGTTGTGGAGGTTAGATGAGCAGTTGCTCTATGTAAAATACTGGTACTCAGCTGAATCCCTGAGACTGGCAGACAACCCCAACATTGTTGGGAAAAGGGCTAAGCAGATTAAGATTAACACAGCGTGAAATGCGACAATGATAGTATTTATTTTTATCTGGCATCGTATCACGCTGCTCTAGTCTTCGGGTTCCTTAAAAAATCCACTATGTACTTGCAATAGACACCTATCAGCTAGATATTGCATAAAATTAAGGGCCAATTAAATAATTAAACACTAAATTAGCAAAAGCATTAAAAAAAAAAATTGAGAGTTCAACGTCCATAATTACTTCAAACCTTCGTGTTATGTCGTGTAATAAAACCTACACAGGCAATCAGATAAAATAACAACTTTTAATTCTAGACTATAAGTCGAAGAACACAAGATTTATAATAAATGTAGTCAGCCAGCCCACAACGATGAACGCCGCGGCACTTGCGATTTCGTACGGTGTCCATACTGAGCGCAGCGAAAGGACAGTTCTTGCTAAATAATATTGATTTGTTTTTGCGAATGATTGCACGGTTATTGTGCAACATTTAAATATTAACACGCCTTTTGGAGATTTTGAATGGTGTTTATATTTAATAGTTTTTTTATGAAATGTTTTTTTTTATTAATCTGGTCTGTTGTGTATTACGAAATGGGTACACTTGTACCTATTCTTTTCGTCTTCTTATTCGACCTTCGATAGACCTATCTGAAATTAGGTTTTATCAAAATGCTGGTCAAAGTGGTGATCGAGACTCTAGAGAAAGTGAAGATTAACCAGGTGGCATTTGGTAAGAGCTATTCAATCTCATTAATTTTGGGATTTTTAATGATTCATTATCGCTGGTAGTATGTCATGGGGTGGGGTAAAGTGTCTAAAGCTTCTTGTAGCTGACAGTTTTCTTCTTTAGCCTTGGTTTGGAGATTCCGGTTTTATTTATTTATTTATTTATATACACTTTATTGTACACCATAATAAACAAGAAAAAGAAACTTAATACTAAAAACATACAATGGGCGGTCTTTTGTGTAGGTATTAGTAAAAGTAACAGTCTTATATAAAACCATTACATTGTAGTCATCGTAATTAAAACATGTATTTGTATTTAACTTAGTACAAGGTTGCTAAGTTATTCTCTATCGACTAAGTCTGAGCAGATTATTTAGTATTTATTACTCCACGTGCCGCTCGGGTTTCCTGCTATAAACTCATCACTGTTTCTAGAAATTTACGAAACATTGTTTACGAAGTCACACGTGCTTGCTATTCAAAGGAGTTTATTGTTTACTTCAATTAGTATTAGTTTACGTTAATTAGGTCCTGAAGACTTGATGTTTCCATGTTTTGATTTACATAAATGTTGTCATATAATGAATTTATATGTATCACGCTTTTATTGAAAGATAAGGCAGAGACTTCTATATTTTGTGTTATGTATTATTTAGCTGTGACATATTATTTAATATTGTACAAATTGAAGTCAAGTATTACAATGAAATAACAAGTTACAAGTAACAGTAACAAGAGTAACATAATCGATATTTTTTAATAATTGTGTAGTTGTGAATATTAACTTTGGAAAATAGGTGTTGAAGTAATGAGGAAGTATCTTTTAATACTTACTATAACAGCTATTCAAACCTTTATTGATTTTATTATATGTTGTATCACAATTGAAAAGTACACTTCATTATGTAAAATTCCCTAGACGCACTTGTCATCCATTGACCGCGTGATATCAATAAAACGAGAATCGGTTTTGCCAAAAGATTCAACTAGTACTATCTGGATTCAACAGCATCCTTGTGAATATATTAATAATCTATTTGAATATTAATAGAGTGACCAAAATAACAGATTCGGTAATGTATTATTTTTCTCAAATGAGATTGAAATACAAACGGAAGATGAAGAAAGCTATTTTTAAAATGTTTAATAGCATCACTTTTAGATAACAATATATCATAACAGGATTATATTAACCAGAAGTTCAAGGAAAATAAATCTGCAGACAGAGAGCATCTGGATGAGATTGAAAAGGCCTATTTTAAATAAGAAACGTTCTGACAGCCGTGAAATATGTACTGGTGATCCGTTTCAAGTTTCTTTGTTTTAATAAGTCTGTAGTTACGCGATTTTTGAACATAGAAGTCAGGAAAACGAAAGTATCCTGAAAAAATAAGTAGGTATGTAAATTACAAGTCTATTTAAAAAGTTTCTTTGGCAGAATCTCAGTTGAACTAGCAGTTTTAACTGTACAAACATCCATAGCCCATAAATTATTACTTTTAATCACAGACCTACTGCAAATTACAAGTTGTTGAAGCTTATTAGAACTTATTTTGTGCAAGCCGAGGTTGCACAAGGCACTTATAGGTAGTTACATTAAATTAAAAACCCAGTTGTATCACAAACCTGTGTGAGATTGCGATCAGGTTGCTGCCTATGTGTGTGTGTGCTCAAATAACACGAACTGGAAGTCCAACAGTCACCTAAAGCAAACCCCGATAAACAATTTTCACCTTTTTATCAAAGAGCTGTTGACTTCATCTCGCTTGATCACTTATGAACTTGCAAAGGATAAACAAGCATCACGCAAGCCAGGCCCCCTATTGCATCAGCCAAAAAGTTGACAACCTCAATGGTGGGTTTTATAGCCGCAAAAGCAAGTTGCCACACCTCAATCGATGTGGCAAACGTTTGAAAACCATAGCCTGTGGCTTCTCATGCATATCTTACGCACAAACACTGAAATAAGGTCTTTTGAGAGGTAAATCTATTGAAATGTCATTGCCAAAATAATAAAATTGATCGTGTTATGTAATATTTTATCTTTAATGTGTTATTTTTAGTATGATAATAATTCTGGATTTAGTGCAATCTGATTATAATGTCAAAGCCTGTCTCAAGTTGCATCTACATTATTTAAAATTTATTGTGTAAACTATTTTAACGAGACCTCTGTATAATCAAATCTCTTTAGAATACTGCATGCTGCACTTAGAATTGTAGTTAATTTATGTTTTATAATTATCATACATTTCCATGTACTTGTAGAACTTCACACTTCCATACAAAAGTTGATTGGCCTGGAAAAAATGTTTAATAAAAACATGTTTTTAGCCTGTTTTTTACGATGAAAGTAGTCAGGACAAGATACCATTCAGTTTTCACCACATTTATGAATGTGGCAGGTAAATTGCTTTTAAGATATTTATTGGGCTGCATTACATGCGTCTGCGACATATCTTTCGCCTTATTGACTTATTTTTTTAAAGCACTGACCCTCCTAACCCACTGAATGACACTGGTCATTATTCAGTGGGTTAGGAGAAACTACATATATTTTGAATAACCTAAAATTATTATTTTTTCTCTGGTCAATGCATATCCCAGGCTTACTTTGCGAGGGGCCTCCAAAATCAAGTTTCTGCAACGATAATGATCGATTTAATCACAAATAATCAAGCGTTAGCTGCTTTGACTGGTTAAATGAACGTTTCAACCACCAATCGCTTTTCTTAACTTTTGTTTTGTGTTAAATATGTGACACGTCGATAATTTATCCTTAGAAAACGGGTCTAAAATAAACATAAAATGCTCAAAAATTATAAAAAATGCATTCTAAATAAATTTTCTTGCAAAATAATATTATTCATGGCTTAACTTCTGATGAGATTATCACGTCATTTTGTTTGACAGTTATTTGCCGACATCTGGTCAATTTAATTTATTCACTATCAGAATTAATTTAAATATCCGTTACCTTCCATTCAATAACTTAATTTAAATATATTTTAAATTGTTGGCTCAGTTATGCTTCAGTTGGATGACTCACCACGCTCGCCTGTGAATTCGGACTGTCCGAGAAATGTCTGGCAACTTGGTTACCTTATAAAAGGCTTGCATTTTTTTTTCTTCTTCTATGTGTGGGTATGTGTATAATGTGTAATGTGTCAGTGATGCCTACATTTTAATGCAATTTTTTTTTTCATGGAATACTTGATTAAGTTTAGTACTTTTAATGTTTTTTTTTAAGTAAGTATTATGAAAAGGTATAAAAAAAAAAACATATTAACAAAAGTAGTTTACCAGCCAACTGCTTTTTCAAATACTTCTGCCACCAAATTGATAAAACAATCATCATTTTTATGACTTGGATGAGATATTTGATGATTATTTGTCGGAGTCTGTTTTTTGTTTTTCTAATACCTATAACCTGGGGGGCTTTAAGTCAAGACTCAAAACTCAAGGGTGAATAGGTTATTTTTAGACCAGTATACTTCAACATAGACCACATCATCGCTTACCATCAGGTTAGATAGTGGTCAAACGCGAGTCTATAATAACAAAAAAATACTACAATTGATTTGCACAAAAGCTACAGGTTTCGAAAAATTAAAAATATGGATCATGATTCTATTAATTCATAGCTCAATGTTATTTTTATTTGAAAGCAGTATTTTTTGCTAAACTGCATATTGCGCAGTTTTTCGAGTAAGTACCTATTAGCTTGCCCAAAACCTGTGAAACCAGTCGAAAAGTCATCCATGACCTCAAAGGTGGTTTTATCTATTTAGGACTAGTTTTTACTATTATTAGACTTCTAAAACCCAAATAGGTAACTTCGTCCTAGATGACCTCACTAGACTGACTAGAATTTTTCCAGACGACGCAGTTTATCTTCACATGACGTACTTACTACTCTTTATAGTTTTACGAGGATTTTAATTTAGTAGATGAACGTCATTTACTTTTTAGAATGTATTTGATGTAAAAGCTGCTTTTCATCCTTCTTTTATTACCCACCTCCTCACTCTTTTTTGAAATTCGTATTATCCATAGTCTATTGATGGATATTTTCCTTAGATACGCTATATCTTCTTGAGCCACAAGATTTCGCATAGATGATCTGTCAAAACCCAGCCGTTTATACGTCCATCATGACTTATTTATGACTATGAGGTCCAGAAATGGTTACATTCTGTCAGCTGTACCGATCAAGGATTTAAAACAGTAACATTTTGGTAATGCATGTCAATTCTTCATTAAGGAACTTTTTGACAGTTAACGACGTTAAAATTGACATTATAAAACCATTTAAAATGTCACTTTAACTGAGGGTGGTAAAGCATTGCATCCGATTTGTATCCGAATCCGAGATCCGAGTTCCTTACGAATTTGAAATGTACTGTTTTCTGACGGACGGAGACCTCTCCTACAAGAATTACTACGCCTACTTCGGACCGAAATTACTCGGATTCGGAACGGCTGCAGTGCATAACCGCTCTAAAGCTTTTAGTGCATTTTGTATTTAGCATTTTTGTGATAGAACTTCTTTTAATTTGTGCTCGCTGAAACTGGACGCTTATCCTATCGTACGAATTTATGTTATCAGTTTAGCAGTCATCATCGGATTAGGCAAGTAGCGAAATTACCTCGCTATCAGATAAGAGACAACCCTCGCAGCTTTCATACTAATCTCGATATCTATCGCTTGATGTTATTGCCGACGCTATTGCTAAAATTGGTGCAAGTTTCGTCAAAATTGCTTGTCTTGTAAAAATTAAGACTTCTTGTGACATTTTTATCTTTTTGTTGAGGTCTTTGATTAGTACCTTCAGTACGATTAAAATTTAATGGTGACTCGCGAAGACGTGGCAAGTCGCTGCGCAGAAACACTCATGTGTCAGCAGGGGATCAAGGATGGGGTACTGCGCAACTAGTAGCGCACCTCACTACCGCCATCAAGTTTAAAGGAGAAAAAATTAAAAAAAAAGAAATATGCCTCTATTGGCGATACTCAGGCGGCAAAAATAGTAAAAAAAAAAAAAAAAAAATGAAAAATGAAAATTAATTAACTTATGAAACAGGATTTAAAAATTTTGGGTCGTGTATTTTTTTGTTTTTCTTTGATTATCACTTGGGTAAGTCCAAAAATACACCTACAAAAATAAATACTGAAAAAAAAGATTAATGTTTTTTGCATTAATTACTTGGCAGGGTATTTCCATTTTGATTCAGATCACTACTCAGATTATCCTTAACAATGTAAAGAATTACAAAATTCTATTATTACCTCTTTTTAAAGTCTGCACAAAAAATGTGGATTATCCCGGTTATCTCTGAATCATGGTCACACTATAAAAACTCGGTGGCAGTATAAGTTGCTTGACCTAAAATGTGTCGGATGTGGTCTTTTAAGGAATGTACAATACAAACCTAACCATTTTTTATGAGTAGATCTTTCACTACCCTTGACTTGCAAATTTGCGAATGTAGAATTGATTGACGAAGTTGCACTAAGGAAATTATTCAAACTTTCGAAATAAGTAATAATATGTAAACTAGAATGGCCATATACGTAAAAAAAAAAACATAATATTTATACTTTATAAAAGCCCTTTCGTTTGATATCCAACACTGCACAAACACAATGTTTTTTATTCATAACTTTATGTCCTCTAGAGGGCGAGGGCGGAATTTAATGTGACGTCACATAGCCTAAACCAGTGGGCAATCGCTTACGCTTCAAACGATACCTCAATTGTCAAATTATGATGAGTAGTTTAGAAGTTATGAGGGAACAGATGAGCATATAGTCACAGCGGATCTTGGTGTCTCTGTAGTTTGTTCTGCCAAGTGCCAACCATTGCAGAAACAGTTTGGCATCGAGTATGCTGCACAGAGTAAGCGAGATAGGACGATGCGACAAACGTAAGCGAGTGAAAGAGACAGTTATACAATGCTATCTTCACCTTCAAAATAGCTACTGCGCGGGGTCTTGCAGCCAATTCAAAGACACAAAAAATCCGTTCCGTAGAGGGTTCCGTAGCCAAATGGCAAAAAACGGAACCCTTATAGATTCGTCATGTCTGTCTGTCTGTCTGTCCGTCCGTCCGTATGTCACAGCCACTTTTTTCCGAAACTATAAGAACTATGCTGTTGAAACTTGGTGAGTAGTTGTATTCTGTGAACCGCATTAAGATTTTCACTAAAAAATTGAAAAAAAACAATAAATTTTGAGGGTCCCCATACTTGAAACTGAAACTATTTTTTTTTATTTCCATCAAACCCATACGTGTGGGGTATCTATGGATAGGTCTTCAAAAATGATATTTACATTTTTTTCTAAACTGAATAGTTTGCGCGAGAGACACTTCCAAAGTGGTAAAATGTGTGTCCCCCCCCTGTAACTTCTAAAATAAGAGAATGATAAAACTAAAAAAAATATATGATGTACATTACCATGTAAACTACCAGCGAAAATTGGTTTGAACGAGATCTAGTAAGTAGTTTTTTTTTTAATACGTCATAAATCGTAAACCGCAATTTACCAAGTACGGAACCCTTCGTGCGCGAGTCCGACTCGCACTTGGCCGGTTTTTAAATTGAAACTTGAAATCATTAGTCCTTTTAGGATTGCTGTTTTAATTTAATTCAATCCGACAGTCGTTTTGTCTTATTTTTTATATTGGTTCTACCATTGGAATTCACAATGACTCAGGAATAACAGCAAAGTCTGGTCGGCATCACTTTGTTCCAGTATCAATAGGAAACAGCTCATCAGCGCAGGATGCACCAGATCGAAGTGATTGGTAGGAATTGTCGGCAGGCGGCAATTTGACGAGCTCTATTTTTAAGATAGCTGTGTGAAGTTGCTCAAGTGATGGAATGCTATGTCCTAAGGGTCGATGAAACTACGATATGAATTTAGGAAAGTGAATGATTTTTATTTCAACTGTTGTTAGTTTCTTTTGTGGTATTCGGTTATATTGGAAATGGTCGGCAATATTAAAATATACTTTATTGTACACCATAAAAGTTATACATATTTACAAGAAAAACTTAATACGGGTACAAAGGCGGTCTTATAGCTGACAGCGAAATCTACCAGACAACCTTTGGATGGACTGAAAAAACTTAGAATAAAAACGGGGGTTGTCTGCGGTGTACTGCTATTACTTTAAAACATAAATATATACAAAATTATATTACTACTAGCTGACCCGGCAAACTTTGTTTTGCCCTAAAAACACCATAACATTCATCTACTCTACCTACCCTAATCCTACCCTACCCTACCTATCTTACCCTACCTACCCTACCCATCCTACCCTACGGTAATAGTAGCCGATTCTCAGAACTACTGAATATGCATATAAAATTTCATAAAAATCGGTCAAGCCGTTTCGGAGGAGTATGGTAACTGACATTGTGACACGAGAATTTTATATATAAAATAATACTATAATATAAATACTATACATAAACTTATATATAAACATACATACATAATATGACATGAAATTCATAGAAAGAGAAATAAAAAGGGTTGAATAATGATGAAAGAGATTGGATCTAAATAGAAAAGTGTTAGAGAGAAAGGAAATGGTTTAGCAGGTTTTTCTATTAATAGCTGTCCATAATATTTACGAAAAACAAGGCGTATTTGGTAGCAAGCATCACGATTGCCGCAATATTTGGGGCATAAAGAAATGCCTGCTACCATGGACATTTCAGCTCTTCCGGATAAGTTACTAGTACATATTTATCTGTTAATGGCCAAATCTATATATATAAAAGAAAGTCGTGTTAGTTACTTCACTTATAACTCAAGAACGGCTGAATCGATTTAGCTGAAAATTGGCAGGGAGGTAGCTTAGAACCAGGAGAAGGACATAGGGTAGGGTAGGGTAGGGTAGGGTAGGGTAGTGTAGGGTAGTGTAGGGTAGTGTAGTGTAGTGTAGGGTAGTGTAGTGTAGGGTAGGGTAGTGTAGGGTAGTGTAGGGTCGGGTAGGGTAGGGTAGTGTAGGGTAGGGTAGTGTAGGGTAGCGTAGGGTAGTGTAGGGTAGGGTAGGGTAGGGTAGAGTAGGGTAGGGTAGTGTAGGGTAGGGTAGGGTAGGGTAGTGTAGGGTCGGGTAGGGTAGTGTAGGGTAGGGTAGGGTAGTGTAGGGTCGGGTAGGTAGGGTAGATAAATGTTTGGTCTTTTTATGGCAAAACAAAGTTTGCTGGGTCAGCTAGTATTCTTATAAAAGAAGGGCTTATGTTTAACTAACCACCAGATCTAGTAAAATTAAACGGCAAAAAATCACTTTATATTGCCAAAAATATTAAATGGTCACTAAAATTAAATCCATTTTAGCATGAAAGTACAACCAAAAACTTACAACTTGTGATCCAACTTAAAACAACCAACTCCAAATTATGATTGTTTAATCCAAAAAAAATCTGCGAGCAACTTGGAAGTAGCGCTCGCCGGCTGCTGCCGCGGAACCGCTCGCTTCGTTCACTCGGGTTGTGCGCGGTTGTTCACAGTTCTAACCTAACCTAACCTATTTCACAACCAATAATTTACTATTAAAATTTGGTGACCAATTTACTAAATTTGGTTATCATAGTACAGTTTTAGGTAATAGAGGTTATGGTCACTAAGTTATTTTTGGTGGTCATTATATTTATACCCTAAAAGAACCAATATCGCACTAGTAACAATTACATTTTAATTATTTTCAATTAACATCACCTCGCTCCTATTAATTACAAAACATTTCCTAAGTTCAAATGGTTAAAGTGTTCCGGCATTGCAAGCGGTCCCTTACAAGGGCAGAGACCAGTCATAATTATCCCATTTGTCAACACAAGGTCGATTACAAGTGCTATTGTAACGATTTTATATATTACGTCATTGTAGATCCTACTTTCCTTAGGTATGATGGTAATCTGAGATCTATATGGGAAAAACTCATCATCATCTGGAATTTGTCAGTAGGACCGTCTGGATGTGTGCCCTGTTGATGGAAATAGGCCCCTATTACATGGGACTTAAGGGTGCCCTAGTCGGTCATTCTTCCATACAAACGTAGTATGACGATTACTCCACTGTTTGACGGTGTACGTTCAAAATAAAAAAAAATATCAATTTGTCTCATCATTATCTAGCCCTGTATGGAAACATAAAAGCAAGCAAAACAAGCTAAAGCAAAACAAGCTATAAAAAAAAGAAAGTTATGAGCGTCGATAGTTACATAAATTTCAATACTAATTTTAACGCATCTTTGGACGGTAGTAAATAAGAAGAAGGAAAATTGCAAAACAGTCACCATACAGGGATATATTTGTGGTTCAAAAATGCAAATAATTTTATTTTGATCAGTTATAGTCAGTAGTATTTTCATTATATGCCTTATTCCCAAAGGTCTGTTTATAAAATTTCACGCGCTCGTTTTCGTTCTAAATCGTGTATTGTGTAATGAAATGTATTCACACGCGTACTAGCTTCTTACTGCTCATCAAACGTCTATCCCTTTCGCACGTGTTGACGGATGAGATAGCATGCATCCTAACCCCGCCCACAAAATAGTTCGTGAAGCCGACTAGAGCACCTTTAGACATAACTGGTGAAATGTAGTGTTACTATAGGTTCACTCTAACCCTTATGAGAATACAGACTACAGGCATGATGTTATGTATGTTATAAGGAACCGATTTTAGAAAGCCCAAAAAAGGTTTTCAAATAGGCTATGTTTAGACAACGAGGGTACATCATAGAAATAAGAAAAGCGTTTTTCATATACTTAATAAAAATTTAAACTTGAAAGTTAACTTTTCTAAAGACAATAAAACAAAAACCATTGGCAGTCATTTCATTAGATCTGTGATAGTCCCAGTCAGCATACAGCCAGTTCTGCCAAGGGTTATCTTGTTGCCTAGTACCTGGGTTATGGAGGCAGCAGCTCCATGTACTAAAATCGTTTAAGTCAAGTACAACAAGGTTAAAGTTTCGGCAAACCCTCAGATGCTGATGTCACAGATGACTTTAACACTCAATTCTATTGAGAATTTTAATTTCAAAAAGATAATAGTCCAATAACCGATTGTATTAGATTATGCCACCAAAACAATGATACAGCACGATTGTCGGTTCAAATTCTATAAACAGCTATCATCTATTTCTCCATCCTACGTTTTTCCCAACGTTTTGTCGTTTACATATTTCGATATTATCACAAACCTTAGCTAGGATTGCGTAATTAGCATTGCCTAATGGCCTGGCTCGGTGCAATCAACGTAAGTGCTGAAGATTAGCCCCGGTTGCAGCTCAAGAGCTAAGCTAAGTTAGTTTAGCTTGGTTCGCATAGCTAAGGTAATTTTTCATACACATTCAGATCCGGCTCGAAGGACCAAAAATTTAGGCGACGTAATGTGGATTGTGTGTATGGTCCGCTAAATTAAATGCTAGAAATTTAGTTATGAAATTAATTTTAATAGCTATCTTTGCCATTACAAAACTAAACGAACACTTCAAAAAAACATAACCCTTCCTTTTGAATCGCCGTAGTCTGGTCAAAATAAATGACAAGTACAGACTAAAAATAAATCAGCAACATTTAAAATACGCTAATACAAAACTGACAAAACTATGTAATTAAGTAAGCAAAATTATCTCTGCTGTGCGAGCTAAGCTAACTTCGTTTAGCTCTTGGTCTGCAACCGGCAAAAACATCTAAATTGCCACCCATGAGTAATGAGTGTAATGACTTCTCAGACGAGAGACGTACTATCTGCACGCAACTTTGTCATTTTTAATTGATAAAATCATTCGAATATTTATATCTATATCTTCTATCTAAATAAAATACCTTAAACATGGCGTCATAAGATGGGAATTCCAAGAGGTTAGAAAATGTTTTTGTCAACTGCCTCTTTGGTCTAGTGGCCGCATGCGCTACTACTGAACCTGAGGTACTGGGTTCTCTGGGTAAAATGTTATTAGGTTTTTCCAATTTGAATTTATCAGTTGCAGCCCGCCCTGTGGATGTATTAGAGGTGTAATTGTGCCTACTTATTCGGGGAATACAGGTATGATGTCATGTTGTGTAAATATGATTGTGAACTCAACTTACATAATTCAACACCTCATCAAGATGATACTGATAAACAAACTGAAATAAAAACATAGATTTCGAGTACCTCCTTAATCTTCCTGTCCACTTTCCAATTTATTTGGGGTTGGGCCTCCTTGTGCGTCAACGCCAGGATGGTCAATCCTGGGTTGTCGATGGTGGCAAATTTTGCTCCTTCAGGTCTCCCGCGATAGTGGTCCACCAATAGGCTGGTGGTCTGCCGCTTGTTCGTTGCTAAGTGTTGATTTTAAGCATTGTCTTCACGGAGTAGCTATACTTCAGAGTACCTAACGATTCAAGGGGCAAACTTGCAGTCACAATCACACAAAGCTCCTCTTCTACCTACTCCTTCTTCTCTTCCCGTGGTATTCCTCATTACCGAGGGTCGTGATCCCCTCGACGGGAGATCACCTTTTTCTGTTATGATGTACCTCTTTCTGTGTATGCCCTTACCGTCGTGGAGCGCATCGTGCAGCCAAAGCGAAAGTGCCTAAAATTTTAAAAGTTCGATGGTCCAAGACTAGATAAGTCTGTTAAGTATAAATTAATGTATTAATCTTAAGTATAACTGAGCCCGCGTGGTGAATTTAGGCCCATTCCCTCTCTCTCAAAGAGGAGGCCTGTGTCCCAGCAATGGGAACATTAAAAAAAACTGATGATGAAGTCTAATTAATTAGTCGTGGACTTATTAACCTAATTACTTCAAATATATGACACTAAACTGTATTATTCGATACGATGCGATGTTCCCAATGAATATTTACGTTTTACTTATTTCTGAAAAGCCAAGTATTTAATAACTGGTTAAACTATTTGCGGTTAATTTTATAGTCTGCTAACAGTCGCCATAATATTTAAACTTTATAACTACAAGACGTCTAGTAATTCACTCGTAGTTGAACCAGCTCGTGCCTTTGAAATTACTTAACAATTTCGTCTCGACAATCATCAGACATATTTACTGCGTCTCCATAAAACTTGAGTGCATGTTCAAAATTCCTAAACAGTAATGTAGAACCGGTAATTTTTCCCAACGCTAATCTTAGCTGTTTGGTCTATCTTTAGACTAAGAATGCAGTCCTGAGTAGCAACTTGATGAACAGTTACGTACGTACGTGTTTGTAACTTCGTAGTAATGATAAAGATGATAAAAAAAATCTGCTCGTGTACTAGTTGAACTAGTAAACGCGAGTAATAGAAGTAGACTGGATGAGTGACTGACCTTAATGGGTTTAGCGTCCGTGATGGTGGTCTGAAAGGTATTATAGGAAACTTGCTTTGGCTAGCGGCTTCGCTCGCGTTACGGTCTGAATTTTGTTCCTTGAGGATAGAAAGTCCGGGTCCGGGATAGATAGTCTCCTTCGAAATTTAACGAAACTCGTTACTAGGATAACTTTTTGTCATTCAAATCCGATTAGCCGTTGAGTTTTTTGATTAACAAACATAAAAAATTATATATTATTGTGTGGTATTTGAAGATACCAATACATATTTTAGTGGAACGTCTTATATTAGGCCACGCCTAATATTAAAATGGATGGGGTTTAAAATAGCCCATCGGAAATTCTAGTGAGTTTGTCACGAGCAGACAGAGCTAAGTGATTCTAAGAAGCTGTTCTAGGAATGTAGGTATTCATAAGTCGTCTTGATCTCAAGGAAGTGTATTGTAATCTTATTTGTAGTTCAACACGGCAAGCTTTGCAAGACTTCGATTGTTACCAAGTGCAAATCTATGTTATTTTCTTCTAATTACTGCATCAGTGTTTTTGGGATTCAGGATAGTTTTACTTGTTTATTTGTTGCGTTATGTATTTAGCAATTTACAAATACTACTCTTGGCAATTTTTCGTTCGATTCTCTAAATACTCTTAGTATAAAACAAAGTCGCTGTACGCGTCTGTCTACGTCATTTGGTTTTGATAAAGTTTTCACTAATAGAAAAAAAAAGTTGATAAAAAAACCAAACTAAAATCAAGTACCCCAGGTTTTTTTTTTATATATCTACTATTTTTAATTTAATGTTTTGGAAGATTATTTTCTGTTATTTTCAGCCGTTACGGGTAGTCAGAACCTTGAGATCTGACACCAGTCTAGCCAAGGGGTACCGTGTTACCCAGTTAATGGGTTGTGGAGGTCAGATAGGCAGTCGCTCCATGTAAAACACTGGTACTTAGCTGAATCCGGTTAGACTGGAAGCCGACCCCAATGTAGTTGGGAAAAGGCTAGGCAGATTGATTGGAAGATTATTTTCTACTTTTTAGTTTGGTTTTCTATTTTCAACTATTATTTATATTTTAGTTCAATCGCTAATCCTAAAGACCCTCGTTAGGATAATGTGACAAACTATTTAAATTATTGCATTGTCATCGCTCCTTGATAAGTGTGCAAAGTTTCAAATTAAACCGACGTTTTGAAGGGGGTGAAAATCACGTTCAAAGATTCCTTTACATAGATACTTAGAGATACTTACTACTTAGAGATACTTACTAGATACTTACTTACTTAGAGATACTTAGAGACATACCAAGCTAATACAAGCGTGTAAAAACGATAAACGAGAAGAGTTTTTCGCCCATATACATGTACATATTTGTCCCTTGCGGAGCCGAGTGGTTCAATATTTAGCGTATGAAATATAACCAAACCTATCGGGCCCAAAACACCGCTATACCGAAGGGTCGTTGAGGGAAAAGTAGCAGTTGCACCGGATGCGTTTTACTGCTTCACTGGAAAATACGCAGATGGGTGAACGCCCCTAATTGACCGAGAAACGGAGGCTAGGGTCGAGGCATGGACTTTAGCGTGGGGTGTTCAAGAGTAGGGTTAAAAGTAGCTTGAGGCTATTGAAGGAAGGGTGATGCGATTGATTTTGCACAAATGTAAGCGTTTTGGGATTATTTATGAAGTAGCTTCTGCTAGCGGCTTCGCCCGCGTGAAAGAAGTAAATTATCCCGAGGGAACATATGCCCGGGATTAAAAGTATCCTATTTGCTATTCCTGACTATAATCTATCTCTGTGCCAAATTTTATCCACATCCGTCCAGCCGTTTCAGCGTGAAGAAGTTACAAACACACACACTAACAAACTTTCGCCTTTATAATATTATTAAATGTGATATATTTAATAATTATGAATAAAACAAAGGAATTATTGTGTACTAGCTGACCCCCGCGGCTTCGCTCCCGTCAAAATTATAGTCTATGTTACTCGGGAATAATGTAGCTTTCCATAGGTGAAAGAATTTTTAAAATCGGTCCAGCCATTTTAGAGATTAGCTGGAACAAACAGACAGACAGACAAAAATTGTAAAAAATGTTATTCTGGTGTATGTACCGTATATATATTCATATACATGTAGTAAAACACATTACCCTCCTTCGGCAGTCGGGTAAAAACGGTTATTTCAATATTACAAACAGACACTCCAATTTTATTATATGTATAGATGATTGAAAGGTAAAAAATGGAAGTGTTTCTCAAAAGGGTTTCCACTTTTATACTCGTGCGAGTACAAAATCAATTATATCGTTATTTTGCTATCGAAAAGCTCGCGTTTGACCACTTTTGATGGTAAGCGATGATGTGGTCGACGTTGAAGCACGCTTACCCAGAAGCTGATGTATGGTTGCTTCTGGGAAACGCAGAAGTAACCTAACAATATTCACTGTTGACTTGGAGGTCCCCAGGACTTGATAGTTTTACCAAAATATACTATTTTGTTTTTTTTTTTCCTTTCAGTATGGGCACGATTAGCGCAATTTGTCTCTGTACTTCGTTACTGTCTCTTATTCTGTTTGTTGCGTCTGTGTCGAAACTGTATTTCAAACAAGAACATTTTTGTTTTTTTAGAAGTTTTCTATGATAACTGCTACCAACTTATTTATTCAACCTCTTAACTAGCAACAGTTCACACCAAATGGACTTTTAATTACTGCTCAAGGTTTATTTGGATCATTCGCATAATTTCACAAGAACACATGTGACGCTTACCATATGACCTCGCTGTTCCCATAACAGTTGAAGGTCAAGGACTACTGTAGCATTGTCTGCTATTCTAGACTAGATTTGACCTTGAGTGGAATGAAAGTGGTGAGTTTCGCTTTTCTCATCTTGGGCTATAAATTGCGAGATTAACAGCGCGTGGGTGTTGATATTGTAAAGGCGGCGACAGACAAGCATGACGCCACAATGCGACATAGTTAGAAGGAAGGTTTTTGGCAGACTATGTATTTGATAGAAATTGTTCTATTCCGTTGAAGAATTTCTATAAAACGCGATGTCGTGTTGTCGCGTCGCGCCTGTCTGCAGGAGCCTTAAAGAGAGAGTGTTTGTGTTCCAAGCAATAACATTCAGGGATAGATAGAATAGCAATTTTAAAGATAATGTTGTTTGATATAGGAATATAGGACTGTTTGACCGTCTGGGGAAATCTAGGCTATTGTGGACACTTTCCGGTTAAAATACCGAAGTATTCAGGTATTTATTTAAACAAATGTTCATGTTTTCCTAGTACAATTCCTTTTGCCGAAGTTCTGTTATTTGGAAATATTAATAAATTCATACTATTGGTCTGTGAACGGTGAAGGAAAACATCGTAAGGAAACGGACTTGTCCTAGAACCAAAAATTCGAAGACCTGTGACATTCACCAACCCGCATTGTTGCCGCGTGTTGGTGGATTTCGGACCATTCCCTCTCACAGAGAGAAGGCCTGTGTCCCAGCAGTGGGAACGTTAAATGTCCCCTACTCTACCCTACACTACCATACCCTACCCTACCCTACCTATATAGCCTATGTCCTTTCCCAGGTCTCAAACTATCTTCATACCAACTTTCATCTAAATCGGTGCAGCGGTTTAAGCGTGAAAAGGTAACAGACAGACAGACAGAGTTACTTTCACATTTATAATATTAGTATGGATATTGGTACTTTACAGATTACCTAGTTGGTAAATGTTCTAAAATAGAAATCATAAATAATCGATACGGATAGTCGGAAGAATACAATTATCAAGTTTAGTCAAGAAATCTCAATTACTGATACCAGTCTTGCCATGGGTATCGTGTTATCCGTTACCTATGGCAGGTGTATGGTAGACGGCTGTTATAGTTCTCGCCAAACTCCTTGGCCGCCCTGAAGTTGTCTACAATGGCTGCGCAGTAGTAAATCTCATAAAAAAACAGCACCGTTTCGTGCCTCGCGCATCTGGTAAACCAACTTCAGGGCGACCCAGAAGTTTGGCAAGGACTATACTGGCGTGTGCATGTCCGATGGGCAGTCACCATGTAAAACACTGCGGGGCAAGCACGGCTTTCTGTGACAGGCCTGAGTCGCACATTTTTATCACAGTTTGGGAGCAAAAACCGTGATAAAATGCGCGACTCAAGCCTATTACAGAGGCCGTGCTCGCCCGGCTGGTCTTGCTGCATCAAAATAGACTGGATGCTGACTTCAACAAAGTTAGGAAAAAGCTAGGCTGATTTAATATAATATGAAACAATAACAAAAATACTTTTATTACCTACAGCTAAGGAGTGGAATTCTCTGCCGGAGTCTTTGCTTCCTGATAGCTACAAACTAGGTGTCTTGAGCCAAATGTGAATAGGTTAAGTACTTCTAGGCAAGCGTGCTTCACCGTCGACCACATCATCGCATCGCTTACCATCAGGCGAGATAGTGGTCAAATGCGAGGCTATCGGTAAAAAATATAATTGAATTCTTAAAATCAAAAAACCCGACTGCTTACGAACTAAAAGACGTAAACATTACTCAATAAAAATATTGTTTTAACTTTTTTTTAAATAACTTTTTAGTTGACATTCTCTTTTTTTTTAATTAGGTACATTTAAACATAGAAGTGTTACCTATATATTTTTGATAACACCTCTTAAAAGGAGTAAAAAAATGGGCTCCCAAAATGGCTCCCAATATGGCGCCCAAAAGCCGCCATTTTCTAATTTCCAATTTTAATTGCCAGTGACACTCGCAAGACGCGTCAAACGCCTTTGTTCTCTAGAACGCCGCATATGAACAAACATACATACATAGACTGATATACACATTAGCCTTCTTCGGCAGTCGAGTAAAAACAACCTAAATGTAGTATCATTTGCAATCCTTATAAAACTGACCAGCAGAGCGCGAAATTGCAAAATATTACGGAAGTATCCTGTTCTCTTTTGTTGTCAACCAATGAATACAAGTCAGTATTATTACACAAACGATTAATAAATACGTCAACAGCTTCATTTGTAATATCAGCCATGTTTTCCTTTAACGGAACAAAGGCGGAATTCCAAGATATTCGGGCCCTTCGCGGGTCAGACAGTTATAATACCAGTGAGTAACTGTTCCACCGCAGGGCAAAGGCCTCTTCTCATACAGAGAAGGCATGAGCATTGATCATTAATCTTGGTCAAAGCGGGTTTGCGATTTCATAAAAATATCATTCTAATATTATTAATGTGTAAGTCTGAATTTTTGTTAATCTATCATGCCTAAACAGTTGAAGGGATTTGAGTGAAAACGGAGATCAGGGTTGGGCAGTATTTGTAATTCAATTACTTACTTCTTATAAATGTAATTTGTAATTGGTATACCTGACGCCGCCGACGTATTTACATTTGAACATAAATACATTTAGCGATCTTTTTGATGGGTGCGTTCTGCAGAAAATAGCGCTCGATAGCTTTCGTAAACAAAATGGTAGCGTACGTCAAATTGTCACGTGTGTCAATTGTCATTTTCATTTCAAACGGTTATTTTCACGAAACTTCTGTTTTTTTTTTAAGTTTATTAGTACGAATAACACGATGGATGATCTACTGTACCTGTTTTGTAGTTTGTATCTATAATATAAAAATGAATCGCAAAATGTGTTGGTAAGCGCATAACTCAACAACGCATGGACCAATTTGGCCAATTCTTTTTTTTAAATGGTCGTTGAAGTTCAAAGATGGTTTTTACGGGGAGAAAAATTCGAATAATTGCGGGAAAAAAAAAATGCCCTTTTCTTTTTCCCATACAAAAGTTTTCTAACTAAAACGTAGAGTCAATTTGAGCTTTATTGCTATTGTATAAGCTATTTTTGCTTTGTGTGGGGTAGGGTAGTGTCGGGTAGGGTAGGGTAGGGTAGGGTAGTGTAGTGTAGGGTAGGGTGGTGTAGCGTAGGGTAGGGTAGTGTAGGGTATTGTAGTGTAGGGTAGTATAGGGTAGTGTAGGGTAGTGTACGGTAGTGTAGGGTAGTGTAGGGTAGTGTAGGGTAGTGTAGGGTAGTGTAGGGTAGTGTAGGGTAGTGTAGGGTAGTGTAGGGTAGTGTAGGGTAGTGTAGGGTAGGGTAGTGTATGGTAGGGTAGGGTAGTATAGGGTAGGGTAGGGTAGTGTAGGGTAGTGTAGGGAAGGTAGTGTATGGTAGGGTAGGGTAGCATAGGGTAGGGTAGGGTAGTGTAGGGTAGGTAGTGTAAGGTAAGGTAGATAAATGTTTGGTATTTTTATGGCAAAACAAAGTTTGCCGGGTCAGCTAGTTTTAAATAAAGATCGTTAAAATACCGTATTTTGTATTTTATATTTCCATGTAGCACAACAAATATTTGAAATACACCACTTACGCGAGATATTAATTTGTATTTCAATTAAAGCAAAGCATGCTTATGAGAGCATGTTATTTTGCCCAGCTGTGCCAATGCCGGCTTGGCATTCACAATTTTGAGATTCAAAAGTGACTGTGATAATTTTCGACCACGCGGGCGAAAGATCAGAAATCAATTAATTATAGTCCAGGATTTCCTCAGGTTTTTTCCTTCACGGTCTGGAATATCTAATCAATAGGAAAACTTACATTTGAAACAGTTTCTACGGGAAAATTACAATTAACTAACTGATCTTTTAATGGAATCCTGCCTAGTGATGACTAAGTGAATCGGCAACATTGTAATACAATTGATTAGGTATTTCAAATGCTCACTGTATCACGATTGTGGTTAACCACTACAACGCATGTGCTGTTTTTGTTGGGAACATAATATCATAATAATAGGTTTATGACCAAAGACAAAGGTGTTTAGGTTCTTGCTAGTTCGCGACCTGTGGTATGTTTTGCTCATTGCCTACTGCCTAATTATTTAGTCATAGTATCTGTCATTCTTCTTCTTTCGTTTCGATTAACTCAAATCATCATCATCATCATATCAGCCGAAAGACGTCCACTGCTGGACATAGGCCTCCCCCAAGCATCGCCACATTGACCGGTCTCGTGCGTCCCGCATCTAGCGGATCCCCGCAACCTTTACCAAGTCATCGCTCCACCTGGTGGGCGGCCTTCCAACGCAACGTCTTCCGGTCTGGCCTTTTTTGCCCCATCGGCCATCCGTTCTGCAAGCAATGTGCCCTGCCCACTGCCACTTAAGTTTGGCAACTCATCGGGCTATGTAACCGGTAACCCTGGTTCTCTTGCGGATATCTACATTTCTGATTCGATCACGCCAGGATACTCCGAGCATATCCCTCTCCATTGCCCTTTGGGTGACTGTAAGCTTTCTGATAAAGCCCATTGTGAGTGACCACGTCTCAGAGACATGTCATCACTGGCAACACACACTGGTCATAGACTTTCGTCTTGAGACACTGTGGTAAGTTGGACGAGAAGATACCGTGCAACTTCCCGAACGCTGCCCAGCCGAGTCGGATTCGACGGTTGACCTCTTTCTCGATGTTGGCCCAAATCGAACTCAAATATATTGTATCAAATAGGTATTAGGATGTTTTGCCGACCAGTAGGTATGTAGCGACTTGGACAGCTCTGTTTTCGCCACTTTCAAATCCTTAAAGCCTCAGGTGGTCGGTCATGAAAGGTGTTTGAGACGGGCCATACCTTGCGATGGGGCTCCTTACTGCCACTGTGTTGTGTCACTGTTATTCATAAATATTGGCATTCTGCTCTGCACTTGAGCGGCCACTAGGCTAGCCTTCGGCGCGGGCAATATTGTACAGGCTATGATTAGTGTATTCACAAATCTCGCACTTTCTTCTACACAATCCCAAAATTAAGTTACCCACTTCATCATCATCATCAGCCCTTCAATGGTTCGGTTTTAGGACATGCTAGTTTCCTAACGATGTTTTCTAACACCGTTTTTAGAGCATTGGTGATGTAATTAAACACAAATTAAATCGTCTGCCTGGGTTGGAACCCACGACCTACGCCACTTAAGTCGGGGCCTTTAACCACTGGGCCACCACTGCTATCTTCTTTCTATTCACAATCACTAAATTAAATTACCCACCTATATATATCTTGTAAAATCTATTAACAGTACACTTAACGAGCTGATACACCGATAAATATGTGAAGACTCCGAATAAGGATTATAAAGACGTAATGAAATTCAGACGAACAACCTCGGCTACGTCAGCCTGCGGCTGACTCATCTAAGGGTAATGCTCACTATGGGATATGCGGAAGGAAAAGTGATTCGTCGATGTAAAGACTTTATTATTAATGCATAGTTTTATCACACTGTGAGTGATTGTCTGTGGAGGACCTCTTGGCTAAATAATAACAGCCGCACGGGTCGATCTTCAAGGTTAAGCAACGCTTGACGAGGTCGGTCCGTGGATAGGTGACCATTGCAACATACCGAGTTTCCTCCGTGCCTCGGAAAGCACGCTAAGCCGTTGGTCCCGGCTGTCATTTGAAGATCTTTGACAGTCGTTGCGAGTAGTCAGAAGCTTGAGATCTGACACCAGTATAGCCAAGAGGTACCGTGTTACCCAGATACTGGGTTGTAGAGGTCAGATAGGCAGTCGCTCCATGTAAAACACTGGTACTCAGCTGAATCCGGTTAGACTGGAGGCCGACCCCAACATAGATGGGAAAAGGTTAGGCAGATGATAAGTGAGTGTGTGTGTGTGTGTGTGTGTGTGTGTGTGTATGTTTGTTACTTCTTCACGCACAATTTGGCACGCAGATAGATTTTAGTCTGGAATAGGACATAGGATACTTTTTATCCCGGGAATATATTCCCTTAGGATAAATTTCGAAATTCACTCGGGCGAAGCCGCTAGCAGAAGCTAGTATGGTTATATCTGACACTTGACAGTGTGTGTCATGTTATGAATGGTGTTATTTTAATGTTTATGTAGGTTTTTACGCTTGTATAAGTACGTGGAATTATTTTGGTGCATTACTGTTTCAATAAATTTTCCTTTTCGATGAGTAAACTAGATACCTAGCTACCTAAACAATTTTGAATAGGTAGGTAAGTACCTACATATTTTGTATTTTAGTGTGGGTTTCTTAGGTAGGTAATTCTGGATTTACCAACGTCTTATTTTTTTGTTATGTTTACTCTCATCAGTTCATACAGTCTATGATTTGAGTTAAATTTATTTTCGTGTTTAAATTTTTGTTAAAAGACTTCTGATCGAAAGTATTTTCTAAGCCCGTTAAAATGGATGATTTGTTCCATCATCATCATTTCATCCAAGAGAAGTCCGCTGGACATAGGCTTGCCTCAAGTGCCGCCACATTGGTCTGTTCTAAATACATCCTATCCTCCGAATCATCAGAAAACATCGGCTATTTGTCAAAAATTATTCGATCGCGAACACACTTGTGCGCGCGAGTTCCCCCTTATTCGGTATCCGGTTACTGAGTCAGCTGTTTAGTAATTCGCGCCGACGCGACGCCATGATGTTGATGGACCACTGTGGAGATGCCTGCGCCAAGGAGCTATTATTATTGCCCACCTTTTTCTTTAAGACCTGTCAAATTTGTGTTTCGAATGAGAAGGTAGAAGAGGGATTTGAATGTTAAAAGTACCTAGTTACTTTAAAAATAGAAATAACATTATTTAAAAAAAGAAAGATTTCGAGTGGAATGGTAAACGTTTTAGATTGTGAAAAAGATTTAGGCTACAAAAACGGACTTTTTTTTTAACAATTAGGTATCTAAGCACTGACAATGCAGTGCCTAGGGCCTACCAACCTATTTAAAAAAATGCAATAGAAATGTGTAGAACAACATTTTGATTTAAGATAACTAAGATAATACATAAACTACAATACACTCAACTCAACTGGGGAAAATGGTCGTCAATTTGCGTGCAATAACAATAATCAGTAACTTTCTATTCTAGATGCCGTACGTAGGCGTTACGGAACCCTAATATTATGCAAGAATCTGTCATATTCCGTGATAGAAAATAACACATTCTTATTACTGTCTTATGTGGTATTAGGCAACTGTGATTATGCTCAGATATTGGGTAGGAAAAATAAAACAAAATATACGGATTCACTTGATGAACCTCTCGCATTTTTAGTCGGTTAAAAAGACTGCCAAAGCGATCACCATTCTGTCTCCTTCTTGAAGAACAAGACCAATCTATTTGCAACTGACTATGGTGAGTACAAAATATCATTTTAGTAGGAAAAAAATATACCAATTAGCACTTCTGGTAGAACATAGTTAAGTTAGGTTCCCTATCCCCTGCGGCCGAAAAGTGGTAGGTGGCGGGGCCACTATCCTGACCCGTCACAGGGGGACCAAGGGTGCCATACACGGGGTCGTCTGGTACTCATGCGCTGGTTTGGTCCTCGGGGTGGTCACGGCGTACAGTGTGTTCTGGTGCGCCAGTGATGGGGGTAAACCCCAGAGGAGGGTCCGGAGACGGACAGCCGCGGCGGGTTCGCGGATGTATGCTAACGCGTTCCCGTGTTCCCGCTATAAGCGGCATAGGAGGACACCGTGGAGTTTTAGTGGGTTAGAGTCCCACATAGCTGCGCTATCTCCCCGTGGTAGCGCAGTATGCATGAGCATGCAAGGTTATGTTGTTAGGCACGTGTTTGATCCCTATCTCATGTAATGGTAAGTGATGATGTGGTCGATGGTGAAGCTGTTTACCTAGAAGTAAAATATTCCCTCTGGTCGCAGACATCCAACTGAATTTCCTAAGTAAAAAGTCATAATTCGAGGTTTGGCTCTCGCCTATTTCCTCCTCCATTATTGGACCAATTTAAAAGGTATTCCATAAACTGAAAAAGATGGATATATACTGTGCCCCTGTGTTTTCCTTTTTTGGTGTGTCTTTAAAAGCACTAGAACACTCAAATGCTCAAAATTGTCAAAAGAGGCCTAGTGTACAAATTTGTCAACTATAAATATCTTTTAAATTTGTCCAATAACGGAGGAGGAGAACCAAACCTCGAATTATGACTTTTTACTAAGGAAATTCAGTCGGAGCTCTCTGCCCGCATTTCCTCTTAAGAGCGGACTCTATCTGTAATCTGACTCTATCTGACGTCTGTAGAGCGGAAAGTCTAGTCAACAGGAATTTGAAAAATAGGTATTTGAAGAAACTATTGCCGTCGCGTCACCTCTAACCTCACCCCGTAAAGTGCGAAAGGGACAACTGCAGCTCAGGCTGATTTTACCTACAAAAACTTTGACTAAAAAACGTTTCGTATTCTGCTGTTTTCTTCATGAAAACTGGTCTGATCTAAAAAATTCTTATATCAAAATTTAGAGGAAAAGTATATCTATGCTCCTATCATTTCCTTTTTTGTTAAAAACTTATAAATTTTGTCTGAAAGTCTTCTGAACATTGCGGTAAAAACGGGCATTTTTTTCGGATTTTTGGATTGTCATATTTCTTTTTGTGATTATGTTTTGGAAAAAAAGAAATGATACAGGCACGTATTAATTAGACCTAGATTTTATGGTAAAAAATCATCGCTCTAGAGGCATTATCCACGAAGAAAACAGCAGAATGTGTTTGTATGGAGAAAGTCTCACTAGAGTCCCCTCTTAAAGACGCCTAGGTTGTAACTATCAGGATTTCAGGAAATAGGTTCCAGAAGGGAATTACACTCCTTAGCTGAACTCAAAATGAACTTATTCCCAAAACGGGGGCAGAGTGTGAACCAATTCCACAGCAATGAGAAGCAAAACCTCAAGTTATGACTGTCCATTTTATTTACATAAAAAAGCCACATTCAGCCACATTCATAGGCTTATTTCAAACGATGAATGCTTAAGTACAGGCCGTAGGTACCTAAAGTTGTATTATAAGCTGCAGGGCGCCATTATAAAATAAAAAGTCCAACATATTCTTCAACCTTTTTCCTCAACCGTATTTTTCCTGTAGTATTCTTTCGAGGAATCACTTTCATGTTAAAGCAATCAATAATGACCTCTTTTCCATGGAATTTGAACTCATCAAGTGTGGATATCCTATGCGGCTTTATCAGATCAAAACGGGGTCTTTGAGTGTTTTATTGTGCTAATCAGTTAACATTTCACAAAAAATTGTCGTGGTATTACCGAAAAATTCTTGGAATATTGGTTTCACATGTGGCTGCTGTTCTAATTTTAGGATTATTGCTGCCTGCATAATACAATGACAGTTCAATAGGGATGTTTCCTGGGTAGGCAAAAATATAATTCTATTTAGTCCGTCAGTGAATTATCAAATAATATTGAAAACTTATTTTTTGCTTTACGAAATTTATAAAAACTAGCGGACGCCTCGCGGTTTCACCCGCGTATTGCCCGATTCCGTGGGTATACAGGGATAAAAAGTAGCCTATGTCACCCAGGGATAGTGTAGCTGCCCAACGGTGAATTTTTGAAATCGGTCCAGTAGTTTTCAAGTTTTTTCGTTACATACAAAAATACAAATCTTTCCTCTTTATAAAATTAGTACAAATTCCTTGTGATGTCACTTGTCAGTATAAAGTGTACTAGCGGTGTAACGTCACACGATATTTCAACGCATTGTATCGTTGTCACTTTAAGTTTACATAAAAGAAAAAATACGTGCCCAATATTTTTTATTAAGACGGTACCCTGACCAAAAAATCGGCATGAGATATGAGCGTTCCTATTGGTCTAGCGGCACTGGTGGCGCATGAATTACAGTAGTGAATACGCCCAGATTTTAGAATAAAATCTTTATAAAATCGATTTTTGGTCTTTTGAAAAAAATAATTCTACAAAAATGTTCGTTATTAAATTGTCTATCCATTAGTGTTAGTACAAAAAATAATCAATGAACACTTTACGAGGAGATGCATAATATCAATAATTATTTCTCATTTTTATGTTTTTTTGGAAGTAGATTAGTGAAATATATACAACATTTAAAAAAAAAACTAAATCTACCATTTTAGAATCAATATTATGTAGAAATTTAATGTATTTTTATTAATTGATATTTCTATTTAAATAACGAGTAGATAGCTCCCAAAAACAGCACAAAAAACAGCTTGCGCGGCGTTTTGCTCGGGGTACCGCCTTAAACAAAAACTAATTTTCAATTTTCAACTACCCTATTCAATAAAAAATAAAAATCTACTTAAAATAAAGAATAAGAGAGATTTAGAGTGAGAGCAGGAAGAATGGCATCTTCTCTCTCATGTTAGGGAATGTGCCTAAACGTGACGTTTCCTTCTGGCCCCACCTAAGAAGTTTCATTTCTAAAATAGTTTTGGAGGGTAAACTGAAATAATGAACAATGCTTCTCTAGTTTTGTGATAAAATAATTTCATTTTCAACATTTTTGGATACAAAGGTACCTATCATGGGCGTATCCAGCATTTGCTTAGGGGTGAGGCAAAAGTAAAAAAAGTAGAAAGATCAGAGGGGGACCAAGTCTGTCAGGACCCAGGGTGGCAAAAATAAACAGGGCCACTCGAACCGGTACGCAGAAAATAAAAAATGTCAAATGAAAGAAAGGGACGATTCGCTCGCGTGATCGAAAATTTCTGTGGCCATCTAGTAGTTTTCAGGGTTCCGTACTCAAAGGGTAAAAACGGGACCCTATTGCTAAGACTCCGCGATCCGTCTGTCTTTCTGTCACCAGGCTGTATCTCATAAACCGTGATAGCTAGACAGTAACAGACAGAAATTTTCACTTATGATGTATTTCTGATGCCGCTATAACAACAAATACTAAAAACAGAATAAAATTAATATTTAAGTGGGCTCCCATACAACAAACGTGATTTTTATTGCCGTGTTTTGCGATAATGGTACGGAACCCTTCGTGCGCGAGTCCGACTCGCACTTGGCCGGTTTTTTGCTCTTGAACAGTAAACATTTAGTTACGAGTCAGAGTGAAGGTGCAGGCTGCCCCATCTGCCCCATCATGGGTATACCAATGGTACCTATTAATATTTCAAATCTATCATCCCTACTCAATTCACATCATCAGCCTATTAATGTTCCCACTGCTGGGACACAGGCCTCCTCACTGTGAGAGGGAATGGGCCGTAATCCACCACGCGGGCACAGTGCATGTTGGTGGATGTCACATATCTTCGAATTTTTGGTTCTATGAAATGCCGGTTTCCTCACGATGTTTTCCTTAACCGTTTTGAGAGCAGTGGTGAAGCAATAATTTACACAAAGTAAAGCGCCTGCCTGGGCTCGAACCCACGACATACAACTTGTAAGTCGCGGCCGATACCACTGGGCCACCACTGCTCTCATTTCTACTCAATCATTTAAAAATCGCTTCTCAATTTAATCAACGGACATCAATGCAAGACCGATCTTTTGTGGGTAGCCTTGACAATGTAATTTGACAACCGCCATTGGGCTCATCGATCAAACGTCTATGAAGCCTCATTATGGCTTCAGTACAATATAACCGTTTATTGGGACCATTTGACCGATTGCCTGGTGATAAACTGATTTGATTGACCTCTTTATACAAAATCTAACCCATTAGGGTGCTTGATGGCTGTAAAATTGTATTTTTTTCACATGGACGCATTACGTGGTAACAAAATGCACAGAAAGTCACATCTGGATGAATTAGGCAGGCATTTTTTATTTAAGGCGGTACCCCGAGCAAAACACCGCGCAAGCCGTTTTTTGTGCTGTTTTTAGGAGCTATCTACTCGTTATTTAAAAAGAAATATCTATTAATAAAAATACATTAAATTTCTACATAATATTGATTCTAAAATGGTAGATTTAGTTTTTTTTTAAATGTTGTATATATTTCACTAATCTACTTACAAAAAAACATGAAAATGAGAAATAATTATTGATATTATGCATCTCCTCGTAAAGTGTTCATTGATTATTTTTTGTACTAACACTAATGGATAGACAATTTAATAACGAACATTTTTGTAGAATTATTTTTTTCAAAAGACCAAAATTCGATTTTATAAAGATTTTATTCTAAAATCTGGGCATATTCACTACTGTAATTCATGCGCCACCAGTGCCGCTAGACCAATAGGAACGCTCATATCTCATGCCGATTTTTTGGTCAGGGTACCGTCTTAAGACGACGACTAACGCCAACGACCTTGAGGGAACAAAACGCGCACTCGTTTCACACCCGCGCGACCCGAAATTTAGTAGTTTTTTGTACTTTCCTTATTATACTTGACTTTAAAAAAAAAAGCTTCAGATCAAAATGTAGATAATTAAATTGTCTTTGATAGGGTGTCAATTTCATTAAAATACGCCCAGCGGTTTTGGTGTGATTGTCGTGTTTTTGTCCGTTTTAGACATAACTTTACAAATTAATTACACTATGTTATACGAATAAAACTCAAATTCTGCTCAGATGAAATTATTAAGAAAATGGTCTAATATAACATATATGTTTTCCAAAAAATTACGACCAGCCGTAGACGTAGACGCCGTAGACGTGATTCTCATTTTAAAATCAGCTACTCAAGGGAATCGGCGCCTTAAAAGATTAAACATATTAAGGCGCTACCCCGAGCAAAACGCCGCGCTAGTCGTTTTTCGTGCAGTTTTTAGGAGCTATCTACTCGTTATTTATAAAGAAATATCAATTAATAAAAAATAAACTCTACATAAAAATGATTCTAAAATGGTAGATTTCGTTTTTTTTAATGTTGTATATGTTTCACTAATCTTCTGCCAACAAAACCATAAAAATGAGAAATAATTATTGATAGCATGCATCTCCTCGTAAAGTGTTCATTAATTATTTTTTGTAGGTACTAACACTAATGGATAGACAATTTGATAACGAACATTATGTAAGATTTTTTTTTCTAAAAAAAAAAGATTTTATTCTAAAATCTGGGCGTATTCACTACTGTAATTCATGCGCCACCAGTGCCGCTAGGCCAATAGGAATGCTCATATCTCATGCTGATTTTTTGGTCAGGGTACGGCCTTAAACAAACAAAGGTTCTCAAAAAGGTGCAAATTCGTCGAACCTATTATGGCGAGAAAAAAACTAAAAGTTCAAGCGTTAATCGAGCCTACGTATTCTGAAAAAACATTGCCCTCTTTCTGGGGCAATCGGGTTAAACAAAACATAAACGAAAGTTGACTGAATAGGTTACTCCGAAGGTCAATGTCCCGATATTAGCAAATAATCAATCAATCAGTTTGTTTATAAATCGTTCAGTTATTTGAGCACAACGTGCTAGATCTAGAATATTCGTTAAGTTGTGGAATGGGACTATATGCAGACATTTCTATTTATACAAAGAGACTATAAGTAACAAAATGTTTTCGTAAAACAAAATTAAAAAGGAGATTGCCCATACACTGGCCCCTTATGAGGTATCGTGTCTGCGATTTCAATATTATCCAAAAATAGGATTTATATTTTTTCATCAGTGTCCTTTACTTTATATGTACAGACAACAACAGATCAGGTTCCTTCACTTGGACATTTGTATGCACCTTATTACATTGTAATAAGGGTTCATTTCAAGAACAGAAACATCGTTATATCTCGTGAACCCCGCAAAATAAATAAAAAATATTTTCTAATTATGAATATAACGTGTATTTTCTACAATATACAACCAAATTCATCAAGATACAACAATTTTTTCAAAGGGGCCCAAGTTCCCTTACAAAATGGGCATTCCCCTTTGAAGAAATTACCAATCTGCACTGAGCCACGTGTGTTAGATCGTTATTCCCGCCCTGTCACAGAGAGAAGCTATGTGTCCCAACAGGGAGAATATTATTGGTTGATAATGTATAAGGCCAGTGCTGGCCTGTCACTGGTCTGGTTAAGCGCTATCTACCAGTTACCAAGCCTCAAATCACATATCTTTCCTTATCGACTCCATTTAACCGAAAATAGTTATATACGCTACAAGTGCGGAAGGTAAGTGACTTCCGATGAGTGGCATTTTTATTCACGAGCGAGCGAAGCGAGTGAGTGGATAAATCGACACGAGTCGGAAATCATCTTACTTACGTGTATCATACAACATTTTACTATGCATTGTGCGAGGAAATAAATAAATTAATAAAATGAAATTAATAAAATGGCGGGCGTATTTAAGCGCGTTTAGCATATCCACAGATTAACTAATAGTTTCTCGGGCATAACTACTGCGCATGTGCAAATAGCTGTCACATCGTAACGCAATAAGGCACGAGCAAAATATACGTTCTGCCAAACATATTTAATTAATATTTAAAATTAATTTATTGATCAAAATCTAAATCTAGAGTAATTAAAAACGCCTATAATGAAGTATTAGTTTTATTCTACCTTTTATATGAATGATAATCTGCCCAACTAACAAATCAATGTTTTATAATAGTCAATTTAACGTTTTACACTTTGAGTCTAGTTTTTAAGAGTGGTCGCATAAACGTAAATATAAACGTATAAATAACGCGAATTAGGCCCAAATTACACGACAATATTGTCGTTTAGTAGTTAAGTAGAAGTCAGCCAATGACCGTTCAAACGTTGTATACAAGTTAAATAAAAGTACAGAGACCGACTTTACGGTCCAATACTGGTTATGATGAGTCTCTTATGTGGCCGCTTATGTCACATAGCTGTTACAATGACGTTTTCAAAAGACTGCTCAACGGCAACCGTTTTGTTTCGTTTGTTAAATATTGTGCCGGTGTTTAAATAAAAAACAGTAAGTAAATGTCTATTTCCATAATTACAAAATATCGATTTATTATGCATTATTTAAATGAGTGTGAGATAATGATAGTTGTGTTAATCTTTCAGGGAACTTTAGTTTTATGACAATGTATATATGTGTTTTTGTGAAGTTTTTAACGCCCTCCTCTATTTCTTTGTATTTGAATCGTTTTAATTAATTATCCAAAATATGTTTTCATAATAAAGCATCAACCATCTTGTTTACGTTGTATAGCGACCTTTATATAACACTAATATAACAAAAAGGTCGTATACATTTTCTTGAGTCTATTACGCCGCGGCCATATTCAGTTTACTTTAGGGTTCCTTATGCATTACGTACAGATCTAATAAACATTGCATAACTTGAACAGAGAACTAACTCGGCCCTTTATGATTATAAATTCATCTTCTTTTCTTGTCAATGGCTATCTAATCAAATAGTACGTTTAGCCCAGATTAATTTATTTTAATGTTTTTTTTTTCAGGTCTATCATAGGATATGAATGAACTATGGTAGTGTTCTTGGACATCGATCAATTTTTGATCTGAAATTATTTAAAACGTCTTAAAAGAGAAAAATGGCCTTGGCGAAGCATTTATTTTACCTTTTCAAACAAATGTTATAACTGTCACAGAACATTGCTACTGTTAATTGTTTAATTTTATTGTTGTTATTTATATTAAATGTTAATTTAAAAAAATATATATATACGGAATCTTTTTCGGCAACATTCATTCGTTCTATCCCTTTTTTAAAAGACAAAACAAAATAGAAATGGTTCAATTAAAGTGTGGATTTGACCTTTAAATGATTCAAAAATCTACTTAAAGTAATGTAACCGTAGAAATTCAACATTTTAGTTGCATACAAGTCGTAGTAAGTCTTCCATACGATCAAAATAGTTTTGTTATAAAAAGGTCATACGCAAACGTTTAAGTGGCGTTTTAATTATATAAAAGTTATGTTAAGATTCACACACGACGATGGTTGTCTTACAAAAACCTTTTATTTAACCGAAACGTTGATATGACCAATACATTGTCCAATAAACGTCATGGCTGGCACCATTAGCCGACGTCATATATGTTAGTCCTGAAAACTTTTACTCAACATATGCACTGGCACCACTATCCGACGTCATATAAGTTAGTTCTGAAAACGTCTACTCTACATATGCACTGACACCACTATCCGACGTCATATAAGATAGTCCTGAAAACATTTACTCAACATATGCACTGAATCCATTCTACAACGTCGTATAAGTTAGTCCTGAAAACGTTAACCCAACATATGCACTGGCACCATTATCCGACGTCATATAAGTTAGTCCTGTAAACATTTACTCAACATATTTACTGACACCATTCTACAACGTTGTATAAGTTAGTCCTGAAAACATTTACTCAACATATATACTGACACCATTCTACAACGTTGTATAAGTTAGTCCTGAAAATGTTTACTCAACTTTATATTAAGACATTACAGTCCCGCGACTGAACCGTCGTAAGATAAACGTCTATATATCAAAATAGTTAACTACATACCACTATATAACTGTTATATACCATGAAGTCTTATAAGACTAGAATTATACGACATTTTTGCTAGTTGGGTGTACATAACTAATTTTTAAAACTTTTCTCAAATAATAAAAACTCTATGCGTCGGGCTGACGTTGGAGTTAAAAATTAAAAAAATACAGGCAAGTTAAAAGCACTAGTGAAAAAAAGTGACACTTTCCGCACAGTTTGGCTACTTGGAAAACCGCTCTTTTCGAGGATATGCATTGTAAAATACTAATCCTTTTTATTTCTTATTGTCCACAGAACGGCCTCCTGTCATCCCTGCCGTACCTCGGAAAGTACCTGTGCGCTCTCGCTTCATCTGTGCTGGCTGATTCCCTGAGACGCAGTGGGAAGCTGTCCACCACGGCCGCTAGGAAACTTTTCACCGGATTCGCTGTGGGTTTGCCTGGTAAGCTTCACCATTTATTTTGATATAGCTGCAACTCTAAGCACTCCGTTACAGCAAGCTGCGCAATTTGTGCTTGTCAGAATTTGTTGGGAAACCACAGAAACTCACTCATGAGATCTGAAGTTGAACTTGCCCTAAAACCAAGCTTATTCACTGACTTCCTTTTTAGGGTTCAGTCCCCAAAGGGTAAAAACGGGACTCTATTACTAAGACTCCGCGGTCCGTCTGTCTGTCTGTCACCAGGCTGTATCTCATGAACCGTGATAGCTAGACCTTGGAAATTTTCACAGATGATGTATTTCTGTTGCCGCTATAACAACAAATACTAAAAACGGAATAAAATAAATATTTAAGTGGGGCTCCCATACAACAAACGTTATTGTTTTGCCGTTTTCTTGCGATAATGTTACCGAGCCCTTCTTGCGTGAGTCCGACACGCACTTGGCCGGTTCCTGATATCGCTACGTTGGCCTCCTAGGCATTTAGTTTCATAACCAAAGGAGTAATCCCAAAACCAGATTCCTATCTATAGTCGGTGTTTACAAATAAAAAACAAAAATAACTTGTATTACAATCTTTAGTTCTCTAATATTGCCACAATCTACTTACAAGAATAACTTGATGCAGTTGTAAGAAACCTTTGTGACAGACGGACAAAAAACTGATCTTATAACTTTCTGTTTTAGTCTGCAACCCAAAAAATATACCAGATTAGTAGTGAAGCTGACTAATTTGGTTTGCTTTGTTAAATTTAATTAAACTTGAAGTATTTGATACTTGAGTATATATCCTTGCAACTATGAAAAAACCTCATTTCTCTAATCCAAACACTCCTTCGCAGGTCTGCTGATGATAGCTCAAGCATATCTCGGCGGTGACCGCGTGTGGTCCATCGCGATCTTCACGTCGGCGCTCACCATCAACGGAGCCGTCACCGCCGGCTACCTCGGCAACGGACTGGATATCGCGCCTAACTTCAGTGGTACGTACAAAAAATCATACTTTTTCAATACTTTAGGTGCTTAGGGCCGTCGTTCACACATACACTCGCCAACGACCTAGAGGGAACAAAACGCGCACTCGTTTCACACTCGCGCGACTCAAAATTCAGTAGTTTTTTTTTTAGACTTAAAAAAAAAACACAAAAAGGGAGTAGAGCAACCCCCCCCGGGTTAGAGAAACACCACCAACCACTGCAAACCCAATTAATCAACCCAATCTGTGCATTGGTACTTCTCCAATGCACAGATTATGTCAGATCAAAGCATATGCATACGTTTAGTTTCATATTATCGGTGTCTTCTCTAAAGTGCAGCGTTTTGGTATAGCGTCAAGTGAGATCGATGATGTTTTTAGATAATTAATAAGTGACTTTTGATTTCGAACTTGTATCAAATGAACTCTGCATAAAATGAACCCATTATAGTAAATACTTGACTGGGATTGGCTACTAGGACTTACCTATAATGAAACTGAAAACCTACTAGCAATTTAGTGTTAACTCAACATATACCATACACACCACCACATACACACCAACACATAAACACCATCGCATACACTCCATCACTTACATACCAGCACACTTACGCTTACACCTTCAGTTACCTTTCAGTTTTTGTTTTTGTTTAGTGATTGGAACCGTTGCATTTGATATATGTAATGAATTAATCATATTATTTGTCGAGAGAGACTGGATTCTGCGACACAGGGTATCCTAGTGCAGAATCCAGTGTCACATCTTAATACTGTAACACTCTTTTATTGAATCAATAAACTTTATTAAACTTTATTATTATTATTAACTTATTTGTGCCATTCATGCCATAAGTATTGTACCTTATTGTTTTAAGCCTTCTATCTGGAGTACAATATTAAAAGTAAACAGGAAAATTTTAAACAATAGCTTTGGGTATTTCTGCCTAGTTATTAACGCCTACCTATAAAAAGTCATAGCTAACATCACAAAATACAGTAGGTACCTACCTATAAAACAGACCTCCCAACTTTTTTCCTTGGCACTAAGCAAAAACTATAGAAGTTTACCTTCTGTGAGCTTTACCACAGATAATATAATACTAGCATACAGATGCCTCGTTTCATACAAAGAAACCGTGCCGACGTAACTAGCGTTTTTCGTCTGATTAAACAGTTTATTTTTCTAAGAACGTTGATCGCGTTCGGTTCCGTTCCACGGATATAGACGGCAGCGACTTGCAAGTAAAAGTGTTTACTCGGTTCAGGAATACTTTTTTTTTTTTAATACAGCGACGAAATGTTTTTCAGAAAGATTTATTTATTTGCTATCCTTATACATTCTGCCTTAATGGCATGCAAAAATTTTAGTTACTATACTACGATAAGTTATTCTATTTACTTAAAGCTAATTAATAATATAAGAACATTAAAAATTAAATAGTCTTGTCATTCAAGAAATCTGATACAGAGTAATAGCATTTTGATATATAATAGATTTTTGATATATGGTTATAAATAAGAGGAGCCATGCACATAACACTCTTTCTCAATAATGCAGTTTTATATCCACCCATGCATAACTTATCTTCGTATTGAGTTTAAGAACTTGTAGTCCTGATTCTAGAATTTTTCAAAGTTGGGAATAAGTGATCATTTGTTTTAACAAAAATTGCTATTTCTAATATATATAGGCATGCAAAAGTTAGTATTAAAAAGTTTTTTTTTTTTTTTAAAGGAGTGCATCTGTTGGTCAAATTGAGTTTAAACATAGATCTAATACAGCGTTTACATTTTTATTCACGTTTTTACAGTTTCACTGTACCAAGATGTGTTACAAAACAAATTTAATAAATCGAGTGGATGCCTCAGAAATTAAAAAACGCGCCATCTATTGGAATCAATTTTGAATGATGCGTTCAAATTATCTTTGAAATGCGAATTAAGAGCACAATAATTTCGTGCTTAGGAGAGTTCATTAAACAATAACATATTTATTTTACGATCGTCTCTAGAAAATGTTTAAATTTCACAAAACTCAATAACAAATAGAAGCTTATCACGCCATCTAGTGCAATTTATTTGAAACAAATAAACGTACTACGCGTTACGTGGCTTTACATACTTCTAAAATCTATATACGAACCTAACTACCTAATTTATTTTTATCCTCTGTAGGCTTGCGCTTGACCACTATCTCACCTGATGGTAAGCGATGATGTGGTCGACGGTGGAGCACGCTTGCCTAGAAGTAACCTATTCACTCTTGACTTAAAGACCCCTTGATTGTAGCTAACGGGCAACACGAGACTCCGGCAGGGAATTCCACTCCTTAGCTGGACGCACAATAAAATTGTCCACAATACGTTTTGTCCGTATGAGTGGGATATCCACCATGTACCGTACCTATATAACCTATGCTAATTATAAAAATGTAACATTACAGGCACGATCTTCGGTTTGGCGAATACGCTCTCGTCCTTCGGCGGATGGCTGTCTACCTTCATGGTCGGCGAACTGACTAAGGAAACTGTAAGTAAAACTTGAATTATCAACAAAATACTTTGAGAATGATTTTGTACGTATCATATCAATCGTTCTGCATGAAAATCCTATTAAATCAACGTTACATGAATATATATATGTTATAATAATTATGAATACCTTGCACATGTCTAGTTGAGATCTTTCAGTAATAATATCCTATTTTTAACCCCCGTCGGAAAAAGAGGGGTGTTACAAGTTTCACGTGTGTATCTGTGTGTCTTACTGTGGCATCATAGCGCCTAAACGGATGAACCGATTTTGATTTAGTTTTTGTTTGAAAGGTGATTTGGTGAGAGTGTTATTAGCTATGTTTGAATAAAATCGGTTCAGCCGTTCAAACGTTATGGGCGTTTGACTGTTTGAATCGGGGTGTTTTCGCAAGATAAATGTGTCAGGGGTTTTTTAAATTTTGAAATTTTACTTGTCTAAACACATCTCCAATATAAAAAAAAAGCTTCTACAATAGGGATATTACCTAACATTTTTTTTTGTCCGTCAGCTAGTTTATTAAAAAATATTGAACACGTATTTTTGTTTTGACACATAAACATAAAGCGGCGAGAATACAATGCTCTGAAATATCGTGTGACGTCACAAGCCTCCACTACCGAACTTTTATACGCTTTATCTTTGTCAATATTTATTGATTTGATAAAGCAAAAGATACGTGTCCAATATTACTTGATAATCTCGCTGACGGACTAAACTAATCATAAGCAAAATACAATAACACAATTTCTTCTCTCCACAGAACACCCCCGAACAGTGGAAGATCGTGTTCTACATCCTCGCCGGCACATACATCACTGGCGCCCTCTGCTTCGTCAGCTTCGGCTCCGGGGACCTGCAGCCCTGGAACAACTCCAAGCCTACTCCAGAGGTTGAGAAGCAGCACGAGGAACAACCCCTCAACGAGGAGAAGGCGTGAAGAGTTCCGTGAGAAGGTCAGACATGCTGTTAAAGACTTGTCCAATGCTATGCAGTTGGTTCTCAAAGAGTTGGTGGTATTAGGTGTAACTACATTGTTGATAGATCAACCAGAATCCGGTTACTATGCACCATACTGTAGAGATCTGAACGGTTGATGCCATCGATCGATGGCTACCTGGTTACATCTTAATTAACCCATGATCCTTGGACTGACTGTATGAAATCTATGATCTAATTACAAAGAATTTATAAAACCTTTTGTATACAATTTTAAAAAGACAATTTCTTACACATTTTTATATAAGACTTTTTGTCCAAATGTTCTTAGAAATCAAAACAATTTTTGAACTAAATTAGTGTTTTCAAAGGCAGGACAGCTTAAGGTGATGTCCTGACTTTTAATCACCTTTTTCGAAATTATATTAAAATCTTTCTAAAAATGTACACTTTTTAAGTACAGCACAAGCATGTCTGACGTTAGATTTTATTGTTAAAGCACACTTTGTTACAATTTTCACGTAAATCGTATGGCGATGGAAGATGCCGATTCGTGCGCGAATCGAGACTAGTTACATTCTATACGAATTGTTATTTATCTAAGATGTTAGCAGTTTTACAAGAAAATCAAACTTTTAGGACAACACACAGAATTTTTACAATAAGTTAGTGTCACTAAGGAACTCATAGACTGAGGAATAAAAATGGCCGTTTGACATTTTTTCTATGCAAAAGCTGTCAAAACGCCATTTTTGTTCCTTAGTTAAATGTTGCCAGATAATTGGAAAAACCGGCCTAAGTATGATTGAGTCGTGGATATTCAATTAAAGATAAATACAGTTGAAAATCTTCTGTAGGTATTTAAAATCCCTCTAGCAGCTATTTACTTGGGAATCAGTCCATTTTTATTCCAGATTTCTTAAGATCTATCTTGGATGGGTATCTTAAATTATTTTCAGACAACCATAATTATTATAGTACCTATCAACTATCAAAATCAAACTGCTAATCTCTTAGAACCATAAAAAAGGCAAAAGAAATAATTTTCCCACTTCTAATAAAATTACAAGTGAGAAAATAATTCCTTATGTATTGTTAAAAAGTAAATAAAGAAAAAAAAAAACTCAAAAAAAGGCTGTTTATTGTGTAAATATATAATGTGATGTATTTATATGAAACCGGCGCGAACTTGGACTTCGATGGTGTTTGGTTCGTGAGAAACCCGACTCATTTTTAGAGATAAGTATCAGGGAATTGTGCGCGTACGCATTGCGCATGGCGTTTTGTTGTGGTTGACAAGTGTAGAGGGCTTCTGAAAATTATGACATTTAGAGTAACTAGCTGCCTACATTCAAAAATTATAGCCTATCTGGTTATTCTGATGTACAAGCTGTATTACTGTAGTTTCATCATAATTCGTTTAGTAGTTTTTGAAAAAAATACAAACATCCTAGCAATATTTCACATTTCTTATTAGTTAAGTAGAAGCCATAAACATTAGGTTGGTTTCTCTCAACTTAGGACTACTTTATTTACAGTAATAATAATAAAAAAGATTTAATTAAAATGATTAGGTTCAAGCACCAACGCTTAAACAGAAATTCAACCAATTCTTCTTGGTTATAAGTCTCATTTTTCATTATTTTTTTCTTAAAAGAATGCCACTTACATTTTTCCACCACAACACAAACTTAAATTTAATTTTGTTGCTTCAACGCTTATGGTAACGCGAGCTTGTTAGACAATTTGCGAGGAGGACGCGTGCTGGAATGTAAACGATACAATACCTGTCCTTATTCAATGTGAAATAACGAATCATTTTATTACTTTCGAGAAAACCAAATCCTTCAGAAAATTACCCCTTAGAAATATAAATGCATTATTTAATGTGAATCAAATTTTCAATTTGATTAATCGCTTAAATAAATTCTCAACAACAAATCGCATCATACGTAATAAGACTTGCTTTTAAAATGTGGCTTGTCGATAATTTATTTGAAGAAACCTATACTCACGCCATTTTGAAGATACAATTTTTACTAACAAAGTAAAACAGCATTTTTTTTAGAACTACCCTCTACTCAACAACAAAAATAAAAACGATTTCGATATATAATGTTGTATCTGTTGTACATCGACAAAACTGAATTAGTACAGACGAAAAATAGTTTGAGAGCATAACATATCAAAGGTAGCAGAGCGAACCTAAAACGTTCACCTCTGCTGTCAGCTAATAGAGCTGACAGTGCTTTGTTAGTAAATATTGTACCTTCATCTCGCGCAGAGTATAGTGTCAAACACCCACTTACCATACAAGCCCAGCGAAGGCATTATTTCTCAAATGCCTATAACCACGCCTTATCTTGTCTTGTTTGTTAGGTATCTAAGCATTGACTAAGGACAAAATGTTACATTCTCGTTTACACTCCACACAGTTGTACCAGTGTTATCAAATAGATTAGCTTACCAAATTGTACTGATAGACGTAAGGCACGGATCCGATCCGGGGACCAAAGTTGAGAACAACAAAATATTAACATATTTTTTTTTGTCTGTGGTTGAGTTTACCTAAAAGTAGTCAAAAGTATTTTCGATTCCATATTTATACTATTTACCCCGAGTTTCTCACCTCAAAATTATCGCAGAATTATGGCGTTATCTGCTGTGATTGGCTGTTGAAAATTCATTCAACCAATCTTAGCAGTTAACGCGTGCTTGACAATTTGTCACATTAATTCTGCGATAATTTTGAGATGAGAAACTCGGGGTTGGAGATTGACATATTCATGAAAATCATAATCAGTCTTGAAATGGCATGGCAATTAACTAAGACGTAATGTATACAAAAAATGGCTTGAGCACTATGGCGGACAGGACGGCAGACGATTATTAACCAATTTAATAGTTATCTAATCGAAATAAGGTATATATTTCAATGCTCGGTGATCTGCTTCGGAGCATCGCGGCGCAATTTTCTCACCATTATACACCTTATTCCCATTGGATAGCTATTAAATTCAATTGATAAATTTAAAATCCTCTGCCGTCCTGTCCGCCATTGTGTGCAGGCCATAAGTGTTCACTTATATAGAATTTTTTAGAGTAGCATTATATGTTTATATGAACATCACATCATGCTTGGTTTCAGAGGTGCAGCTATATTCTTTCAATCATAATATCTCTGACATGTTTAAGATTTTAACTTCCAAAAATATCTTCTTCATGCCCGGCTCTCAGGAACAGAAATAATTTGCCAATAAACGCAGCAAAATCCAGCTGAATGCAGCACCATTATGTGAAGTGCCTTAACTTCAAATCTTTGCTCAACTACAGACACAAAATCAATGATTTCTTGAATAATTCTAATTTTGTAAGTATTTGTATTAAGTATCTTATTTATTTTTCTACGTCAAAGGTTTAGGAATATTCAGAGCCATTTAGCTAACAAGTGGAGCGCACAGCTTTGCTCGCTACCGACCATAGGCAAGTCTCGTTACTTTTTTACCGTAAGACATAGATATTAAGATTATGAGGGTGGTCACACTGAGTTTTGGGATTGGGTTATTGTTTTATCTGTGGATTTATTGATATTGGATATTATCTTTTCAAACTTTTAGTGTATTTAGGTCTAAAAAAAATTGCGTTCAACAAAAACAATATATTTAATTGATATACAACTATCTCACCTGATGGTAAGTGATGGTGTGTTCAACAAATCTATTATAATTGTATGTCCAATATATAACAATATAATATATGGTATAATTTGTGTATACTTTTTTCAATAACTAAATATATTTTAACTGTCTGGCAATGTGGCAGTTATTTGACCGATATTCCTTTTTATCCTTCAGTATTTTTATGTATTCAGAATTAAATAATAAGCGATCCACATCGGTAGGACCACCCGCTAAGCCATGTTCGCACTTAGCTTTATTACAAAGGACGATGCATTGTTTTTGTGTGCATTTTAACAGCTGTGATAAAGAGGTTTGTCTATGGCGTTACTTCGCTAGTGTCCTTTAAACGTACGCTCTCCAAATTGTATGAACTATAGCCGTGCAAGGATTTTTTGGCGCGGAACTAATGTCGCCATTTTGATTTATACCCATTTAAATCAAGATGATCTTAACAAAATGAGTCTTTTAGCGCCAAAAGATCCTTGTGGCACTGTGTATGAAGTACTGAAAATTTAATCATATTCGAATCTTTTTACGGCTAATTTGTAGTTCCTAAATTACGATCAGTATTTCGTAAAGGTTTTGTTTTTTTGTCCATTTTTATAGTATAGAGTATGGAATAGACGGATGTTTTTACCTAGTTAATTTTATTTAATTTAGACAATATCATGACATAGTTACGTAAATAATAATTAAATATATGTTTTTTTTAGACTCTCATAACAAGCTTATGAAACACTTCAAGCTAAAAATTACTCTCGGCTTCTGAAAACCTACTCAATTTAAAATGTTAATTTCTGATCAATAATTCATTTTTCATAAGCCGGATGTTAATGACTTGAGTTTTCTAAGCTATTTATTAAACAAAGTTTTAATTTTTGACAGTGTTATGTACCATAGTGAGTCCGTCTATTCCCATAAACAATTTTTCCACAGACAATCGACCGTGTCCTTCCAACGATTGCAGGGTAACTAAGTCCATAGAGTACATTTTATACACAAAATAATAATAAAGTAAGTAAGTAAGCTTGTCTGTGGAAACTTGCAGTATATCACCTTAGTATTATATCTCTGTATATGTCTCATATGTATAAATATTTTTAATTTGGGGTCATTCTACACGACTGTCTTATTTTCTGCCATTTTCATACAAATTTAAGGAACAATATCATGTCAGTTTTAGAAATATCTCACATGCATATCGAATTGGTGGCCTAACTATCAATTGCTTGTTTTTAAAAACAGCTAAGTTCAACATTGCCTCTGCTGATCGTGTAGAAGAACCGTTTAGATATATTACTATTTATCTCTGGAGAAACGTAAACATCACATCAACCATTTTGTTAAAAATGGTTAACATGAAGTTGCTATATTAATTTGCTCTCAATCGATTAGACAATTTAAAAAAAACATAAATTTGGCTTCTCTTTTCACAAATTGGTTGAAATTCAACGTAAGTCCTTTTCAGAATTGATTTGAGAAAAGTGACATTATCACAAATTCATCACATATTTATATATCCACGTAATAAAAACTATCTTTTAAAGTTTTTCACAAGTAACTGCTATCAAAGTTGAGTTTTTCGAATAAAAGTAATCTCGTTTGTAGTAGCCTTTATTTTTAAGTTAAAGTGATGTAACCGCATCACACTAGTTATAAGGTCATATTGAAACAATTTCAGAAACTTCAATTAATTATCAGGTACCAATAATTTTAATTTGCAGGCAAAGCTTTCGTAAATGAATTATTAAACTAATATGAAGTTGGTATGAAAGGCATGTATTGTATTATTTAAAATCAATTTTAAATGTTTAAATAATTTCGTATGTATGGCAATAAAATCATCATAACATATGTAACTAAGACAGAATTAATTAATTATTTATAATGTAAAGAGAAGTGACGAAAATAGAATGAATGTAATTGCATGTGTTCAGCACGGAATGTGGCAATATTTATGTATTTTCGTATAATAATGCATGTGAAAGGAAACAATTTGTTATGTCGTATGACAGCTCTGTAATTTTGTGAACCGTTTTCTTTTTTGAAAATAAAGATTTTACCAAAATATTTTTTTTTGTGTTTTCTTTTTATTTGCTACCACAGTCTCCACAACATCGAAGATCGATCTTACAATAACATTCACTTCTAATTAGTGTTCGATAATTAATGTTCTTCTGTGGCGACCACCAGAAAAGCGCCGAAACAATGAAGCTCAACGAGTTCCGCACGCAGCGAAATTAATCAGAAAAGAACAGTCTCCTCCACTGTTCAATCAATCTGCCTAGCCTTTTCCCAACTATATTGGGGTCGGCTTCCAGTCTTATCTGATTTTGCTGAGTACCAGTATTTTACATGAAGCGACTGCCTATCTGACCTCCACAACCCAGTAACTGGGTAACACGGTACCCCTTGGCTAGACTGGTGTCAGATCTCAAGCTTCTGACTACCCGTAACGACTGTCAAACATCTTCAAATGACAGCCGGGACCAACGGCTTAACGTGCTTGCCGAGGCACGGAGGAAACCCAGTATGTTGAAATGGTCACCCATCCACGGACAGACCTCGTCAAGCGTTGCTTAACTTTGATGATCGACCAGTGCGGCTGTTATTATTTAAAATGCTCTTCAGTTGGTGCTAATTTTTCATTAATTAAACTAAAACTAGGAAGGTGTCACTCTCTTTTGACAAACATACAGCACCAGAAAAACGGCCAGTAACGGAAGCTTTACAGCCATTATCTTATCTTTTATCCCAAGGGAACATATACCCGGGATGAAAGTATCCTATGTGCTATTCCATATAATAATCTATCTCTGTGCCAAATTTCATCCAGCCGTTTTAGCGTGAAGAAGTACCGAACATACAAACAAACACACACTCACAAACTTTCTTCGCCTCAAGTGAGATGAGATTAGTAAGATTATTATATTATATAGTTCTTACAACTAAGATTATATTTAGTGAGTTGCTTCAGACGTCCTACTCCTATTTGAAAAACCGGCCAAGTGCGAGTCGGACTCGCGCACTAAGGGTTCCGTACTTGGTAAATTGCGGTTTACGATTTATGACGTATTAAAAAAAACTACTGACTAGATCTCGTTCAAACCAATTTTCGACGGCAGTTTACATAGTAATGTACATCATATTTTTTTTTCAGTTTTATCATTCTCTTATTTTAGAAGTTACAGGGGGGGAAACACATTTTACCACTTTGGAAGAGTCTCTCGCGCAAACTATTCAGTTTAGAAAAAAAAAAAATAGAAACCTCTATATCATTTTTGAAGACCTATCCATAGATACCCCACACGTATGGGTTTGATGAAAAATAATATTTTTAGTTTTAGTTTCAAGTATGGGAACCCTCAAAATTAATTGTTTTATTTTTATTTTTGTGTGAAAATCTTAATGCGGTTCACAGAATACATCTACTTACCTAGTTTCAACAGCATAGTTCTTATAGTTTCGGAAAAAAGTGGCTGTGACATACGGACGGACAGACAGACAGACATGACGAATCTATAAGGGTTCCGTTTATTGCCATTTGGCTACGGAACCCTAAAAAGATCTCACCATGTTTATGGTACATTATGCCAGATGGTAGTATAGGATAGGCTATAAATTATTACGACCCAGGCAAAGTCGTGTCGGGCCACTAGTCGTTAAGTTGAGAGAGAAAAAGACAGCAGAAGAATAAATTAGGTACAGTTGTGCCAGTACAATCACAACCATTTTGCAGGCAACTTGGCTTGAATATTAGTTTGAAATCGCCAATCCGCCTTGAGCAAACGGGGTAAATCATGTGAGGTATTTGTATAAGAAGAGACCAGTGGGGGACATTATATATTATTATAGTAACATTACTATTTTTGAAGTTACAAACAAAATAGCTAGGTAATAATACTCATGAGTGGGTAACTTACAATGTTTCTTGAAGAAAGATTACATGTTGGCTACAAGAGGTTTGGTGACTGATTACAGCTCCGACTTATTATAATAAATGTTACATACCTACGTTTGGTCACTAAGACTGAACTAAGAATATCAGAAAGATACAAAGAAAAACCGGCCAAGTGCGCGTCGGACATCGCAAATTTAGGGTTCCGTACCAAAGAAAAATCTGATTTATTTATTGGTGTTTGTTAGTAAAATATACGTAATACTAAACATTATCACCCCCGAAATACTCTCTCATTATTATAATCGCCCAGGTACTTTGTTAGTCTTTACCGCTTATGATTCCAGCCCCGCAAATACTACATCATAATTCTGGCCTCCTAGTAGTTTGGGTTTACAATTTAATCGGGTGCGACTTGACTCAAAATGACACAAATAGGCAAATCGCATTTTGCTATGGGCTTTCCCTAATGCCGACGAATTTTAATATTGTGTAAATTAAAGTGCTAAAACCCCCTGTCAAAAACCCACTTTAGAACTAAAATAACTATATTTGGTGCACCACAGGTTTAACCAAGGGACTGCAGGAAATACGATAGCACAGTAATCACGTGCATAGCGAGGGCCATGGGAGACGCTTCTTCAGTCTTCCCGGGGATAAATCTATAATATAAAAATGAATCGCAAAATGTGTTGATAAGCGCATAACTCAACAACGCCTTGACCAATTTGGCCAATTCTTTATTTAAATGTTCGTTGAAGTTCAAAGATGGTTTTAACGGGGAGAAAAAATCTAATAATTGCCGGCAAAAAATAAAAACAGCCCTTTTCTTTACTAAAAAACTAAAACGTAGAGTCAATTTGAGCTTTATTGCTATTGTATAAGCTATTTTTGCTTTGTATAGGGTAGGGTAGTGTAGCGTAGGGTAGGGTTGGGAAGGGTAGTGTAGGGTAAAGTAGGGTAGGGTATTGTAATGTAGGATAGGGTAGGGTAGTGTAGCGTAGGGTAGGGAAGTTAGTGTAGGGTAGGGTAGTGTAGGGTCGGGTCGGGTAGGGTAGGGTAGTGTAGCGTAGGGTAGGGAAGGTAGTGTAGGGTAGGGTCGGGTAGTGTAGGGTAGGGTAGGTAGTGTAAGGTAGGGTAGGTAGTGTAAGGTAGGGTAGGTAGTGTAAGGTAGGGTAGGTAGTGTAAGGTAGGGTAGGTAGTGTAAGGTAGGGTAGGTAGTGTAAGGTAGGGTAGGTAGTGTAAGGTAGGGTAGGTAGTGTAAGGTAGGGTAGGTAGTGTAAGGTAGGGTAGGTAGTGTAAGGTAGGGTAGGTAGTGTAAGGTAGGGTAGGTAGTGTAAGGTAGGGTAGGTAGTGTAAGGTAGGGTAGGTAGTGTAAGGTAGGGTAGGTAGTGTAAGGTAGGGTAGGTAGTGTAAGGTAGGGTAGGTAGTGTAAGGTAGGGTAGGTAGTGTAAGGTAGGGTAGGTAGTGTAAGGTAGGGTAGGTAGTGTAAGGTAGGGTAGGTAGTGTAAGGTAGGGTAGGTAGTGTAAGGTAGGGTAGGTAGTGTAAGGTAGGGTAGGTAGTGTAAGGTAGGGTAGATAAATGTTTGGTGTTTTTATGGCAAAACAAAGTTTGCCGGGTCAGCTAGTTATATATAAAAGGGGTTATAATAGTCGTTGCACAAAGAGGCTTCCTGGGTGGTCTTGTAAGAAGTCACGGGTCCGTGTGCTAACGGTGATCGGGGTGGTTTTAGCTTAAGTTTGAGTTTTCTCGAGTGGCGACTGCGAACCAGAAGACGTTGCGCTCAAAGGCCCCCCACTACGTGGAGCGATGACCAGGGGTTGACCATAATTTAAGCTCTTAAGAGAAGTCCCGTACGAACACTCAAAAAAACTTAATTTTGAGTGTTCGTACGGGACAAATGTATACAAGACAAACACCTGTCCCTTACACACACTCAAAGTAATCTTACTCTAAGAGCTCATGGTCACCCCCCTGGTAAATTTTGTGGAAATCCGCTGGATGCGAGACGCACGGGACCGGTCATCGTGGTGTTAGTTGGGGGAGGTCTATATTCAGCAGTGGATGTCTTTCAGCTGAAATGGTGATGAAAAGTTTGCCCAAAAGTCCAGGCGTCTTTTGAAGGTTTCCCCCCTATAGCAAAAAAGGAAATAAAACTCAGTTTTGGGTAACTTACAATAAGTTTATTGAAGAAACATTACATGTTAGCACAGCCTAGCTGTTCCTACGAAGCTTCCGCTTCTCACTACCGATACAAGGCATGGTGACTGATTACAGCTCCGACTTATTATGTTACATACGTTTGGTCGCTGAGAAAACCTCATAAAAGTTAAATAATATCAGAAAATCGTTCCAGACGGTTTTGCCGTCTGGGCAAAACACACGGATCATTAGATAAGATTGGACGAGATCTTTGCTCAGTTGTGGGATAAAACAAGAAATCAACTAAAAAAAAAAAATTTTCTCAGATTTTATATTCGTCATTTATTAATATTCAGATTTTAATTTATTTTTCTTGGATTTAACTTAACATATACCTGAATTTATTTAGCTTTGGAAAATCTGATGATTTTTTGCTGAAGCATCATCATTGTGCTGCAGGCTGCAACGGAAATCGATTATCGACCTATATTTCAGTAAAGTATAAGCCCATAATCAGTCTAGGTTATATTTTTAAGTTTTATGTTATTTTCAAAGCGACCAAACCTAAAAGTGAGTGTAGTGACTAGACATAAGTCTTATCACAGGTTTTTGTCTATCATTACATCAGTGAAACGTAAGCATTTTTACAATTAATTATATTTTATCGCACATTTTGACTCCACATGAAAACAGTCGCACATTTTCATTTTTCATAAGGCCCGCTTGCACAAAAAACATAACTCAGTTTTAAACTAACTCTGGGTTAAGTTTTTCGTGCAAGTGGAAGTTTCAAAGCAATGTCAAAATGTGAGATATTTGTTTATGAATAAAACATGAATTAGTGAGACATAGTATTCAGTAGATATCACATGAATGAGTGCATTTTATATTAATTGAATTAAAACTGAAATATTATTTGGATAACTTGGATGTTATTATATTTTTGTACCAATAATGTCCTTTGTCCCCTAGATGGGGCAGAGGGCTTCCACAGAAGTCCTCTATCGCGATATTTTTTTTATCAATATTCAACAAATTCTGAAAAAGGAATCATGGGTATTGAGAATTTAATTTATTATAATGTGTTTGTTAGTTACAGCCTCTTTATAAAACATTTGAAAAATCAAGAAACATGGAAGGTTATGTTTGAAGATTATCTTGCATACAAAAAATACCGCAATATTTATTGTACAGATGTACAGAAAATATTAAACATTGCAGTTATCCACATAACATTTCTAATACTAGCTATGACTAGGGTTATTAGGGCACCAAAATATACTAATGGCTTCATTATATACATTTTAGACCAAGGAACTTTGCCATAAGACGTTTTTGCCCAGACAAATTCTTGCTCAGACATATCGTTACCCAATTTTGACCACACATATCGTTGGCCAATTTTGCACACACATATCGTTGGACAATTTTGCCCAGACATATAGTTGGCCAATTTTGTCCACACATATCGTTGGACAATTTTGCCCAGACATATCGTTGGCCAATTTAGCTCACACATATTTTTGGCCAAATTTGCCTAAACATATCGTTACCCAATTTTACCCATAAATATCATTGGCCTATTTTGCCCACACATATCGTTGGGCAATTTTGCCTAGACATATCGTTATCGAATTTTGACCACACATGTCTTTGGCCAATTTTGCCAAGACATATCGCTACCCCAATTTTTATCCGGACATAACATTGCCGATTTTTTGTCTAGACGTATCGTGGGTCAATTTTGCCCGGATATACCGTGAGTCAATTTTGCCCAGACATGTTTCCCATTTTTTGTGTGATAAAGCCATCGTTATACTCAAGTGCCCGCCTAATATAACTAACTAAATGTATCAGCACGAGCTGGCTTACCCTTAGTATTTGTACTAAAGCATGTATCACCTTCTCTGTAACACGCCCGAACACCGTCTATACTTGGCTTAACTGTTTATTTAATATAGTCTGGGAATTTAATTGTTTATCACCTTAAGTTTGAATATTACTATTACGTAATGTAAGATTGTTAGATAGTTTCAACCTCAGTAATATTTCACTGTACCAGAAATTGTTGTGAAAAGTGGTAAACAATGAATTTCCTTTACAAGCCGATATTTTTGTGGTTCAAAACATGGAAAGGTTTGTTTGACTATATTTTTTTATTCAAAAAGCTTATTTAACATATTATTATGTATATATAGTACATAAATCTTTATGTTTTTACATGTTAACATTGCACCCGTGTGATTAGAGGTAGGTCACTAGTATTTTAGCATATGTTCATGTAAAACTTATATTTACACCATTTCTAAAACCACAAAAACGTCGACATTTACAGTAAAATTATGTAGATTACAGACTGATTCTAGTTGATCTATTGACTGACATTAATTTGTATATTTATTAAAAATATTCTCCACTTGATCTGACTAAATATATGATAATACTAACCTGATAAGGATTGAGTTAGTTTCAAACGATTTTACAATGTTTATATTTTTAATGTGGATAGCAGTGAGGTGCTTGAAAAAAAAAGGGACTTTTTCTTTGCGTCTACTATTTTTTCTCAAGTGTTTGTTTCGTGAAAGTCCGTCTGTTTGTCTGATTCGTAAGAACGAAACAACCACGTAGTTTAATATGTTTTGTTTCATGAAAATTATCATACAAACAAAGTTAACATTGATTTTTCAAGCCTCTTTATGACTTTGTCTTCCAAACATATTGTTTAACAATTCTCGCAAAATTTCAAGCCATAATCTTTCAGCGATCCTTCTATTTTGTTCCCAATATTCAATAACACCAATAAAGTAAGAAAACATTCAATTAGTTCACATTTAAAAGTTTTATATAATTTACTATTAGTGTACTTTTAAGGAGATTGTGTCATTCTGTGATTAAATTATTTACTAGTAAGACACAAAAGTGTCAGAAAAAGAGGAGGATTTTGCCCAGAAGTGGGCAAAACATAGGTTGTTAACCAATTCATGCTCAGCTCAAAATAAATGAGAGAGTAACAGATATTGGCCGAGTTTCTCACCTCGAAGTTATCGCAGAACTAAAGTGACAAATTGTCAAGCACGCGTTATCTGCTGTGATTGGCAGTTGAAAATTCATTCAACCAATCACAAGTCACAACAGATAACGCGTGCTTCAATTTGTCACATTAATTCTGCGATAACTTAGAGGTGAGAAACTCGGCCATAGTAGTTTAATAAGAGAGTAGTGTCCTCAAAATAATTCGTTGTCTTAAGAAAAAGTTATATTTTAAAAGTCGAATTTTTCGATGATTTTTGCAATGCCCCTAAAAACATATTATAGATATCACAGGATAAAACAGACTCCCTAAGCACATAAAATAGAAATAATATGTTACAACAATTTATTAACCACTTAAACAACGATTTGGTCAAACAACACTTAGTAGACGAATCAACAAAAAAGACAATATTAATAGAAGAAAATTTGTTAGTTTTTTTTTATAATTGACACAATTAACAAGATATAAGATAAAAGGTAGAACGTTAATGTAAATGTTTTTACATAAAAGGTAATGCTCTAAGCCAATCATGATTAAAAGATTTTAATTGAATTTAATCTTTTGTAACATTTTAATCAGTTTTAACACAAAAATAAACCCAAGGTTTTTTTGATATTTATTTTTTGATTTTACCTGTCTCGCACACGATGTCCAGCATTAGGCCGCGTTTCCACTGACGCGGAGCTGGGCGGAGACGTGCGGAAGCGACCAATCACAGACGAGACGAGTGGCGCGATTGAGGATTTCAACCATTGTAATTGGTCGCTTCCGCACGTCTCCGCCCAGCTCCGCGTCAGTGGAAACGCGGCCTTATGTGGAGCGAACGCCGTTTCACTTTTGTAACATTTTGTTTTCTATAATAAATGCAAAATAGCCACACCAGATTAATGTTACAGACAATTAAAATGTTACAAAAAACCAAAGACTACACACAACAATTCACCAAATTTTTAGGCATTTTTTAAATGGTATAAGCGTGTTCAAGCCGTGCTTAAATACATTAAAAAGTTCAAGTAAAAGAAAAGCACCTTCTTCGTTAGAAATCTCCATTATTTATTTATATGCACCTACTCAATCCGTTTAGGAACTTCCAAAGTGCAAAATAACTAATTCTTCGTGTTTTTCAAGCCACTGAACATACCTATATGTACTTAATTAAGTATATCTATTTTTTACATCATCTGTATGTATAAATGCAGGCATTGCCCGGTTAGAGTACGTGAATCAATACAACTGAATGAACGTTGACTGACCGGGCAAAGTCGACATTTTTGCGATGTACGCACTTAATTTTAGTATTTTCGGAATAGATTGAGCTCTTAAACTTTATTTAAAATATAAATACACGCACTAAAGACAGAGTTGTTTTTTTTAATTGCAAGTTAGTCTTTCCAAAGAAAAGTTGGATGGACTGTGTGAGGAGTTATATGAAAGAAAAGGGAGTCAGTGATGGCATGACGGAGGACAGGACGGTATGGAAGAAGAAAACGTGCTGCGCCGACCCCAAGGAACCTGGGATAAGGGCAAGCAGATGATTATGACCTGTACTTTGAGTGTTGTACGAATTGTTTTTAATAAAAATAAACCGGCCAAGTACGAGTCGGACTCGCGCACGAAGGGTTCCGTACCGTTATCACAAAAAACGGCAAAAATATCACGTTTGTTGTATGCGAACCCACCTTAAATATTTATTTTATTCTGTTTTAGTATTAGTTGTTATAGCGGCAACAGAAATACATCATCTGTGAAAATTTCAACTGTCTAGCTATCACGGTTCATGAGATACAACCTGGTGACAGACAGACAGACAGCCGGACCGCGGAGTCTTAGTGATAGGGTCCCGTTTTAACCCTTTTTGGGTACGGAACCCTAAAAACTGACTATACTTTTTTTGTACCGAGATGCAGACTGTCTAATTTGGGACTCAATTACACCTATGTAATCCAACTGTAAGAGCAGTGATGGCCCAGTGGTAACGTGTAGGTCATGGTTTCGAACCCAGGCAGGCGCTTTACTTTGTGTAAATTATTTCATCACCACTGCTCCCAAAAAGGTGAAGGCAAAACATCGTGAGGATACAATGTCCTAGTTTTTTTTTATTTTTGTATGTTCACCTATATTGCCGTAAATTTTGAAAATTCTGTTTTTGTTTGAAAGATGTTATGTTTCGAAATTGGTCCCATTTTAATTTGGTGAAGATCTGACGGAGATATACAACACTAGCTGACCCCCGCGGCTTCGCTCCCGTCAAAATTATAGCGAGAAGCGAATTATATCGAGAATAATGTAGCTTTCCATAGGTGAAAGAATTTTTTAAATCGGTCCAGTAGTTTCGGAGCCCATTCGGTACAAACAAACAAACAAAAATATCTTTTCTCTTTATAATATTGGTATTGGTATAGATAACTCTTCAATAAATAACGGCAAATCTCTCGGGATTACTGCAATCGAATGTCTGTTTGTTGTTTATACCATTTCATAACATAAAAATCACGCCAGTACGCTCTAAGGCGGTACGCAGATGTGTACAGTTCACCTTGGTACACTCTCATTTCACCGTTAATGTTCAATTTTCATGATTTTCGGGTAATCTATTCTGGCATTATTGGTAACTTACTAAACAACTTGCCTATTAGGTAGATACAACTAAAAAGTGTAAAATATAAAAACCTTTTACCGACTTCCAAATAAAAAAAACTAGAAAGTGAAAAATGACATTCTTTTTGGAAGTCGGTGTCCTTAACGCAAAAAATGGGTATCTACCAAAAAGAAAGTTATTTTTCATTTTCTAGTTTTTTTATTTGGAAGTCGGTAGTATTTTTTTTCTCTCTCTGAATGATTTTGTAAAAGGTTCAATCTATCCCGAAGATATCTCTTAACAGGCCTTAAACTAATCAAAGGCGTTGTCATGAAAGCATAATAAATTACTATATTTAATTATGAACTGCTTTACACTATGACTAGAAGTTTCATGAATCCATCGGCTAATTTGGTATAAAACTATCTTTTTTTGGTAACTTATTTTTTTATACACATCATCACGCCAAGTCCGTATCGGTGTAAGCAAAGTAGATAAAATTATAATCGTTGTAATAAATTAGCTTTTGAAGCTGAAAAGTTTTGTATTTCGTGAAGCGGTGGTTATATGCACCATTGAGATTAATAGGGGAGAAAACCATTGCGTTTTTTGTTTATGTTTTGAACCCATAAATAGGTTTTGGAAGAGAAATAAAGTAATAATACTGAACATTTGATAATAACTAGGCAGTATACAATTAAAATACACAGATAGTTGTTCCGAATCTAGGTGTCTTTTGTAATGTTTCTAAACGCAACCACGATACATGAAAAAATTCATAGTGGGAGCAAAGTTCCAAAAAAAAAGAGTGCAACTGGAAGCTGAGTAATTACAGTTTTAGCAGAAAAAAGAAAATGTAGAAGACAGGAAAAGAGTTTATTTGCACTAGATATGACGCAAGGAATATAAATATAGTGAAGACTCCAGTAGCTGCCCATATCAGAGTAAAACATTATCGTATTTTACTTTGAATCATTCATAAGTATCAAGCTTAAGAATTTAACTATTTATATGGTATGGATTACTTAAATCTTATTTTATCGAGTCTAGAGTACAAATATTAGTTTATGTCAGAATATAATGTAAGTTATTGAAAATATAATATTTTTTAATATTATGCGTCAATATTTTAATTTTATTACAATTTTTTTAATAATTGATGGAATAATTCAATATGTGAGATGTGGGCATTTTAATATGAGACTTAGATTTAGTAAAAATAACAAAAAGGTAGCTTAGAATGAAAAAGGACTGCGTTTTGTATATTTATTGGTAATTCACCGTCTTTTTTTGCCTGCGACTTTTTTACTAAACAATATTGACGCACTTGGAAGCATTTTATGAAGGCATTATTATTAATATATTATGTTACAGATGAAATTGACGAAATAATAATTGACAAAGAATAACAGTGAGGAAGGCATATTAATAATAAAGATTTGATATAAATATTTCTTGTAAACTATGGACATGAGTTTAATGTAACTTTTAAAACTCATAAGCACTTTTCAGATCAGATATTGACTGTTAGGGAAGATATTTTCACAAATTATCAATTTTTTTGCGACTTTTATTCTGTAGACTATTAAAGCATACTGATACAGATTCGAAGCGAATTTCATGTCAAATCGTTTTCCAGGACTCGTCAGTGCTTCATACTAACATAGTTGTAAGTTTTACCACAGATAATATAATACTAGCATACAGATGCCTCATCCCATACAAAGAAACCTTGCCGAAGTAACTAACGTTTTTCGTCTGATTGAGAAGATTATTTTTCTAAGAACATTGATCGCGTTCGGTTCCGTTCCACGGCTATAGATGGTGTTAGCACTTTAGCCGCGACTTGCAAGTTACTTTACTCGGTTTACTCGGTTCGTGAAACTTTTTATTAAATACAGCGACGATTTGTTTTATAGTATTTTTTGCACGTTTTTACAGCTTCATTGTACCAAAATGTTTACAGAACAAATTTAAAAAATCGAGTGGATGCCTCAGAAATTTAAAACCACGTCATCTATTGGAACCAGTTTTTAAATGATCCGTTCAAATAAACTTTGAAATGTGAATTAAGAGCCCAATTTTCCTTAATTTTGTGCTTAGGAGAGTTAATTAAACAAGAACAATTTTTTTTTTATCGTTTCTAGAAAACTCAATAACATGTCGAAGCTTATCACGCCATCTAGTGTAATTTATTTGAACCAAATTTTCTTTCTTCGTGTTGGATGCCCGTGGTTTTACTAACCATTTTTGAGTCTTGATTAAAGATTTATTCTATTCAATACAAACTCATCAAGATCTCAACTTTTCGAATGCGATCGTCTTTTTAACCCCCGCCGGAAAAAGAGGGGTGTTATAAGTTTCACGTGTGTTACTGTGTATCTGTGTGTCTGTCTGTGGCATCATAGCGCCTAAACGGATGAACCGATTTTGATTTAGTTTTTTTGTTTGAAAGATGATTTTGTCGAGAGTGTTCTTAGCTATGTTTAAATTAAATCGGTTCAGCCGTTCAAAAGTTATGGGCGTTTTACTGTTTGAATCGAGGGGTTTTTCGCAAGAATATGTGTCGGGGGTTTTTTAAATTTTGAAATTTTACTTGTTTAACACGTTGGAAATGTATCCATTACGTTGTATATATAGGGGAATCATTATACTAATCATAATAATACATAGTACACCATTATACTATGATGTACTATTTTAGAAATTCGCTTCAACTCTGTGTCAGTAAGCTTTAAATCCAGTCCAGCTGGTCTATTCTGTAAACATCTCACCATGAAAACTTAGGTTTTTTTACAGTTCTAGTTTTTTAAAGTAAGTTAAAAATGACACAATACAAAGCAAACTATAATATTATTGAGCGGTGTAGGCTAGCTACAGACCTGTGGGACTGTCTGCCGGGAGAGTGACGTGAGCGTGAAGTACGCAGGGCTCGGCAGACTGGGGACTCGCCCCGCTCACCTGTCCTATGGGACGCGGACTGATTGGAGGACTTTGCTGGCCTGCAACGTGAGGAAAATAATTGATTAAAAGCAAGATCTGAAAATAAAGGATAAGTAGCTTTTACATAAAAAATGTTACAAAATTTCTTGAATTAAAGTCTAAATGGATGGATGGAGTTAAATTATAATTTGACTTGATATTTAACTATGAAGTTAGCAGATATTAGTCATTGCCTTTTAAAATAGAGGATCGAGACTTATTTATTTATTGTTAGGAACACCAACAAAATATTTTACATTTTACTGATTTATTTTAAAGATTTCTGACTGTTATAAACTGGCAAACGTAAGATAGGACGACCTCAGATTATGTGGAGCGATGATCTTCGCAGGGTGGCTGGTAGCAACTGGATGAGACTTGCCGAAAATCGAAGTTACTGGTGTGCAATTGAAGAGGCCTACTACGTACCTCATACTGCCACACTACGTACCTCATACTGCCACACTACGTACCTCATACTGCCACACTACGTACCTCATACTGCCACACTACGTACCTCATACTGCCACACTACGTACCTCATACTGCCACACTACGTACCTCATACTGCCACACTACGTACCTCATACTGCCACACTACGTACCTCATACTGCCGTACTTCGTACCTCATACTGCCGCACTACGTACCTCATACTGCCACACTACGTACCTCATACTGCCGTACTTCGTACCTCACACTGCCACACTACGTACCTCATACTGCCACACTACGTACCTCATACTGCCGTACTTCGTACCTTATACTGCCACACTACGTACCTCATACTGCCACACTACGTACCTCATACTGCCACACTACGTACCTCATACTGCCACACTACGTACCTCATACTGCTACACTACGTACCTCATACTGCCGTACTTCGTACCTTATACTGCCGCACTACGTGCCTCATACTGCCGCAGTACGTACTTCATTCTGCCACACTACGTACCTCATACTGCCGCACTACGTACCTCATACTGCCGCACTACGCACCTCATAGTGCCGCACTACGTACCTCATACTGCCGCACTACGTAGCTCATACTGCCGCACTACGTACCTCATACTGCCGCACTACGTACCTCATACTGCCGCACTACGTACCTCATACTGCCGCACTACGTAGCTCATACTGCCGCACTACGTACCTCATAGTGCCGCACTACGTACCTCATACTGCCGCACTACGTACCTCATACTGCCGCACTACGTACCTCATACTCCGCGTCGTCGCTGATGACGCCGCTAACACACAGCAGCTGGTACTGCTTAGCTCGCAGCGCGGGGGCTCCGCGCCGCAGCAAGCGCAGCGCCGCAGAGCATGACGTCGAGCTGCCGCATACCACTTGACGCACCTGGGGAGAAATACCACACAAATGTGAATTGGCGCCGCGTGAGAAGTCAGGTCTACCTTGTGCGGTGGACTGATAAACCCTGGTAAAGGCCGCAGGTGTTCACTGTAATGGCACAGGCCCGGTCGATATGCATGTGTATTTTGGTTGATATTTATCATCATCATATCAGCCGAAAGACGTCCACTGCTGGACATAAGCCTCCACAAGCGTCGCAACATTGACCGGTCCCGTGCGTCTCGCAACCAGCAGATCCCCGCAACCTTCAACAGTTCATCGGTTCACCTGGTGGGAGGCTTTCCAACGTAACATCTTCCAGTTCGCGGTCGCCACTCCAGAACCTTTCTGCCCCATCGGCCATCCGTTCTGCGAGCAATGTGCCCTGCCCACTGCCACTTAAGTTCGTTGAATTTATGGTGATTTATTTAATTATCCACATTGAAAAACTAACCAAAGAGTGAAATCTTTGATAATGAGTGCGTTTGCTTGCAATTAACTCTTAGGACGTCTGCGGAACAGGGTGGAAAGACCCGCTAACCTCCATTGAAAAGTGGGCCTTCTTTTTAATATCGTTGCACATTTTTGGTCTCGCACGGGACAATTTTTAGGGTTCCGTAGCCAAATGGCAAAATATGGAACCCTTATAGATTCGTCATGTCTGTCTGTCTGTCCGTCCGTATGTCACAGCTACTTTTTTCCGAAAACATAAGAACTATGCTGTTGAAACTTGGTGAGTAGATGTATTCTGTGAACCGCATTAAGATTTTCACTCAAAAATAGAAAAAAAACAATAAATTTTGGGGGTGCCCATACTTGAAACTGAAACTAAATTATTTTTTTTCATCAAACCCATACGTGTGGGGTATCTATGGATAGGTCTTCAAAAATGATAATGAGGTTTCTAATATAATATTTTTCTAAACTGAATAGTTTGCGCGACAGACACTTCCAAAGTGGCAAAATGTGTGTCCCCCCCCCCCTGTAACTTCTAAAATAAGAGAATGATAAAAATAAAAAATAAATTTGATGTACATTACCATGTAAACTACCACGGAAAATTGGTTTGAACGAGATCTAGTAGGTAGTTTTTTTTTAATACGTCATAAATCATAAACCGCAATTTACCAAGTACGGAACCCTTCGTGCGCGAGTGCGACTCGCACTTGGCCGGTTTTTGTTTTTTATTATTGTTCGTGTTTTGCTTATCTCGTGTCTCCTGTGTGGATCACAAATATTTTTTTTTCTTTCTTTCTCTCAAAAGGATCCTCCGACCAATAGGGGTGTTGTGTCTGGTCCGGGCAACTGCCAACGGATGTTGTCAGACTATTGTATGTGTTCAAATCACGCCGAAAACTGCTTGCGCGGTGCAAGATTACTTGTGACGTCACATGATTAATTAGAATGATATAGATGCCTATAATACTCACAACGGATCTTTTTGTCTCTGAAGCTGGCTCTGCCAACCATTGCGCAAGAGACAGTTTGTCATCGAATAAACTGCATAGAGTAAGCAAGATAGGACGATGCGACAAACGTTAACGAGTGAAAGAGACAGTAATACAATGCTACCTCCAAAATTGACACAAAAATAGCTACTGCGCAGGGTCTTGCAGCCAATTCAGAGACACAAAGATCCGCTTTGAGTATAATACAACGCTCTCTAACGTATGAAAGAGAAAAAAAATTGATACTCACTTGTGCGGGTGAATGTGAAGGGTCCAGTACTAATAGCGTCGCCTTGCCATCTTTGTGCTTCTCATATCCTATTATCGTCCGCGAGTGACCTACGAAACATATTCAATTTATCACACTAATATTATAATGGCGAAAGTTTGCGAGTGTGTGTTTGTATGTTTTTTACTCCTTCACGCTCAAACGGCTGGACGGATCTGGATGAAATTTGGCACAGAGATAGATTATAGCACAGATAATATAATACTTGCATACAGATGCCTCATCCCATACAAAGAAACCGTGCCGACTTAACTAGCGTGTTTCATCTGATTAATCTTGTTATTTTTGTGAGTACATCAATCGCGTTCGATCCCGTTTCACGGCAATAGATGGTGTTAGCAGCGACTTGCAAGTAAAAAGGTTTACTAGGTTCGTGAATATGTTTTTCTTTGAATACAGTGAAGGGTCGTTTTATAGTATGTTTTTGCACGTTTTTACAGTTTTTTTGCACCAAAATGTGTTCCAATGCAAATTTTAACAATCGAGTGGAATGCCTCAGAAATTAAAAAATGCGCCATCTATTGGCATCAATTTTAAATGATCCGTTCAAATAATCTTTGAAATGTGAATTAGCCCAATATTCCATAATTTTGTGCTTAGGAGAGTTGATTAAACAAGAACATACAATTTTTATGTTCAATTCCAGAAAATGTTAATTTTACACACAATTCTATTGAATTGTGTGTACATGTCGCGCCATCTAGTGAGATTTATTTGAACCAAATTTTCGTTCTTAGCAATGAGACCCCGTGATTATAATCAGAAATGCCACATCTATATATATAAAAATCAATGACACTTTTCGTTGTAATTTTATAACTAAAGAACGGGCTCACCTATCCAAACCAAATGTTTAGGCTTTGTTCGGACTATCTACGAACTAGATGGTTTATGTTTTTTTTTTTTCATTAGGTAGAGTAGGTAGGGTAGGGTAGTTATCACGGAACAGAAAAAACAGTGGAAATGCAAAGTAGGCGTGGCACGCGTGTCACTAATAGGCGCTTCCACGCAAACTTGATTCCAGTCGTGTTCTAACATCGCGAATCGCGTCGAGTTGCTAGTCTCGCGACAAATTTATATTTCCGTAACTATGCCGTTTCGTTCCATTTTGGAATGCAAAAATGATAATAAGAGAAAGAAACTTAAAAATGGAGGTGTTTCGTATCATCGGTTAGAATGATTTTATTTGTTTTCTAATAAAATATTAGTAAATTTCAATTTACTAATAATTTAATAGAATGTTAGTTAAAATCAACCTTACAAGATTAACATATAGTTTATTTTGAATTGAACGTTTTCACTATTTCGTTCTCGAAAGTTCTTTGCTACTCAATTAGGGATGTAGTCGTGTCGGGTATTGATTTTGTAGATAGATATCGATAAAAGAAAATAGGAACCTATATTTTCTTTTATATTAGGTGGTATAAATATTTCCAAAATAATTGGAAGTATGTTGTATTGCATACATTATTATTATTGCAATGATTATACCGGCTGTTTACCTACCATATCTACTCTACTACCTACCTACCCACTAGGGTAGGCGAACAGTAATTCATTTTTATACATATATTTTATTTTTAAATAATACTACGTCATTCATCATACAGTTTTACTGATCTACAAAATAGTTTAATTTTTTCGAATTAAGATATCGGGTATCTATCGATATCGACAATGTAATTAAAAATGCAATGTTACTTCCTTGATCGAGTAGCAGTTGATATCGATCTATCACACGAATGTCAACCTTATGATTAACGAAATAAAGTTTATAATTGAAACCACTGAGAATACCGCCATCTATGGGTGGGTAGCGGAATTTACTTGGCAATCGAATCTAGTTTGACTTTAGATTACAAAACGTCGTAAATACTTTCTACACTCATGCAAAATAAATCCTATTTAAATAGAGTGAAGATGGTTTTCCAGATGTAGGATCTCTGACTTATGCTAGTTTTAACTAAAATTATAACGACAAATCAAACGATCGGCTTATTTGTAGTGCATTATATGATTATCAGTTTATATGTGTGAGTTTGGCGACAACGGTTCCCATAGTATTTTTGCTGCATTGCACTTCCACTGTTTTTTCTGTTCCGTGGTAGTTATAGTGAATTAGTGAATTTCTAGAAAAAAAAAATGCCGCTGGCAGAAGCTGGTTTATCATAATAGCAACATTTTAAAACAAGAAGTATCTTATAATCACAATAGTTGAAGACTTCTGGACTTATTTGCACAAAAATCAATGGTCTTTGATAGGTGAACCTCATAGTAGGATGCTGTTCATCATACCTTGATGCTGCAGATACAGAGGAGCCTTAAAGCCCGTGGGGTCCTCGGTGAAGTAGCGCAGCACCCAGTCGAACAGGGCTGGGTGACTGCCGTCTGCACTGGTCGGCTTATGGAAGTCTATTAGTTGACATCTGCGGAAAAATACATTTTGAACTGTAAAATAACGATATCTTCAGTGAATATTCTATAGTTATTTATGCTACAAGTGCGGAAGGTAGGCGATTCCCGATGAGTGAATAAATCGACACGAGTCGGAAATCATCTTACGTACGTTTATCATCCAACATTTTACTATGCATTGTGCGAGGAAATAAAAAATATATCTGAACCAAGCAAGAAATGATTAAAATGGCGGGCTTATTCAAGCACGCTCAGCATATCCACAGATTAACTAATCGTTCCTCGGGCATATCTACTGCGCATGTGCAAATAGCTGTCACGCCGTAACGCAAAAAGGCACAAGCAAAATATACGTTCTTCCAAACATATTTATTTAAAATTAATTTATTGATCAAATCTAAATCTAGAGTAATTCAAATCGCCTTTAATGTAGTATTAGTTATATTTTACCTTTTATATGAATGATAATCTGTAACTAATTAATTTGTAAAACTTTTCTCAAATAATAAAAAATCTATGCGTCTGGCTGACGACGGAGTTAAAATTTTAAAAATACAGAAAATTAAGAAGCACTAGTGAAAAAAAGTGACACTTTCTGCATAGTTTGGCTGCTTGAAAACGCTCTTTTCGAGGACATGCATTGTCAAAAGATTTTGCTTTTATAGATTTTTTTACTTAGGCTAGGCCAAAGCCAAGGGCTCTTAACGAGCAAGTGTTTTTTGTAGTTGCAACTAAAGATGAGTTAGATGTTCGTTTTTCACCCCAGGGTTTGAATCCTAATGTCTCTAGTCGGAACCGTACTGCTTTGTCGCGTCTGCGTATCATTGATGCTATTCATCGATTTTGCGGCGCTGCCCGAGATACTCTGATTTATAAGAAAAAGTATTTCTGAGTACATATTCATAGACTGCTACATATTTTCTTACCTTATCCTGAGCGAAGAGAGCACAGTAACCACTTCACAAGCACCGATCCATTTCCGCGTGTTGTATAGTTTGGAGCCTAGCTGTTCTGAACCCTGAAACAAAAACCACTCAGTTTAGATATTTTACTCAACGATTTCAACATTTTGTTTATTAAGTAGATTTTATATTTGTGATCAAGTTCTGTTTATGGAATTATCAGCGATATGTTTTTTACAGAGATCTATTAAGGTTACTAACCTGTAGTATGTCTAAAATCTATCAGGAATAAATGAGAATAAGCAAAAAAAATGCAAATGGAGTATAGAGGTGGAAATTTCCTATTGTTACAAGATAAGTAAACAAGTAAACGCCATCTAGTGACGTGAAGAAGAACTAGTAGTAGCTAGTGGCGCCATCTAGTGTCGAATATCGGATCTAATCTTCTCGAAAGTTCTCCTCGAATGGCTGACTCCGCCGATTATTCTCGACGTGTTTAGAACATTCCAGAAACATCTTGCGTGCTAGTTCAAAGCTAAAATAAAGCGAAGAGTTTCAGTAATTAAGAGTGATTAACAAAAGTCTGCTGTTTAAATAATTTATCCATGAACCCCAGGTTGTAACACTATTTTAGTCAGATACAATCCCTGAAAAGAAATGGCGGAACAACCTTAGATGTCAAATATGTCACAAATTCATACTTAAACCAAGATTAGAGATATAGGCAAACAGCAATAGTTTTAGAACGTGTGCGTCTTAACTGTCTCCAACCATGGCACGTCTATTCCGCCTTTCGTATGAGACTGGAAAAGTGCCGAATGCTTGGAAGCAAGCAAACGTACAGCCCGAGCCCAAGAAGGGCAGTCGAGCTGACCTGGTCAACTACAGACCCATCTTTGTAACGTCCGTACTCTGAAGAGTATGGAACGTGTACTTAATAATAAGCTCCGGGCATACTCAGAAGCTAACGGCATCCTTAGCGACCGCCAATACGGCTTCCGCCGAAATTGGTCTACTAGGGATCTTCTAGCGTATGCCATTAACATCTAGAGTGAGGCCATCGAGAGGCACGGAGAAGCGCTTGCCGTCTCCTTCGACATCACAAAGGCTTTTGATAGGGTCTGGCACAAAAGTCTTATTGGTAAGCTTCCTCATTCGGTCTGCCCGGTGGTCTGTGTGATTGGATTGCAAACTAGGAAGTCTAAGGAGAGAGATGGGTCTGGTTATCGATGGTTGCTCGTCGTACTATTTGGATATTAATGCTGGGGTCCCACAGGGGTCGGTACTATCAGCAACATTATTCTTTCTGCACATTAAGGGCACTTACGCACAATATCCGATCCGTGTCCGTGATTTGAGTTCCGAGTTCAAAATGTTCTGAACTATGACGGATAGAGTTCGGATGTAGTGCGTATGCTTCCCTACAAGAAGCTACTACGGAACCGACATTTCACGGACACGGATCGGATGTAGTGCGTAACCGCCATAAGGATCTGCTAAAACCCAGCTTATATTATCAGGCCTAGTTCCACCTACCTGTGTATCAAAACCCAGCTGCCAGGCCCTCTCGACAAGCAGCTGCAGCCGCGGTATAGAAGGCACGCAGTCACACTCGCGCTCGCGCTCTAGTTCCACCTACCTGTGTATCAAACCCCAGCTGCCAGGCCCTCTCGACAAGCAGCTGCAGCCGCGGTATAGAAGGCACGCAGTCACACTCGCGCTCGCGCTCTAGTTCCACCTACCTGTGTATCAAACCCCAGCTGCCAGGCCCTCTCGACAAGCAGCTGCAGCCGCGGTATAGAAGGCACGCAGTCACACTCGCGCTCGCGCTCTAGTTCCACCTACCTGTGTATCAAACCCCAGCTGCCAGGCCCTCTCGACAAGCAGCTGCAGCCGCGGTATAGAAGGCACGCAGTCACACTCGCGCTCGCGCTCTAGTTCCACCTACCTGTGTATCAAACCCCAGCTGCCAGGCCCTCTCGACAAGCAGCTGCAGCCGCGGTATAGAAGGCACGCAGTCACACTCGCGCTCGCGCTCTAGTTCCACCTACCTGTGTATCAAACCCCAGCTGCCAGGCCCTCTCGACAAGCAGCTGCAGCCGCGGTATAGAAGGCACGCAGTCACACTCGCGCTCGCGCTCTAGTTCCACCTACCTGTGTATCAAACCCCAGCTGCCAGGCCCTCTCGACAAGCAGCTGCAGCCGCGGTATAGAAGGCACGCAGTCACACTCGCGCTCGCGCTCTAGTTCCACCTACCTGTGTATCAAACCCCAGCTGCCAGGCCCTCTCGACAAGCAGCTGCAGCCGCGGTATAGAAGGCACGCAGTCACACTCGCGCTCGCGCTCTAGTTCCACCTACCTGTGTATCAAACCCCAGCTGCCAGGCCCTCTCGACAAGCAGCTGCAGCCGCGGTATAGAAGGCACGCAGTCACACTCGCGCTCGCGCTCTAGTTCCACCTACCTGTGTATCAAACCCCAGCTGCCAGGCCCTCTCGACAAGCAGCTGCAGCCGCGGTATAGAAGGCACGCAGTCACACTCGCGCTCGCGCTCTAGTTCCACCTACCTGTGTATCAAACCCCAGCTGCCAGGCCCTCTCGACAAGCAGCTGCAGCCGCGGTATAGAAGGCACGCAGTCACACTCGCGCTCGCGCTCTAGTTCCACCTACCTGTGTATCAAACCCCAGCTGCCAGGCCCTCTCGACAAGCAGCTGCAGCCGCGGTATAGAAGGCACGCAGTCACACTCGCGCTCGCGCTCTAGTTCCACCTACCTGTGTATCAAACCCCAGCTGCCAGGCCCTCTCGACAAGCAGCTGCAGCCGCGGTATAGAAGGCACGCAGTCACACTCGCGCTCGCGCTCTAGTTCCACCTACCTGTGTATCAAACCCCAGCTGCCAGGCCCTCTCGACAAGCAGCTGCAGCCGCGGTATAGAAGGCACGCAGTCACACTCGCGCTCGCGCTCTAGTTCCACCTACCTGTGTATCAAACCCCAGCTGCCAGGCCCTCTCGACAAGCAGCTGCAGCCGCGGTATAGAAGGCACGCAGTCACACTCGCGCTCGCGCTCTAGTTCCACCTACCTGTGTATCAAACCCCAGCTGCCAGGCCCTCTCGACAAGCAGCTGCAGCCGCGGTATAGAAGGCACGCAGTCACACTCGCGCTCGCGCTCTAGTTCCACCTACCTGTGTATCAAACCCCAGCTGCCAGGCCCTCTCGACAAGCAGCTGCAGCCGCGGTATAGAAGGCACGCAGTCACACTCGCGCTCGCGCTCTAGTTCCACCTACCTGTGTATCAAACCCCAGCTGCCAGGCCCTCTCGACAAGCAGCTGCAGCCGCGGTATAGAAGGCACGCAGTCACACTCGCGCTCGCGCTCTAGTTCCACCTACCTGTGTATCAAACCCCAGCTGCCAGGCCCTCTCGACAAGCAGCTGCAGCCGCGGTATAGAAGGCACGCAGTCACACTCGCGCTCGCGCTCTAGTTCCACCTACCTGTGTATCAAACCCCAGCTGCCAGGCCCTCTCGACAAGCAGCTGCAGCCGCGGTATAGAAGGCACGCAGTCACACTCGCGCTCGCGCTCTAGCGTGCAGCTGAGCAGAGAGGAGTACTGTGGGTGACGCATCAGAGATGAGAGCACCATCTGCATGTTCCTGCAAGGGTTGTATCATGTTATAGAAGATGAAAGATATGATATTTTGGGATTAAAATACATTTTAGCCTAACAGTGTCATAAAATAAAAAAATACATTTAAACAACTTTCTATGTTGATGTAAAACGTTCTTTAGCCACATTGAATGATTTTTGATAGGGAAAAAACTTATGGGTTCGCGTCATGGACATGCTAACGTGACAGCGTCATTCGACATGCTAATGTGACGTGTGATGGAATAATTATGTTTGTAATACAAAAACACAGTTTTTCTAAAGTTTTAAGTTATAATTTCTGCCGGTAGTCCCCATGACTTCCTATTTTTATGTGTAAAAGGTGTAACTAACACAACTAACACGACTTTAATTTCAGAATAACCTACAACGCCATCTACTGGCATTACTGGAACCAGTATACGACGCTGTGTTCATTTTGGCCCGTGTTTTGTTTATGTCATATATCAGAGATGGCGCTGTGTTCGCAAAACATCACAATAAAATAAAAATAAAGTTTTTCGTAAATATTTCCGATGTTTTAATAGTTATTCTGATATTCGGGGCGGCGATAAATCCAACATATCAAAGATCATGAAAATCGATCTAGCCGTTCTCGAGTTATAAATGGTGTAACTAATACGACGTTGTTCAGAATTATTTTTTGGGACAATATTTGTAAAGGATAGCCTATCCAATTATAATTTTTTGACGTATTGCAGTATTATATATAGATTTAGTTGACAGTAATTGCTTTCCTTTCGGTCAGTTTGTACGCCAAAATATTTCATAAATAGAAAAGTAGTTATTTACCTGTATCCACAGCCCCAGCCTCTGTCTCCATAGGTGCTAGCATAGTGGTCGACCGCACTACACAAGTACGTCCTTGATATACTTGTGTTCTGAGCATTGAGTTGAGCTATCCTCTCTAAGAGGCCTGTAATGAAGAAAAATTCGGTTGGAAGAGGGATCCAGAATTCCATTGTAATAATTGAGTAATGAATCCTGTCTCTCAAACTAGGACAACCTGTATCTTGAGAGACAGTATTCAGTAAGATTTTAAATTTTAGCATTCATAATTATACAGTAGGTGGTACATATTCGTAGCAATCACAATTTATTATCAATTAACTATTCAAGAATAAGATTAATTAATAAAAAGATTAAATAAAATAAAAAAGTAAAGAGTGTGTAGGGTGAGTACTGGGGTGTGGAGTGGAGTGTGTGATTTATTAGGTTTAAGGTACTAATCACTTATCTAGATAGATGCAGTAGAGTAACAATTTCGTAGATAAATTGCACTAGCTGTGACCAAGGGTTTATTGTATTATTTACATAATTTTAAAACATCAATCTATTAAAAATATAAACTTTTTGCTTATGGTCACTGCCAGATAACAAAATAAAAGTTGTTAACACCTGTCTACCAATTCATTCCAATATTTCAAAACGATACGAAAAAAATGGCAGTGTCGCTAACACGATCAAAACTAATGTATTGCGGTAAGGGGAGTCCGTGACCGTGACACTTGACTTTCAGTAATGAGTTAATATCTCATAAACGCGTGGACCGATCAAATCAAAACAAATAATATTTATTCCACAAATATATTACACACATATTAAAGAAAAGAATAAAATGAGAATGTACGGCTAGGAGTTGGTACATATAGGACTTTCTGCATCCGAACGAGGCGGCAGCCTGTATCTCGGATTGCAGTTTATACCCTTCTTGAAATAGTGTCCCATAATAGCCTTCCATTATAAAATAATCCTATTTGAATGCCATTTTATGTATAGATGTGTGTGGGGTGTGTGTGTGTGGGGTGTATGTTGTGTGTGGGATGTGTGTTGTGTGTGTGTGGGGTGTGGCGAGTGTGTGTAATTGAATTAATATGAGCGATATTATTAATGATTAAAGAAAGTATTTAAGTAGCGATTTACATGATTTAAACGTATAAAATGGTTCTACGCCCATTAATTTCATTTGAGACCATTATTAAACAAAAAATCATGTTTTCAAGTTACGTACTTAATTATACTTTTTGGTATAAGTCGAATCAATGACTATTATTTTTTTATTATCTAGCGGAGACTTTAGTCCCAAAAAAAGGCTATGTCCAGGAGAGAATTGCAAAAACCTACTAAAGTAAGTTACTTTACCAGTGGTCCTTGAAGATCCAGTGTCAGTCCCCGAGGCTGCAGCCCTACGTAGCCCTAAGCTTCGCTCATAATATCCAGCTACTGATAGGGCTCCGCTGTACACAGCCCGCTTTAGGCTGTTAGTTGCCCTGTTCGTGTAGCCTTCGTCGTCATCTTCTTCCATGCCATATTGTGCCTGGTTATTAGAATTAAGATATTATAAGACACTGAAAGAAATCATTTTTAAATCATCATCAGTCTATTAGGCCGAAAACGCACTGGCAGCGGCTTGCTTAGAGCCTAGGGCCTAATAAGCCGCATTGAGAGCTTGGCACCTTCGCGAATCGAAAAGAGCTCAGTGCGGCCGGTTAGGAACATTTTAGTAAGTTTTGTTCTACTTCGCTACTAACCAGGAGACTCGCATGGGTCTAGGCGTTAAGCAAGCCATCTGCCAGGGCGTTTTCAGCCTTAATGTTACTACTGCTACTGCACAGGGCCAGCAGCCGTATTGCGTAAGTGAATACGGCAACGCAAAGAGTTTGACCGCTATCCAATCGACCAAATCGACCGCGTCATTCATCTCGCATGTGGTTGGTCGATTGGATGGCGGTCAAACTCTTTGCGTTGCTGTATTCACTTACGCAATACGGCTGCAGGCCTCCTCTGAGGGAATGAGGCGTAATCCACTACGCGGGCCAAGTGCGTCTTGAATGTCTTCGAATTTTTGGTTGTTTTTTTATTTATTTTTAACGAGACTCGCGTTTGACCACGATCTCGCCTGATGGTAAGCGATGATGTGGTCTACGGTGAAGCTGAAGCACGCTTGCCTAGAAGTAACCTATTTACTCTTGACTTAAAGGTCCCAAGTTTGTAGCTATCAGGAAACAAAGACTCCGGCAGGGAATTCCAGTCCTGCGCACAGTGAAAGTATTAGCAAAACGCTTTGTGCGTATTAGTGGGATGTCCACCATGTACCAATGGCGCATTGCCGTACACCACGGAAAGATGGAGCCGGGCGAAATTGGCTATTTTTAGCGGGAAAAAGACACGCTTGGGTCTTAGCAGCATTGAAACTGGCCAGAACAAAATTCGGAGACCGTCTTCAAGGACAGGTTCAAGCGTTAAACCATGGCGTTCCGGAGAGACCGAATCTGAGGCCCAGAAGCCCGTGCGCCGGGCACGTATCTCTCAGCAACAGTGCTGTCGTCTGCATACCCAAAGGTGTCACCGGGTTTTATTAGCAGATCATTAATGTGCAGCAAGAACAATGTTGCCGAGAGTACTGACCCCTGAGGGAGTCCGGCGTTGATATCTATAACTGACCGGACGAACAGCCATCGATAACCACTCGGATGGATTGATCCTCAGGAAGTCCGTAATCCAATCACACAGACCACTAGGCAGACCGAAGGAAGGAAGCTTACCAATAGGGCTTTCGTGACAGACCATGTCGAAAGCCTTCAAGATGTTGATTGAGACGGTTAGCGCTTCCCCTGGTATCTCGATAGCCTCACTCCAGATGTGAATGGCATACGCTAGAAGATCCCCAGTGGACCGATTTCGACGGAAACCGTATTGGCGGTCACTGAGGATGTCGTTCGCTTTTAGGTATGCCAGGAGCTTACTGTTGAGTACACGATCCATACTCTTACAGCGGATGGACGTTACAGAAATGGGTCTGTAGTTGGCCGGGTCAACTCGACTGCCCTTTTTGGGTACGGGCTGTACATTGGCTTGCTTCCAAGCCTTCGGCACTTCGAATCTCTCCAGTCTCAATCGAAAGGCGAGACAGGCGTGTTTAAATCGGAGACAATTCAGGCGTACAGGTTTTAAGTACAACTCACTCACACTCTGCTGCAGTTTTTTTTGTTCCTGTATATTCTGGTGTGTGTCTGTCATATAAATAAATAACTGCTGGTATCCTGTCGGGGAAACTGGCTTTGTTCACAACAAGCCTACGCAGCATCCTACGGATGTCCTTTTGATGGATGCGAATGTCGGCGACATACTCGTCTCACATCCATCAGGAGAAGGAGGAGGCTGCGCGCCACCTGAATTTAGACGCGAAGATGCCGCAAGAAGGGAGGTAAACAAGTTTGCCTTTTACTCAGCGGAGTGGGCCAGTGACCTTTTGGGTTTCAGCAGTAGCCAGGGACCAAAACGCTTTGCTACCCGCTAGGTATGAAGCATGTTTGTTCTCGATTCTGATAATGTGGTCAAATCGTGATCTTCGCATCACCTTTTTGCAGGATTTGGTAGCCGTGTTGAAGGCTCTCTTCTTCTGTCGCACGCCATTTCCTTTGCGCGTTTTAGCGTCGACCCATACCTGGTAAGCATTGTGTTTAACCGCGTCGGCGCGGCTACACTCAGCTCCAAACCGTGGCCGGTCAACGTTAGACATTGCTACTTTTGAGAATGGAATATAGTACTCTATCCCCCGACGCAACACCTCTGTCACGGCGTCAGCCCATGACGATGGATCGTCTGAAGAGAAGCAAGTCTACCAAGGATCCACATCCCAATCTGCTAACTTGTACCGCCATAGCCGCCGGATGCCTCTTGGGCTGAGATCGGGCGGGGAGTAGCAGACAGTGGTCGGAACTACCAAAAGATGAAGATTTCGACACTGAGTATCGGTCTGAAACTGTTGTCAGCAGAAGGTCCAATCAATTGGCTGTGCGAATCGACATCTGGCATCCTCTTTGCCCCCTGGACCAACTGGGTGAGATTTAGTGAAGATGATGTAACTGAAGCAGAGCCCTCTTTGCTTCTCATATAGAGAAAAAAATGCATTTCAACAATTTCATAATAATTAGTTATGGTTTTTGATATTTTCTTCCATAACCAGCTGACAGAGGTCTTGATACCTGTTTTTAGAAATATTAAGTGGAAGAATAGTTTCCAAGATTGACATAATCTTACCCTTAATAACTGAAACTCATGTTCCTCCCTGTTCCTCTGAGCTTCCCTTTCAGCTGCTGAAAGTCCTGACGTCGCCCCACACTCCTCGCCTCTCTCAAAATGTTCCTCAATGTGCTGAATCTAGGGTCAAAAAAATTGGGTCCAAAGTTAAATTAAATCTAAAAGAATACTAAAGTATTATTTGAAGAGGCAATTAAGGAAGCTTTAAGAATTAATATTGCTAACTTAATGACCTACCTGGGCGACTAAGCTCTGCTCGGGTGACAAAAAAGAAAACAATGTTTGAAACCCAGCTAGATCGATTTATCGGCCCCGAGATACCCTGCATACAAAATATCATGAAAATTGTTGCGAGCCCTTTCCGATATTCAGATTATATATATACATATTACAAGAATTGCTTGTTTAAAGGTATTAGATAGATTAGATTTTATGTTATTATGCATGTGGTTGTTGCTTCTCTGTGTGAGAAGAGGCCTTTGGCCTGCAGTGGGATAGTAACAAGCAGGTACAACATTAGGTTGGTGTAACACTCCTGAAGGCACCAAAATAGTTGTAGTTTTGAATATTTTCCAAGTTCATTTCTAACAAATTTTGATTATGACATACTACGATGACTAGCAAAATAATAATTTCAACATATCAAATCAAAAGTAAGTTTTATATCCTTTCAAACACTGTACTACAAAATGTATCGATGTTTAACGGGATGGCTTCTGCAACTCCACGTCCAAGCATGTATGTTGCAAACAAGACCACCATACACAAATACTTGACAAACTTTAGGACCGCCCTGAAGTTGGTTTACTGGATGTGCGAGACACGAAATGGTGCTGTTTTTGTATGAGATTTTTGTAGCCAACTTCAGGTCGGCGAAGAAGTTTGGCGAGAACACTTGGTTTTATGTGGAATTGCCTATACTTTTTATGGATATAATACCCATTCAACCAGCAAAATGTTACAAGGATCTTACAAGTTCATGTTGTGAGAGTGGTAGCGGTTGACAGCAGACGGGACAGTTGCTGACAGGACTCTCCTCCATCATCACCACATCCTCGTTACATGATGCATTGTCTACTTGGTCCTGGTAATGGAAGAAATAACATTGTTGCTCAGTTAAGATATTTCTTTGTTTAGGAAGTTTGACGTAACACAATAACCGTAAAGATGTTTAATATTACGATTTAGGAATAAGGGGACAACTATGTTCCTGATCAATGTATTGGTCTGTTTAGTGGGCACTGGGGCAGATAGATTTTTATTCTTATTTCTGATTGGAAATTGAGTTATTTCAACAACAATCATAGCTCTGTAGCTTCTACCTATCCCCATAGGAAAAAGGGATGGGTTTATTAAGTATATGATTGGGACTTTTATAATAAGAATACTCACTGGTTTTTGCGGACTCAATATATCTCGATGCTCCACATTGACGTGAACTTCTATTTCATTAGCATGAGCGAACTCTCTTTCACAAATCGGACACTGATATGAAGAACTGTGAGGTCCAGGAGACATAGCCATTGCACTGAACGCTAGTGTCGGATTGTCCAGAGTTATCGTGGGGTTTGTCAGCCCCAAAGTAGGATTGTCCGAGTTAGCATTTATAGACGGCGAAGTAAGATCGAAGTGTGCCCGGTTTATATGTTCTTCCAATTTTCTTGGACATGTTGACGTGAAATCACACAGTAGACACTGCAAATAATATTTGGATGATTACTTTTGCGAATTAAGTACTTTTTAACACAATTTTAATTTATTTTCAGTACATAATTTGGACTTGAACATTATGTTTTGAAAAAAACTTGGCGGTAAACAAAGAATTCAATTTGACATTGACATTTGAGAAGCAGTCACCATGACAGATCACTTTATTTATTTTGTAGAACATAATTAATGACAAAGGACAGCATTCACAATTCCTTCTAAAAATAGTTTTAAAAGTTACCAACCTGTACGGAAGGACTTGGAGTAGGGGCACTTTTTTTTGGTGTGTTAGGTTTTAATTTTAAAGCTAATTGAGACCTAAGAGGTGATCCTTGTCCAGCACTAGCCATAGACAACTGAAACGAAGTAAATTCAAGTTAGGTTTACTTGGTAATTATAAAAATATACATTTTCTCGTATCTGTAGAAGTAAGTTTACCTTATTTTTATTAGGCGACCCCTCATAACTACCAGAACTATTATGACTTGGACTAGAAATCGCACCTGAGAAATAATGTTTGTTACTCGTAAACGTGCTTCATAAAAAAGATTTCATCTAAGTTGTAAGAAAGCCTGCTGGTATACCTTTTCTATCAATCCCATTGACCTCACCGTCATGAGAATTTTGTCTGCTTTGAGCCTTTTTAGGAACCACACCATTACTAATATTGATATTTTTCAGTCCATTGACAAGATTAATATTTTTCGGCGACCTTGAACACTTTTCTTCCTCTTTCTCACTTCTGCTGTAGCTTTCCTTTTCTTGGTACCCATTGTAATAGTTGATGTTTTTGGATATTGCTCCGTTGTGGTATTGCGTCGAGTTGTCAGGACTATGCCAACCATTTATTGACCCTGGCGTATTATAACTGCAGCTATCTGTCGTCGTCATTTTAGAGTCATCATCAAAACTGGAAACGTCAAATTAATTTCAGTATGTAAGCAACTATGTTGCGTCGTGTAAAGTTCCCTAACTTTAAACTCCGAACTTTGAGTCAAGCGAACTTGGTACAACTTCTACTTGAGCGAAACCATAACTTTCACAAACTTAGTGTTTTCATTTTGAACTTAAGCTAAACATGCACCTACCTGCTAGACGTACCTAGGTATTATATCAAAACATAATCACGGAGAACCTTCGCACAGACCAAATACTAATAATTGGCGCATATCAAAGTAAAAGTAGTTATAAAAAGTACCTCGGGCTCTGATCATCAATAAACGCCATTAGTTCCCTTTCCGGCGTTAAATAATGGAGGTGGGCCTTCTGAACATGTCCCACTAACTGTGGCTGGGGCACAGCACAGTCACAAAAGGGACATTCTGGCCTCCCATTCACATGGGCCTCCAAGGTATGGGACCTCATACCTTCGTCTGTGAGACCTTCGGCGCCACAAAGCTCACAGGTGTAGGGAAAAGGGCTTGTAGACATTTTGCTTGATGATGGAGACACTTTATTCGTTTTCGAAGTCATCTCTGAAAATAATGGCAAATTATTTCCTATCCGTATATAGCATAGTTTTTAATTTCTCAATCATCAAAACTGCTGTAATTATTTGAATTTATTTGGAACAGAAAATCCCATCAGTCTTGCGTTTAATTTGTACCGCGTTAGTTATTTCTTTTCAGAATCAGTTAAAAGAAACCTTCCTAATAAATAAGTGAGTATCTATACTTTGTTTAGGTTGACACTAAAACAAATAATTTCATAAAAGATCCGCACTTGATTATCTCACGAAGAACTAATGACACAAGCATTCAAAACGGCAGCACTAATCCAAATGACAAGAAGCAGAGCAGAGAAGTTTTCCATTCAAGCTTTGTATAAAATTGCTTTAAAATAATATCCGCACAAAATTGTTCCATGAAGAATTTTAGACGCCACTCACCCGTGTGTAAACCGTCCCGACGTTGCTAAAAGACACCACCATACAACTAGGAGCAAAGCAGTTTTCAACTGCAGACAGACAGACTAACGACCTAATGAACGTAGACTGGATACGAAAAGCGACGATCCGGGTTAAGGAAGCGACCTACTTATATCCAGCAGTTGGCAAAGTGAACTAGACTAAAGAATGGGAGGATACGATGTTCTAACGACAAACGGGCCTAGGATACTTCCTTGCGGAATTCCGCAACATACCGATTTCGTTTTGCTTAAATGGAAATGAAAACTACGAGTTCTTATCTATTCGTAAGTCGTTTTTAATTAAAATCTCGATACTGTTTTGCGACGGCTTGCAATATTCTATTTTTTTTTTAAGTAGGTGTATAATTTGAATAAAGAATTCTCAGAGATAATTATAAATATCGTCCTATCAGAAATAAACACACCAAATTAAAAATTCTAAAGCAAACCAGGAAGACGCAGTGTTTTGGATAAGGCTTCAATGTCGACTTGTTTTCGTAAAACGCGCACATGCTGTTTACCACAAAAAAATATTATCTAGTCGTATATCATACCACATGAATAACATTCTTGATTCAATATTATTGACCTACATAAATAATAGGTAATCTACATAACTTTAGCGAACAAAAATAGAATAACATATTGATTTAGTTATGTACGACGTACTTAAACTAGACCTTGATTGCGACCTTAACTACAGCCCTAATGATCGAAAAATTGATTTATTTTAATGATGAGTTCGCATAGAAACCAACCACAATAACTTTATTGGGGCGAAAGTGTCGAATCGATAAAATTACCGCAGTTTTGTTTTCAAGGAAATCGCGGTAACACCAATGACAAGCATAATAAATTATCACCTGAAATTAAACCTCCTTTACTATACCTTTTATCCAGTAGGCAGAATAACTGCGATACCATTGCGTAACATGTTTTATTTCGTAATAAAAACATCAAAATAGAGAGCTGTACTCACCGATTACTTTAGTATTTTATTGTCATAGAATAATCCAAATCCACTGTTTTTTGCCAGGACACTATCTAATTGGTACAATTTCGTTAGTATAAGTGATTATAACTAGCATTTTCTAACATTAAAATTACAAATTATATTAATATTATTGGCGATAGGTTGTGATTGCCGTCATTCATGAATTTTTTGGACATTGAAAAATAAGGACTGCTGTTACGCATGCGTAAGTGCGTTTGACTCACCAGAGCCCCAACCGTGTGTTTTTAGAACTATTTATTTTCTAATTCCATGCGAAATTACCAAAAAACAATTAGTTTGATACATTTGTAAATTATTTGTATTAATTTTACGGTTTATAAGATTCTGTACGGTTATTTAGACGAGTGTTGCGCCCTCTGTATTATATCGCCAGAACAATTTTCCTGAAGCGAAGGCTCACTTGTGTAGTTAAACTACAGCAAACTTAACTCTCATGAAAAAGTTCCAGCATAAAATGAAACGCGGTAGATGGGGTGAAGAACGATAAGTGTTATAATAATAGGGGTTAAAGCAATCGTTTTATTTTAATAGGTACTGCGAATTGACATAGACCCTTCATGGTTTGAGATTTTTGAGTGAAACTTTTTTCAGATGGTACCTATGAAGTTCTTCTTTAAAAAAATGTGCAACATTCGATTATTGACTTTCAGTTGTTTTTAGGGTTCCGTAGCCAAATGGCAAAAAACGGAACCCTTATAGATTCGTCATGTCTGTCTGTCTGTCTGTCTGTCTGTCTGTCTGTCCGTCCGTATGTCACACCCACTTTATTCCGAAACTATTAGAACTATGCTGTTCAAACTTGGTAAGTAGATGTATTCTGTGAACCGCATTAAGATTTTCACACAAAAATAAAAATAAAAGAATAAATTTTGGGGGTTCCCATACTTGAAACTAAAACTAAAAATATTTTTTTTCATCAGACCCATACGTGTGGGGTATCTATGGATAGGTCTTCAAAAATGATATTGAGGTTTCTAATATAATTTTTTTCTAAACTGAATAGTTTGCGCGAGAGACTCTGCCAAAGTGGTAAAATGTGTCCCCCCCCCTGTAACTTCTAAAATAAGAGAATGATAAAACTAAAAAAAATATATGATGTACATTACTATGTAAACTACCAGCGAAAATTGGTTTGAACGAGATCTAATAAGTAGTTTTTTTTTAATACGTCATAAATCGTAAACCGCAATTTACCAAGTACGGAACCCTTCGTGCGTGAGTCCGACTCGCACTTGGCCGGTTTTTTTATTCAGCGGAACTAACGCGGCAGAAACAGCTCGAAATATCAATGTTGCAATTGCAATGATGCACGAGAAACCGTTTTAACTCTACAGGAACTGCAATTAGAAACCATATAATACTCTCTGTTTAACCGACATTCTAAAAAGGATGGGTGTGAGTTTTGTGAAGATCTGATGAAGAACTTAGGAGAACAACAGAACTCTTCATTAAATTACGGCAAATGTCTCAGGAATGCTGCAATCGCATGTCTATTGTTTACACCGTTTCATAACATAACATCACGCCGGTACGCTCTAAAGGTGTACGCAGACGTGTACTGTTCACCCCGGTACTTTTTCATTTTACCGGTTATGTTTAAGGACGCTGTTACATTTTCGACGAACTCAAATTTAGGTATCTAGTCGCACACAGCAACATTACGCGTACGCACACATTGAAACTACTGAGCGCTCGATTTTATACATCACGGAAACAATCTTGGTCTTTGATATTATTTTTGAATTTTATTGTTTTTATTAAGTTGATTCAGGATGGTTAGTTGGCACTTTGAAAATACATTTGATAACTGTTACAAACCGAAGTCGGTTGAAAATAATAACCTACTTTTTACGACGTAAAAAGTAGGTTATTAATTTCAACCGACTTCAAAAAAAGGAGATGCTCTATCTATTCGGCCAAACTACTTATCCGATACTTATCGGGTTTTCATCGATAAATGTATGTGGTGGTATTTTCAGGGAAGGTTTTATTGTAGTATATTAGGATCTGTTAAAGATCTTCGGAGATAGACAATGAAACTCTTTAATAACAAACAGCAAATGACCTGCGATTACTGTGATCGTATGTTTATGTTTTGTTTTAACCATACCATAATAAATCATCACGCTTGTACGGTTTTAGGGGGTAAACAGATGTATTTAGTATACCCAATATGGGGTACCTATAAAAATTTAAAAGAGAAAAATAATAGCTTTCCTGTGACGAAAAACAATAGGTACCGACACCGACTTCCGAAAAGAATTTTATTTTTCACTTTGTTTTAGTAAGTAGGTATTTAAAAAAACCGGCCAAGTGCGAGTCGGACTCGCGCACGAAGGGTTCCGTACTTGGTAAATTGCTGTTAACGATTTATGACGTATTAAAAAAAAACTACTTACTAGATCTCGTTCAAACCAATTGTCGTTAGAAGTTTACATGGTAATGTACATATTTTTTTTTTTTTAGTTTTATCATTCTCTTATTTTAGAAGTTACAGGGGGGGGGAAACACATTTTACCACTTTGGAAGTGTCTCTCGCACAAACTATTCCGTTTAGAAAAAAATGATATTAGAAACCTCAATACCAAAAAAAAAATAAAAAAAATTGTTTCAGTTTCAAGTATGGGAACCCCCATAATTCTTGTTTTTTTTTTTCTATTTTTGTGTAAAAATCTTATTGCGGTTCACAGAATACATCTACTTACCAAGTTTCAACAGCATAGTTCTTATGGTTTCGGAAAAAAGTGGCTGTGACATACGGACGGACAGACAGACAGACAGACATGATGAATCTATAAGGGTTTCGTATTTTGCCATTTGGCTACGAAACCCTAAAAACAACGCTACGTGAAATAAGTAGATACCTAAAACGAATTAATTGCCGGTCACAAGGATTAAAAAATAACTTGAACCTTTTTTATTATATGGAATATATTAAATATTACTATCACATCATCAGTCACTATTAATGTTCCCACTGCTGAGACACAGGCCTTCTCTCTGTGAGAGGGAATGGGCTGTAACCAACAAAACGGGCCCAGTGCGGGTTGGTGGATGCACATATCTTCGAATATTTGGTTCTAGGACATGCTGGTTTCCTCACGATGTTTTCCTTCACCGTTTTGAGAGCAGTGGTGAAGAAATAATTTAGACAAAGTAAAGCGCCTGCCTGGGCTCGAACCCACGACCTACAACTTGTAAGTCAAGCTAATGACAATACTACCCAAAAACCATGAAAATGACACCCATGACGAAAAGATGTCAAATTTTTGTCGGCACCATCTTGTATTTTGGTTTTGACCCCATATTCGATATAAGCGACCCCAAAAACCATGACAATGACACCCGTGACGAAAACATGTCAAATTTTAGTCGGCGCCATCTTGTATTTTGGTCTTGACCCTGTAATCGATAACAGTGACCCCAATAACCATGAAAATGACACCCATGTCGAAAAGCGGCCAAATTTTCGTCGGCGCCATTTTGTATTTTGGTTTTGGCCCCGTATTTGTCATACATACATACATACAAACCGGTTAAAAACATAAATCTCCTCCCACCCATCCACTTCTAAACTTCCCCGTCGGCAGCTTAACCTTACCCATCCAAATCCTAACCTTAGTCAGAGCTGTTTAAACCCACCCATCCATTTCTCAACCTTGTCAACAACTGCTTAACACCCAACTATTCAAAACCCGATCTTACCCAAAATAATTTCTAAATCACATTCTAATAATAATAGGAAACTCAAAAATACGGCATACGTCCGATAAAATATCAACTCCTTTCGATCACGACGAGGACGGTACTCACACGCATGCACACTACAATCTTTCTATTACTTTTATCGTATTTATTTCCTGCGAGAAAGCGATACGCCCGTCCTTCCACGAGCGCTTCTGAGCGCGGAATGGTGAGCCGCGGGTACAAAATGTATGAAGACGTCGGCAAGTGATTTTATTTTAGCTAATAATTAAAAAATATAATTATTTAGGTGAAAAATAATTAGCTGCACCTGTAAAGGACTATATATACCGCAATTTTTTTATAATTTTGAAGATAAAATATGCTGTAAATTTACCTAAACTGGTACCTATTCGGACCCTACTTTTTTATTTTTTTTGCGATTATTGTGATGGGCAAAACGTATCTGTGCGAAAATTTTGTATGATGTCATACAATTTTTCTGATGCTTATCTGGAGCTGAATATATTATCTTTAAATTAAGACCATGATATCTTCACATCGGTGATTGCTTATACATTAAAATGGTACCTCAAAAGTACTGTTATTTGTAGAAAAATGTAATAGCGTCCTTAAGTTTCATTTTATTCGGGTAATCTATTCTGGTATAACTTTGGGCATTATAGGTAACTACCTTGCTACAGAACTTGCACATTATGTACTATACCAATACAAAAAAGTGAAAAGAAAACCTTTTTTTTACAAAAAATCAATTTGCTAGGTCCACCCGTTCCTGAGAGAATTGGTGGTGCACACAGACAGACGGACAAGACAGTGATCTTTTAAGGGTTCCTTTTATTACATTTTGTGGTACGCAACCCTAAAAACAAACGACTTTGTTGTATTTGGAAGTCGGTTATATTTTTTTGGAAATGGTATTTTTTTTGTTTTTACCCGACTGACGAAGGAGGGTAATGTGTTTATCAGTCTATGTATGTATGTTTGTTCCTATGTGGCGGTCTAGAGACCAAACGCATTGCCCGATTTTGATGATTCTTACATCAATCGATTCGTCTTAACCCTGCGAGTGTCACTGGCTACATTAAAATTTGAAAATAAAAATGGCGGATTTTTGGCGCCATATTGTGGGGCACCAAAATTCTTTTTTCTTCTAAACCCATCGTGTTGAGTATCAAAATAAAGTGTTTTAAGAGGTGATTTCAAAAATATATAACACTTATATGTTTAAATGTACCTAATTTAAAAAAAAATAACAAGTCAGTTATAAATTTTGGGCGCACGGTTGGCGCAGTGGTTAAGCGATTGACTGCTGTGCTGCGTGTCGCGGGTTCGATTCCCGCACGGAACAAATATTTGTATGATCTACAGATAGTTGTTCCGGCTCTGGGTGTTGTGTAAGTGAGTTTATATGTCTGTAAACGCACCCACGATACAGGAAGAAATTCCTAGTGTGGGGCAACGTTTTTAAAAAAAAAAAAAAAAAAAGTTTAATAAAAAAAACAAAACCCGACTGCTTAAAAAAAGCGAACTAAAAAGACGTAAACAAGGAGAAAATCATGCTGTGCAGTCGGAGTATACATGTTCGCAAGCTGGCTGACCAAAACCAGATGTATCCTCCGACTGCACAGCATGTTTTTCTTCTTGTTTACTTCTTTTTAGTTCGTTTTTTTTAAGCAGTCGGGTTTTTGTTTTCTTTTTTTGCAGGTACGGTTCGAACATTCATCGAAGTTTGACTAGTATGTATCCGTAGTGGACCTACAGATTCTAGTTGTAAGTACTGTATTATCAAGCCCATTATTTTTATTAAACATTATAATTATTGTATAGTCACAAACTAATACATAATCTAGAACATCGGATTTTGGTTTAGAGGTCAACGTGTCCCGTAACACACAGGCCAGCTGTTTCCATCTCCTCTATTGTTAGCTTTTCTAGACCAGATTGTCCCTTTAATAATCTTGGTATCATCTGTCTGCATCTTTTTCTTTTGCCATCTTCTGGTAGCCATTTAATCATGCGTTAGGATGTTTGTCGGTTTTGTCTCGCTGTTCCTTGTCATTTGTCCTATCCATCGCCATAACTACTGTCTTATATTCTTTAGTATATATCCCATCTTTGTTGTAGATCTTATACCTTCTGCTCTTTAGCGGTCTTTTGGAGTCACTCCCAACAAACAAGGTGTTTCTGAGGCAACGCTCTTGTTTGGCATCCATACGAAGACATGGCAAGATACATGAGATTAGATAAGTAGTCCATAGAGCTGAATAAAGTACAGACTTATACTATTAGGGACCCTGACGTGTTCCAGGAGTCTCGACTGTCTGTCTTTTATTTATTCTCGTTTCGCTACTTCCTAAGTATGCATAAAATCTCAAATTTGCTTTTGGTACTTAAGCACGCAAAAAACACCTTTTGGGATTTTATTTTTCACCCTTTACAACTCCTAAGAAAACTGGAAACTGGAGGGAGGTGGGCTGGTTGGAATGACCACCCAACGGCCGCCATGGCCCACATACAAAGGTCCAATTGAGGACTAAGTGCGGAAACCAAACCCCCCAAATATAACATAACATAACTCATAAGAAAAAAGTGACTGCAGCGTTTTTCGGTTTCAGGCGAAGGACGCTTTGTAGTCTCTACCATCGTTATTGCATATAAGGAAGTAAGGGATTATGTATGTGTATCCTATCTATTCTACGATGCCAATTTCATTGAAACAGTTTTTTTTTTCAGGACGTAATGATTTTCTTCCTATTCGTTCTCTCTCTGCTGAGAATCGGTACTCCGTTTTAGACTGTCAGCGGTTTTTACCGGGCTGCAAGGAAAGGGTTATGTTTTCCCCGCGTATCTTTTATGTATGTATGTTTGATGTATGTAATATTCTTTATTACCTTGTATCTTTCAACACAAGACGGATTTTTATAATAATATGACATCGTTAGGTAGGTCTTGGCCGCACATGTGTTTTGAAAAAAAGTGCCATGTGGGGGTTGCAATTTTTCTTCTAAACCCATCGAGTGGGGTATCAAAATGAAGGGTTTTTAGAAGTGGTTACAAAAGTATATACCACTTATAATATATGTTTAAAAGTCATTCGAAAGAAAAAGTACCTATACTAAAAAAGTTGTAAATAAAAAAAGTTAGTAAAATCAAAAAACCCGACTGCAATGATGTAAACAAGAAGAAAATCATACTGTGCAGTCGGAAAATATTTATAGTTTTGGTCAGCCAGTTTGCGAATATGTAACCTCCGACTGCACAGCATGATTTTCTTCTTGTTTACATCTTTGCAGTCGGGTTTTCTTTTTTTTTTAACCTTTTATTACAATCAGCAGCTTCGTGGAATAACGGTCTTATGGTGAACTTTATTATGCTTCTAAAGTAATTTTGTTTCTTTCTTTGTTTTCACAATAACATGTAATTCTTCGCTACTACGCCAGCTTCAAATATTACTAAAGTATTATGAGCCAAGATAATGAGACGGACTCGCTAGTAAAAACATAATACCTACTGTGTACTGTGTGTAGTATCATTTACCCAGCCTGACACGATTACATATTAAATTCATTTACAAAAAGAGAAAATAATGTAAAAAGAAAAACTCGCTGGAATGGCGGGAAAGCGGGCCGCCATTGCATACATAGTGGACGTTTATGCTAAACACCTCTTGTCACTCAAATAAAATAAAATATTGTTGCATTTTTGTCTTTGGAAGGTATTCTCGTCTCTCTTACAGACGCGACGTCGATTTAAATGCAGATAGCCTTGTAACGGATAGTAGGATTTATGTTTTCTTGTGGAAAGTTGATGCTGAATTATTTTTAAGGGTGGTTCGCGCGATAATTTAACTTTGGAATAATTTTTGGGTCTTATTAGCATAACATTGGCCGTATAACGAATACGGAGGTTGAGGAGCGTAAAAGAGGTCGGTTTCAAATGAAAATGAAAGGCCTTATGTTTGCTGAGGGAAACGTTTTAAACAAGTTTGCTCCTATGTTAGTAAACTGTGGGTGTGGCAATAAGTTTATCATCATATTTTAGTCAAATAGCTTGATCCTACTGAAGTATGTAACATTGTGGCTTTTGGTGGCTTTATCTTGACTAATATTTAATACCTGCTACAATAGTACTAAACTTTAACACTATTTTGATATGACTATCAGTTAAAAAGACTTTTTGCGACCAGAAAACACATTACAGCAGCGGCACAATAATTTCCTGTACTCGAACAAACCGGAAAAGAATCTGTTAGATAAGAAAGTAGTTGTGCTGTTCGCGAGTACCGGGTTTCCACACTTCCCACGTAGGTATTTCGTATTATGAGTATTGCTAACTTGCATTACTTCCATTTGCTTTCAAAACTGAGGCAGGTACCTGCAGGAAATATCCTCTTGGAAGGGTGTCATGGCCTGTATATTATTTTATAGGTAACGATTGGTTAAAATAGGTACGATTTAGGTCATAGAAACAAAGCTTTGCTGTTTTAAAGCAGTAGAAGACATGGAAGATTTCAACGTTTCTTCGGGCTATGTCGGTAACCCTGGTTCTCTTGCGGATCTCGACGTTTCTGATTCGATCACGCAAGGAAACTCCGAGCATAGCCCTCTCCATTGCCCTTTGAGTGACTGTAAGCTTTCTGATAAGGCCCATTGTAAGCGACCACGTCTCAGAGCCATATGTCATCACTGGCAACACACACTGGTCATAGACTTTCGTCTTGAGACACTGCGGTAAGTTGGACGAGAAGATACCGCGCAACTTCCCAAACGCTGCCCAGCCGAGTCGGATTCGACGGTTGACCTCTTTCTCGAAGTTTGCCCTACCCCAATTGGATCGTTTGTCCCAGGTACACATAGTCGCCAACAACTTCGAGTGTAGAGTCTCCAATCTTGATAGGAGTGGGTGTAACATGGGCATTCAACATCAACTTGGTTTTGTCCATGTTCATCCTAAGACCCACTCTTTCGGTAGCTCTACTGAGATCACCGAGCATTGTTCTGAGGTCCTCCATGGTCTCAGCCATAACCACTATATCGTCGGCAAACCGAAGGTGAGTGATGTACTCGCCATTGACGTTGATGCCTAGCCCTCTCCAGTCCAGAACCTTGAAGACATCCTCCAGTGCAGCGGTAAAGAGCTTCGGAGATATTACGTCTCCCTGTCTCACACCTCGCTGCAGAAGGACGGGTTCCGAGGTCTGATCCTGAAGTCGAACTGACATTGTGGCGTTTTTGTATAAACACTTCAACACTTCGATGTACCGGTAGTCAATTTGGCACCGTTGGAGAGACTGCAGTACAGCCCAAGTCTCGATCGAATCGAAGGCTTTCTCGTAGTCCACAAACGCTAAACAGAGAGGCAGGTTGTACTAACAGAGAGGCAGGTTGTACTACTAAGAGTATTGTAAAATATTTTATATGATATACTTTACGTATTTTTCAATGTATATAAGTTACCTACATTGACATTATATTAATTAAGTATCTATTTTATTTGCCTACGTCCGTCCGTGAGTCACTAGCGGGATGCCAACTAAAAATCAGAGCTGGTTGTTTGACGCCCAGCAAATGCTGAGTTGGTAACCATTTCGGTATGGGCTCACCTGGCGCTATTCTTAAACCTTGTCTGTACTTTTTACTATTCTTCTCTGTTACTGTTATTGATTCTTTGATACTGTTGTTGTTTAGTTTGTTTCTATGTCGATTAAATGTTTTCTATTCTATTAAATTATATACTTTTTTATTGCTGTGAATATTATCCAAACATGACAGATAGGTACGGATTTTACCAGCCACTTCTGTAATAAAGTTTTATGTTTCGGGAAATTAAATCAATTTTTTTTCGAAAAAAAAATTGGGCTACGCAAAACCGCCGATGTTTAATCGGCATATTCGATGTTTAATCGCACTTTTAAAAATTATTTTATATTCAAACTTTGCTTCTGTGCGCGTAATAACAACATTTAACAACTATATTTAAGGACCTTACTCGCCAGTGGCGCCACCTAGTGAGCACAAAAACGGTAGCCCTCATTAACCATACCTTTTGATTTTTTTTCGAGCAGTAGTGGCAAAGTGGTAACCGCCCCGACTGACTAGTTTTACGCCATTGGTCCGAACTCAGGCAGGTGCTTTACTTTGTGCGATTTATTTCATCATCACTGTTCTCAAAATGGTGAAAGAAAACATTGTGAGGAAACCGGCATGTCCTAGAACTAAAAAATCGAAGAAATGTGACATGGGTCCAGATAGTGCATTACGACCCAATCCCTCTCCTAGAAAGGAGAACTGTGTCCCAGCAGTGGGCACATTATTGACATAATTATGCTTGGTCCTATGTATGCTTTCCTAAGTCTTGTCACATACCCACCACATTTCATTAATTATTATTTTTATTCACATTTTCCCATAAGTAACAAAAAAAAAACCGCGAACAACATCATAATGTTCAAATCGAAACACGAAGTACTTAATATCGCCATGCATAAAGTAGGGTAAACTCTCAACCCTTTACAAAATGTTAAATATTCAACGAATTGTTTCCAAAGAGCCGGACGTTACCATTAACCTCGGATCTGAGTGTTTTACTTAATTTGAATTGATGACTTGTTACTGGGTGGCATGGTGACCACTAACATTATACGATTTCGGGCATGGAGTGATTGTTGATTCAAGTTGGGAAGAAGCCTTACCACAAAATCTCACAAGTGAAACTTTAGTCTGTAAATGTTAGGTATGTAGGTAGGTATTGTGAGGGGGTAGCTCAGAGAGCTCTGAACAATTTGCAGAAATTATTTTGATATATTATTTTGTAACAACAACATGCCATCCCTAAGGCGGGCTGTACCGAAGTGACAACCACAACAAAATCTTCAATTATTTTCAAACGTCCTGATTTCAATCACCTTCCAAAACTAAATAGTTATCTGTTACCAGTCTTATTGGCATAGTATTGTATATTAGGTACACTCAATAGATCGGCAACGGCTGCACATATTTAAATGGAGCTTGGCACATAGCACATTACTAAACAGCCCGTGGATTGGAATCCACAAGTAAAAAGGAAGCGTGGCCTAGCGTAGATTGCGATGGCGCCCAAGCTGCAGCGCAACCTACGCTAGGCCACGCTTCCTGGTTGCGCTACCGCTTGGGCGCCATCGCAACTGAGACGGGCCGCGATGTGGTATGGGCGGCATCGCGAATGAGGGTTTGAGGCCGCGGCGGGAGAGGAGTGCCGGTATTACGGTGCGCCTCTCTCCCTATCCTCCGCGGCCTGCACGGGATCGCCACCGTCTGATGGCGGAAGGTGGGGCCGCAGGGGAGGAGGAGTGTCGGTATAACGTTGGCCGTTCTCCCTATCCCCTGCGGGCGAATAGTGGTAGGTGGCGGGGCCACTGTCCTGATCCGTCATAGTATGATGAACAGATGGCGCCCATGTGCTGGTTTGGTCCCTGGGGTGGTCACGGCGTGCAACGTGTTCTGGTGCGCCGGTAATGAGGGTTTCTCCCCAAAGGGTCCGGTGACGGACAGCCGCGGGCGGCTCACGGATGTATGCTTACGCTTGTCCGTGTTCCCGCCATAAGCGGAGGCACGACACTGTGGAGTTTTAGTGTGTTGGAGTCCCACTTATCTGTGCTATCTCCCCGTGGTAGTGCAGTATGCCTAAGTATTTCTCCACGTAAAAAAATGGAATGAAGCCGCGGACTAAAAGCTAGTAGATCATAAAGCCAATTTAATTCAAGGGCAATGCTGTAGATACTTTAACACAGATACATAGATACCGTTATATGTTGTTTGTTGTCTTCGAACAGTTGTTGAGAAGTTTGAGAAAGTTTGGCAGTTATTTACCGTGACGTCCTGTTTTCCTTAAGGGTTGTTTTGTGGTTCACATGGCAGTACTTCTCGGAAAATTGGGTCATGGGACAGGAAAATGAGCTTGATATTAGGGTGATAATGTTTTCAAAAGAAAACCGAAATTGTCGATGGTTATACTGAAAAAGATATCATTTTCGTTGTATTTATTGTCTCTGGCTACAATAATGAAAAGACCGACAAATTGAGAACCCCCTCCTTTTTTAAAGTTTTTTAATAAGTCTCATGACATTTTCAGATGTTTTCACTTTCGAAAGTCATGGAGTTCTCCAGGTTTTCGGGTTACTATATGCTATTACTAAGTTTTTAGGTAAATTGCAGTTCCAATTAGTTTTTAACCGACTTACCAAAAAGGAGGAGGTTCTATGTTTGACTTCTTGTATGTTTTTTTTTTTATTTTTTTTTTATTTTTTTTTTATGTATGTTCACCGATATCTCCGCCAATTGTGGACCGATTTTGAAAATTCTTTTTTTGTTTGAAAGAACATGTTCCGAAATTGTTCCCATTTTAATTTGTTAAAGATCTGATGAAGAACTTCGGAAATATACAACAGAACTCTTCAATAAATAACGGCAAATCATTCGGGATTGCTTCAATCGCATGTCTGTTTATTGTTTATACCATTTCATAACATAACATCACGCCAGTATACTGAAAGGGGTACGCAGATCTCTTATTTCACCGGTTATGTTCAAGTTTCATGTTTTTCGGGTAATCTGTTCTGGCGTAATAGGTACTTACTAAACAACTTGCCTATTAGGTAAGTAAAACTAAAAACTTTTTTGCAAAAAAATACTATTGACTTCCAAATAAAAAACTACAAAGTGAAAAATAACTTTATTTTTGGAAGTCGGTGTCCATATCGCAAATAATTGGTATCTACGAAAGACACCGACTTCCAAAAATAAAGTTATTTTTCACTTTGTAGTTTTTTATTTGGAAGTCGGTAGTATTTTTTTGCAAAAAAGTTTTTATTGCATGTATGTATGTATAAATACATAAACTCACGTCTTTGTCCCATGAGGGTAGGCAGAAACTACAGAACGCCACCTGCTACATCCTTACATAATTTTTTGCTTCACTCACATTCATACATCTAGTCATACACACACGCCGGTTATGAGTACTGCGCACCTGCCCCCGAACCAAGACATGTCAAAACTATCATAGTTGGACTGTAAAAAAGGGTCAGATGTATACAAAGTCAGACACATCTGTCTTTTACGCACACTCAAAATAACCTTAGAGCTTATGGTCACCCCCTTGGCCTTTCTGAAGAACATCACCGTTAAGGTCTATTTATAACATTTATGGAGGCATTTATGTCAAATCAATAACCAATGTGACCACATTTTCTTAGGTAGGTAGGCATTTTTACTTAATTTTTTTTACATAATTAGAGCTGACTTCCAAGTTCTCCTTTGCAACACATGTCCTAGCTAACTTTTAAAACTCCGAACTTGGTAACACTCAATAGGAACCTAGGTGTGTGTGTACAGAACTGATGGGTCCGTGAGACGATCAAGTGCACTTGACATGTCTGATTGATGCGAATATTGATCGTTTACCGCGCACACTTGATCGCAATTGATATACATTTTGATTGACGGCACGAAGCAAAAGGGAGGGTTATGTTTTTGACCGGTATGTGTGTATGTACGTAAATTCATCTGTTCCCGCGTCATAACTTCTAAACTACTTATCATAATTTGACAAATGATGTGTCGTTGGATGCGTCTTGTTTGTCTGATGGTTGTAGGCTATGCGACGTCACATTAAATTGAATATGGCGCCCTCGGAGGCCCGAAGTCAAGAACACATTTTTTTTTTTTTATATTATCCACTCCTTCATGTGCGGTATCGTTGAACAGGGATTTAAAAAAGAACATCATATTTTTGTCCAGCGTACCGTTTGCGAGTTGTTTATTTAATATCCGATACATATCAAAGAAATAGGTACTACCTACATAACAATTTTAGATGAGAATATTTTCTTGTTTCATATTTTTAGAGCGTGATTTTTCAGTAGTCGGGGTTTAGTTTATAACTTATTTTTTTGTCATTCGTGGCCGAAACTTCGAAGAATTCAAAGAAAATACCGAGCGTGATTTTGTGCTATTGCTAATATATCTCTACAGGGATTTTCCTGTACTAGGGCAAGTTAAAAGTAAGGAGTATGGTTAAAGTTAAAAGTAAGGACAAAAATAAATGAAATTTTATTTATTTGCATGAATATAGGTACTTACATAATAACATGGTAAAGTAATTTTAGTCTCACTATATTCGACTAATCAGTCGTGCAAATATTTCAAGAAATTACATCAATGTCACAGATCATTAGTCATACACATCATATCATAATAAATTTAACCGTCATGCTTCATTAATATTAATTAGGCACATTATATTATAAACTATATTAAATTAAATTATTAGATTAAATGTCACAGTATACAGTTCAACAATTTATTGATTAATTCTATAAATAATGTCAATAATTATAATCTAAAGTGTTCGTTAGTCCATATCTAATTCATGGCTGTTTAAAATTTAATCATCTATTGAATAAAAACATCTGTCACAAAGCCAATTGTTTGAAGTTCTATTAAATTCTAAGTTATTCATATTTCAAATTTTTTCGGTAGTTTATCATAAATTTTTAGCAGTTTCTGTCACATAACTTTAATCTGCTTCGAGGTACCCACCAGAGGTTTTTGTACTGTTTTCCTTTTAAACTTCCAATAAAAGGTCATCAACATAAAACATCAAAATATTACCTGATTGTTATTATTAGGCCTATAATAAGGGTACAAAAACCAGGAGAAAAATGGAATAAGCTGACAATTTGAGATAATTCGTGTACCTACAGATCGGTAGGCGACTGTGACGTGCGCATTTGACCGGACTTGACGGCACCTTCAATGGGCGTCAAGTCCTCCATCAAGTTAAACCGTCAATCACGTGAGACTTGTCAAGAAAGAAAAGAAAAAGAAAGAAAAATATTTATTTGTGACCCGCACAGGAGACACGATAAAATAAGCATAAAATTAAACAATAATAAAATAAAAACCCCGTGCGAGACCAAAAAGGCTCCTATCTCAGCATGTGCAGCGATAACCAAAAAAGGTAATAACGCTGCGCTGATATTCTGATAGGGCCCACTGTTGATGCCACGGACACACTTACGGAAACGGGACTTATATAATAAAAAATAAAATAGAAGAATATATAAATAACAAACAAAATAGGAAAAAAACACTTATGGTGGGTCAAAGTATGTGCAAGTATAATACAAATATATAAATAAAACATATTAAATATAGGTAGACCTAGAAACCGTCATATACCATCTTTACCGTGGCAAAGTGCACTTGATCGTCTCGCGCATCCATTAGCTGTTGAAATTACAGCACTTCGAGTATCGCTTTTAAAAGGAAAACGAATAGCTTGAGAAACTACGCAGCTTGCTTACTTCCCACAATGCGATAAAAGAGCTTGTGTGTCAG